>PRKT01000190.1:444520-564513 GCA_003671525.1 Saccostrea glomerata
AGATGAATACCATCAAAATCTGTATCTTCATGGTCACTAAGATCCTCTTTATTATCTAAATCCTTCTCCAGATCCAAATCAAACCAAATATCATTTTCTTCTAATATTTCAATGTCATCTGTTTGTGAAGCCATGATGCTAATTTTAAGGTACAGGGCTCTCGCGGACACATTCGTGACGTTGCACATTCCACAGCTGATAAGAGAGTTTTTGCTGCTTTTACCCTCGTGTGTTTCCGTGAGCAGGCAGAAAATGTCAAATTTAATTGTTTTTATCAGCTAAACCACTGCAGATAAAGAAGTGCAGATTTTTCATGTGTTTACAGGTATATTATTTTTATTGAATAGTGAAAAGAAAATATTTGACTAAAGGTGCCCTTTAACAACTTGATATCAAGTTGTTTATCAAACCAACAGATAACCTTCAATATTTACACAGACAGAGCGCTCATAGCCCAGCTGTTTTTAAAGGAATGCATTAGACATGCAAGAAATACTACTGACCCTGAAATATTACATGCAACACTAAATGATTTCAGGACGCATTTGACAAAGCAAGGTAACTCTATCTCGGGAATTGATCCTACTATCGAAGAAACGATCAAAACAAACCGATCAAAACCCATCATCAAAAGCAATAAGGAACAGTCATTACGTAACCCTACAGTATTGGTTACTAAATTTAACACTTGCATTTAAGGACTGAAAAAATGAATTCTGAAATATTGGAACACCATTCTTAGAATCCAAAATGCAAAACTTTATTTCATGCTCTACCAATTATAGCTTACAGCAAACACAAGAATATAGGTGACGAGATAATCCGGTCTCACCTAAAACAAACATCATGATTTATGTCCGTGACACCTGACGAGGCTTCTTAATAGCCAAAACACTCTACAAATACTAGCATAATTCAAATCAAATATTAATCTGCTCTATGCAAAAACATATCTATTAGAAGTGTGGTTTGGAGTGTTGGGTCCTAATAAATCTCTGACAAGTTTGGTTGATTGATGTCACTAATCTTCAAACCTGAATAGATTAAATATCTGTAATAAACCAATGTTTATGCTTATATTTAAATGCTTCGGTAATGTACCCAGTTTTTTCCCAAGGCCATTTTTGCATTTATGATCTCTCGCCACGCTCCACATGTTACCGTTGTGCTCCCCGCTTTACATGAATTATTGTCAATACATACAAAGCTAGAAATATAGAATTTTTTGAGGCATGGTATAATTTTTCGAACAATTAAAACTGTTTTAAAAGTGATAAAATTAAAAACCCTGTTATAAGCATTACTTATAAATGTGCTTAAGCAACAAAACTATGAAGCAATTATTCAAAATTTTTGTTTACAATCGATAAATATTCTATTCATTTCCTTCCAGTAGGGTACCCTATTATTCATAAGTTCTTATATAATATATATAATTAAGTCACACCTTGACATTTTTTTAGGATAATCAAAAAGAACTGCTTTTACTACAATTGTGTTAGTTGTAAAACAATTTGTTAAATTAGATTTGTTTAAACAACATCAGCAAAAAATAAGAAATGCAGTGGTGAAATATGCATATTCTCATGAAATTTGTGAGATTGTTATATTTTCAACCAAGTGTAGAACAGATGATTAGATTAACTCAGGAAGTGGATCATCTCTATTTTGGGTCCCAAGTTCCTATCCTGATCTGGTCTTGACAACATTGATCTTACTTTAAATGACGTCATTGCAATGTAATGAGAGTAACAACAGATGAGAAAGGACCTAATATTTCTAGATCGGTGTTGTTAAAAAAGGACACAAATTAAGTTGTGAAAGAAAAAGAAACGATGCTCAGAAAATTTTTGAGTTGATTATTGTTGGATAAATTGGGGAAGGAGTTTACTGTTTCATGTATTCAAGTATTCAAGTTTAAGTTCTCTTTTGGCCGAGGAGTCTCACATTTTTTGGCGGAGGTTTATTGAATCCATTACTGGTCATTTGGGATCTAATTATCCAAATGTGCTATAATTTACAGTGCAAAAAATTAAAATTTTTATTTTGGCTATAAATATCAAAAATCCGCATCAGGACACTTAAAAAGGAATAACTTGTGGTAGCAACTTTTTCATCAACCCCACAGTTTGTAGGATTGATCCCCTAGAAGTTATGAATCTTCCGAGGGTTCAATATTCTGAACAATGGGCATTCAGAAAAACCTGTTTAGTGTTCTGGCTACACAGCCCTTTATCTCATGATGAAATAATTTGTTAAAAGTTTCTCAGATTTATTTAACTCTTAAATGCATCATTTGAATGAAAAGAAATTAGGTACTTTTAGGCTATTTATAAATGAGTTCTTTGTTAAGATTTTCTTACAGTGTTACATAATTTCAGAATTTGATATTCAGGTTTTACTCGTTCACTTTCGTTTTTTTTAATTTATATTATTATTACTGATTTAAAATTATCATTAAATAATAAAATGTAAGATAAAATTTTCTTCAAGACTCAACCCTTACTAAACACCGTCTAACATATTACTGTTATCTGTACAGTATTATAGCCAATATTACCTCAGAATTAGAATCGAGAGAAAATGGACGCCATTGGTTTTTCTCGTGATGTACCGTATACCACGCCCGATTTAAAATCCCGATCGATAACATCGTTCTTGGTTACAGACTACTAATTTTACCCCTATTTCATTGACCACTCAAGAAGTTCCAGTTTAAAAATAGAGGTTTTTTCTTAAAAATTCTTTGGGGTGTTTCTGGGGTGGACTGATGTTATTTTTGGGTATAGATGGATAGGAGAGGGTTTGAAAAAAATATAAAATTGTTAATATGTGAAATTTTGCACTTGTGCGCGTAGTAGGAAGGGTGTAAAGAGGCCCATATTTACCCTTTCCCCGAAGAGAAAGTGAAAAATACAGGGTAGGGGTTATTTGCGTTGCCTTAGCAGGAACTGCGTGCGATGAATTTTCCTGAGAGTCTGAAAAATTTTTGGACTTGAATTCTTCTAACTCTGTGCCAAGTTTCAGGTAAGTTGAGCTGGTGTAATTTTTTAAATCATTTTTATAGTATAAAGGAATGTATAGCAAAATAATTGGTAGTCTGTGTCCTCTTAGTAAGTGGTGAAGTAAAAATATTTCAGAAAAGTTTATGTATATAGTTTTAGTATTTTAGAATTTTTCATTTATTTGACATGCATAGTAGTACTGGCTACTAAATAATTTTGACATTATTTTCAGGAATTTATTTAGTTTAACTTATTTATATTTCAGCAGTTTATGATTTATTTAAGGTATATTATACTTTAGAAACTTTAGAATTATTTAGAAATTAATTAAACATTATTTAGATATAAGTTACTCTTATACATATTTTAATTATAAACTTTGAGAGGTCAGTGACCTATGAAGTGACCTGTCAATGAGATTTCATTGGTCAAGGTTTTGGAGGGAAATCTCTTTGTGGGCAGTTTTATTTATAGTTAGAACTGGTTATACACGTTTGTGTGACCAAGCGGACAAGGTGTATTTTGGATAATTTCTTGAGGTTACTTTTGGGTGTTTGGTTCTTCACTACATTCTACATCTATGTTGAGGTGATTAAACATAGCAGGTCTGTTCTTTACATTATTATGTTGTAGGATTGTAATTTTGATTGAGTGAAAGTTAGTGAAAAAGGTGTTAGAATTGTGAGTGAAAGTTTGAGAGTCTGTGTGCTAGTGTAAGTGAGTAATATAAATATTTTTTCTGACATTTCACTCTAATTCAGGCATGAAATTGTATATATTTAGGACTGAGTGAAATGAATAAATAAGTGTAAAGTTGTAAAACTAGTTTTGTAAATTACCTGTATAACCATAATGTTGATTATTATAAAAATAGGAATTTTATCTTTTAGTTCATATAATTTAAATAATCCTTTTCATTAAAAGCATAGGTATTTTTCATTAAATTAATCAGTTATCATTATTAAAGATTTTTATATCAGCTAAGGGAGATTATTCATTTTTATGCATTCTTTATATAGGACTGAGACAGCTACATGTAGTAATTAGCTTTAACAACCAGACCTTTTGACCATATTGAAGGTAATCTATGTGTTTTATGTTTGTGTTGTTCTATTATATGTATGAGTTGACAGAGTTTTATTTCGAGTATTTGTCTTGCATGTTTATTTTTTGTGTTGAGTTGAATTTCATGTTTAATGAGCTCAACTGTAAATGTTTAGTAAAATACTTTGATTCTGAATTATTTAACATCGGATAATGATTATGATAAATTTTAATTTTCTTTTATTTTAAATTACTAAATTGTCAAAGGAATTATTTTTATTATGAATTGATCTGTGATAAAGAACTAGTAATTATTTTTATATAAATTTAATACAAAGAGAATATGAACTATAAAGTATGAATTTATAATGATAACATAATTATATTATTTTGGAGTTAAATGTATTTTATTTTGTCTAATGATTGTTATTGTTATTACAGGGTCTACTGTACTCTACTCTACTACTGTACTATTACCATAATAAATATTCAACTAAAGCAAGATGTTGTTGATACTTCAAGAACCCTTTTACATTTTGGCGCCCACGTTCGGTGTTTCAACAACTCAGTCCTTGGTCATCATCTCACTCATCTGATGTCGACTGGTATTTACATCGGGATCGGAATTCACCTCAACACCGGAAAGTGAAAGTAACGTGTGTATCAAATGGTAGGAAAAACCCCTACATAAACAAATACATGGGCGCAGACATTTTGGACACCCAAAGTTGTGCGGAGGAGAAAATGCTGGCTGGCGCGTGATTGGTCAATAAGAGAAAAGACTTGTTATGCATTTGACAAATGAAATAAAGTTGATAAAAATCTCATATCAAGACTTGGGTTTCTTTGAGGTATATAGGAGTTACAGGTAAAAATTTGAAGGGAGGGATGCACTTTGGTTAGAGATTTTCATTTGGTGTCAAACGCACCTAGTTGTAAACAAATGGAAATTGAAAGTAAAAGTGCAACGGCACGGTATATTTTTTCTGGCAATTTTTGTTTTCCAATATCTCGAACTTTCACGGCAAAAAGGTCATTTGCCCGAAATTCAATATATGTATCAGTGAGAGGGGCTAAAGTTTGTATGGAAGTCTATGGGAAAACATTTGGTGGTTTTTGTCCGGTATTGTAGCTATTCCAATTGACGCCATTTTGATCTTAAAATAGTAACAATCGGAAGCACTGGGTAGCCATTTCTGCATGCGATTTGTGGAAGGATATAGGATCATATAGTTAAATCGTGGTAAGTAGTATGTAATGGACTTTGTTGTTGATGACAGTGATGTGTAAGGTATTTTTCTGTTTGGATATAGTTTGTGCTTTGTCAAAAAGATGTTAAAACCAGTTCATTTATTTCAAATCGATGAAGAACAAGTAAAGTATATTTGCACGAGAAGGTCGCTGCGTTGGTATTTTCTTTGATTCCTTTGCATCATGAAGAAATATCACAGATGTAAACATCTTAAATGAATTTTTTAATGCTATTAATCTTTATTGAACTGTAAAATATTTCCTGCAGCATTGCACATTTTCCCACGTGTTTTTTAAAGATTAGGAAGATTGGTCAACACAGGATGTTTCTTTAAATCGAATTACCTGCCTTGATATAGTCTATTTCTTTTTCGACTTATCACAATAACATTTATTTTTACATACATATGGATGTGAAGGAGGCAATTGGACAATGAACTTCTGAATATTAAAGTTACTATATTTTTTTTCTAATTTTAGAAGTTTACAAATTACAGTGACACAGTGAGAAAATTACAGAGTGACAAAGTGACTGAAATTTCCATAGAAGGTAAATGCATATTTTGTCAAGAAAGCATTAACTGCTTTTATATGTATATCATATTTTTATTTATTTTTTTTATTTTCTGTCGATCACAGTCTTCGTCTTTTATTTTTAGTTCATTTTTCTTCATCTTTTAAATTTAGTTTATTGTCTTTGATTTTTGTGTGTGTCAGTCTTCATTTTCGTTTTGTTTGTGTTTCATTTTGCACAGCATTTATGGTAAAAATTGAGTTAAGAATTACTTTTGTGCACATTAATGAAATCCTTTCATCCACCATCTTGCTCTCTTACCTTCCTCTGACCACTTGATATCATGACTCAGTCAAAACTTAGAAAATTTTTAAACCTGCCTGCACCAGAACCATCTGAAAAAAAAACTACCAAGCTGTAGTCCTCTCTGACAGTAAGGAAAAATGGCTCCAAAGAGCAATCACCAACAAATGTGATATAAATTGGTTTCAAGAAGTTATAATATTTTTTCCAATTTGCAGGCAAATGGCTTGGTAGGGAAAGAAATTCTGCATACAAGTATTTTATCTTCAGTAATGATAATTTTACACTGTTTCGCAGAATTGCATGGCACTTAATAACAAATTTTTAAAGCATATCCTCTAAATAAAATTTACAAGAGGCCAAATGGCCTAAGTGATCACCCGAGAATAATAAAACAGTACAATACAGCAATGTAAAAGGATCTATATTATAAAAGTAAATACCACTATGTAAAATATAAGCCATGGGCAAAGAAGAAGATTTTCCAAGAATTTATGATGATAATAAAATGTTTACACACAATGCACAATATAACACACAAAAGATAGAAGACTAAAGTATATATACATAGATGACTTAAAAAAGGAACTTTTAGAAGTCAATTCAAAATTAAAAGAAAGAAGCATGTTACTCATATATTAAAGTGAAGTCTTTTTATTATTCAAAATACAAGGAATGATAAAAAAAGTCAGAAACTTTCAATGACTGAAAAAGGTTGAATGTAAAATAATTTTATTCGAATTGTAAAAATGAATATTATTGAATTCTTTTCAAGGTGTAGAAATTAAGTCACAAGATTTCATTTTCTTTCAATTTACTTTTTCACCATTTTATTCAACAATTTGAATATACATCAGTCGCATTCATCACTGTCTTATTATTAACGGTAATATCTTTATGTCTTGTGCATGTTTTAAAATGTGCATATATTGTTTATATTAATGATTTTAGTGTAAAGTATGGTAAAGTGTATTACCTAAATGTTCATTTGAAATTTATGTAAGATACATGTATATATAAGTTATAATATTTAAAACTGTATCAGCCATGCTTATAAATTCTTTATTTATTTCATCACTTATTTATTGCTAATAACATCTATGAATTATATTTTACATTGTATACTTGTTTCATAAACTAAGGAGCTGATAAGAACAGGATTATAATTATCTAAACAAACGATATTTTAGGTTGTGTACTGGGATGATACAGATTGGAAGAATGACAGTGAGTTTCGCTTAATAGAGAGAGATCAGAGCTGAAGATTATTTACAATTTGAGAAAAAGACTACAGAAGGTAAAAAGTAAGAGTTATCTTTCATTATAAGACTTACTCCATCAATAATGAGATTGAGTTACTGCCCTTTGGAGCCAACTTCCACTTTAGGTAGAGGTTATTAGAAGTAATTTCAATAACAATGGGAAGGATAACCAATGAAATTCTTTCTATTTATAACTAAGTTCTGCACTTTAGGACCCATTGAGAATCATTATATTAACAATGTTTTCTTTTTAATTTTTAGGTGGAATAGCTAGGTATTGTGTTTTCCTACTGTTCAACGCTGGAATTATTCGTTTCATCGTCGATTTTCACCTCCAGAGCGAACAGGAATCGAGCGATCAACAATCGAGGGATCAAAGGATCAAGACATTCAGACTTTCTTTTCTGGTAAATATACTTAGCTGTAGTGCGATATTTACATGTAGAAGAGATCCAAGCGTTCGCATTTTCTTAACCAAACAACATTCATTGTCGTCAAAGTGCACTTGTGTCAACAAATTGTGTTTACTTTCGTAATCTAGGCCTAGACAAACTTACTGTATGCATATAATTACTTGCAATTCTGCAGAAACATTATTGTGTGTTTATTTTGTTTATTTGACTCTATAGATAATAATGGCAAAAGTTTGTTGTGTGTTTATTTGACTTGCATAGTCATACTTGAATTTTTTTGGTGTTTTTTTAATTAAGTCAAGGTCAAGAAGGTCACTGTACCGAAAGTGTGTTTGTTTTACATTTCTTTTCTTTTCTCCCTTCATTTTTTTGTATTCAGATAGGTCATTCATTTATCTATATATTTTAAAGTAAATAAATTATTAAATTAAATAAATAGGAGTATAAACTATTAAGAATTTCTGAAAGGTTGAAAGATAGTGTTGTTTGAAAGGAAACACACACACATTTTGATTTCTCACAGTTGTACAGTTGTAATCAGGTGTTTTGAAGTTCAGTGGTTTGTTGTTCAAGGGGTTGTGTTGTATTTGACTCTGTTGAGTGTAAGTAGGTTACATTTCTGATCAATTTGAGTCTGTCATCAGTCGTCCTCATTAATTTAAGATTGTATTAATTAGGACAGTAGTTATTTTCTTTGATAAGACATTTAATCAAATTTGCAATTCAGGTTTAATTAATTTTTTCAGCTGATAATTAGTTAATTTAACTAAGTTTAGTTATTTACTTTATTTAGATTTATTTAGAATTTAGGAATTGCAATTTTATTTATTTATTTTTATTTTTGGTTATTTCGCGTGACGTATTCTGCTCATCGTGATATTGCTCAAGTGTACATGTACAAAGCGTTTTCGTGTTTTGAATAAAAAATTATATCTTCCGCAAATACCGACTACAATACAACATGGAAACTGGGGAAGACAAAAAGAACACTGAATTGGAAATTACAGGAGAAGTCGAGAGTCATGAAACAAATGAAACACAAGAAAATGAAACCGAGGATGAGTACGACAGTTTGTTACAAACACTCAAGGAATTGAAAGAGATGCCAAAAGTTAGTAATCCTAATGATCTTAAAGCATGGATGCAGGAATACCTGAAGAAATCAGGAGAAAATTTAACAGGAGGCATACAAAAAGCAGAAGCAGAAAAAGCGAAACAATATGACTTTCCTCTAACGACTACAGTTAAGAAGGATCCAGAGCTCAAGACTAGCATTGATACTCATCTAAGAGCCGGGAAAAAATTCCTCTCGCACCACCGCAAAACCCAAGAAATTTAAGATGAAAGCGGATAGGGGCTCTAGTAGTCCATTTCCTGTGTCATCTACAGAGACAGTGACGACAAGTATTCTAAAGGAACCACCAAATATTTCTATATTCTCAGGAGGGATGAATAAGAACGAAACATCATATGACCTTTGGAGATATGAGGTCAGTTGTTTACTGAGGGAGGAGGTATATCCACGTCCATTGATACTTCAGTCAATCAGACGATCTCTGAAAGGAGAAGCAGGAAGAGTACAAATGAGGATAGGTCCTGAAGCTTCCATTCAGGAAATATTGCAGAAAATGGATAGTGTTTTTGGAGTTAAAGAAAAGAAAGAAGATATCCTCGCTCATTTCTATGGAGCTAGACAAAAGGAAGATGAGACGGTTACCGCGTGGAGTTGTCGCTTAAAAGACATTTTAGGCAAAGCAGTTATTCAAGGAATTGTTAGAAGGAACGCCATGGATGGTATGGACCGGACTGAAGCCATCATTGAAAGACATAAGTGGTCACAAGTATGACGCAATAGAAGATTTTGATGGTTTACGAGTGGCACTAAGACAAATTGAGATGGATCAAGTATCGAGAGTATCAGGAACTACCGGTAAACAAATATCCTAGGCAACTATTTCCAATGACTCTGATATGCAGGAAATCAAGGGAATGATACAACAACTTTCTGTCAGGATGGATAAATATGAATCAAAGAAACAGCCAAGAAGACAGGAAGGTCACAATTATTCATCAAATCAGCAATATGTGAGACCAGATCATCAATTTAGACCACCATTTCCACAGAGTTATCAATACCAACCAAGATTTCCACAGAGTTATCAATACCAACCAAGATTTCCACAAGAGCAGCAGAGTAGACAATTTAGACCACGTCAATCTCAAGTCAACCAGATGAGACCACCAACGCCGAGAACTTATGACATGGATGAAGTGCAGTGTTTTCGCTGTGGACAGTATGGCCACATTAAATTAGGCTGTAGAGTGAAAATAGACCACACACGCAAGAATTTAAACATGAAGAAGCCTATGGAACAGGACCATCAATAGGCTTGAACTATACTTTAGGTCCTTCAAACAGAGGAAACAGAGTACCATCAGGATTAACTGGTGAGCCTACAGAAGCAGAAATATTTATCAATCAGCAGCCTGTTAAATGTTTGCTAGATACTGGATCAACAGTCTCCACAATATCAGAGAAATTCTACAGAGAAAATTTAAAGGAAACAGAACTACAAGATTTGACAAACATCTTAGATATTGAATGTGCGAGTGGAGAAAAGCTTCCTTTTTTTAGGCTACATTGAACTTGAGATCAGAATTCCAGATTTACAGGAAATTTTTCCAATACTACTTCTTGTGACGCCAACAAGCAACAACAGTTCTGAAGTTCCCATTTTACTTGGCACCAATATTCTATTGACCATCATGGATAAACTCAAAGAACAACATGGCACCAAATTTCTACAAAATTCTAAATTGAGAACATCATGGTACTTAGCCATTAGATGCATCAACATTCGGGAAAAAGAATTCTACAAGAATAACAACACTGTAGCTTTAATCAGTAATGCATCTCAACATCCAATCATTATTCAGCCAAATTCGGTCATGGAAATTCCAGGAGAAATGTACAACCAAATTCCCTATGTCAGCACAACATGCATCCTGCAATCATCGGAAAACTCGTACTGCTATCAGGATTTAGATGTAGAACCGCAGCTTATAGATTATCAATTCAACAATGCCAAGCAAATCATCAATATATGCGTTTCAAATGTGACAACGAGAACTATGCTGTATATTTATCGATGACATCATTATTTTTGGGAAAACATTTGAGGAACAGCTAAAAAAACACTTAGAAAAGGTACTTACTAGGATTAGACAGGCCAATCTGAAGTTATCACCAGAAAAATGCAGTTTCTTTAAGGATCAGGTAAGGTATATAGGGCACATAGTATCATCAGAGGGAATCGAGATCGACCCGGAATAGACGGAAAAAGTCAACAAATGGCCAACACCAACGAGTCCGGAAGACGTAAGAAAATTCATCGGTTTTGTAGGGTCCTACAATTAGACAATTCCATCATCTTAAATTACTGAATGACATACTATACAGAGAAGTTACCTACAACGAAGAAAGTAAGAAGCAACTTGTTTTACCATCAGATCACATAAATACAGTTTTGAAGGCGTTACATAATGATATGGGCCACCCAGGAAAGGACAGAACATTGTCACTAGTACGGGAAAGATTTTACTGGCCAGGAATTGATAGAGACGTAGAGGACTGGATTCTCTCATGTGGAAGATGCGTAAAAAGAAAATCACCACCTAACCAAAGAGCTCCTCTTGTAAACATCGAGACTTATTTTCCATTACAACTTGTATGCATGGATTACCTTAGCCTGGAAAAATCTAAAGGAGGACAAGAAAATATTCTCATAATAACGGACCATTTTACGCGCTACGCACAAGCAATCCCAACGCATAACCAAACAGCTAAAACAACAGCACGAGCTTTATTTGATAATTTCTGTGTACATTATGGGATACCCGAAAGAATACATTCAGATCAATGGACAATTTCGAAAGTACCATCATTAAAGAATTTTGTATGTTAACAGGAATGAAAAAATCGAGGACTACCAGTTACCATCCAATGAGAAATGGCATGTGCGAAAGATTTAACCGAACATTGTTAAATATCATAGGAACTTTGGAAAAAGAGAAGAAAACTGATTGTAAATCATATGTACCATCCATTTTTACAGTTATGAGAGAATATGGATTATGAAAGAAATGAAATCTACACCGGAACTTATTATTACCCATTGGTTTTATATCCGAGACAACAACTTTTCCACCAAAGGACAAACCCATCCCAAAGCCAAGGACCAGACTTTCAAGGAAGAAAACATCACAGATGAAGAGAATTCAGTGACTGATTCCCAGTCAATTTATGATTCTTCTTCAGATGATGAGACATATGAGATTAAAACAATTGAGACAAGGAAGTTTTTCAAGAAGGATAAGAATCAAAATGCTGATCAGCAGATTATACCAGAAACAGCACAGGTTGTACCAGAACAGCAGCAGGTTGTACCAGAACAACCGCAGGTTATACAGGTTATACCAGAACAACCGCAGGTTATACTGGAGGATCAAGAAGTTGTTCAAGAGAACAAAGAAACCACAGAGACAGAAACAGAGGATGTTCAGGAAGAGGTACCCTTACCTGAAACATCAGTACAAGTACCACTGAGAAGATCACAGAGGGTAAGAAAACCACCAGAGTGGTATTCTTCAGGCGAGTATATCACAAAGTCGGCAGTGGTGCAGACACCATGGGAGGAGAAAGTTAATTGTATACAAAGTCTTGTCTCTAATACAGATTTTTTACAGGGATGGAGAAAGATGTCGCAATCACAATTCTCAACATTATCGACCACGGTTAAAGTGACGAGGACGTCATTTGCCACCTGGGGGGAATATGTGGTAAAGTAAAAATATTTCAGAAAAGTATATGTATATAGTTATAGTATTTTAGAATTTTTCATTTATTTGACATGCATAGTATTACTGGCTACTAAATAATTTTGATATTATTTTCAGGAATTTACTTAACTTAACTTATTTATATTTCAGCAGATTATGATTTATTTAAGGTATATTATACTTTAGAAACTTCAGAAGTTTTTAGAAATTAATTAAGAATTATTTAGATATAAGTTTCCCTTATACTTATTTTAGTTATAAACTTTGAGAGGTCAGTGACCTATGAAGTGACATGTCAATGAGATTTCATTGGTCAAGGTTTTGGAGGGAAATCTCTTTGTGAGCAGTTTTATTTATAGTCAGAACTGGTTATACAAGTCTGTGTGACCAAGCGGACAAGGTGTATTTTGGATGATTTCTTGAGGTTACTTTTGGGTGTTTGGTTCTTCACTAAATTCTACATCTTTATTGAGATGATTCAACATAGCAGGTTTGTTTTTTACATTATTATTTTGTAGGATTGTGATTTTGATTGAGTGAAAGTTAGTGAAAAAGGTGTTAGAATGGTGAGTGAAAGTTTGAGAGTCTGTGTGCTAGTCTAAGTGAGTAACATAAATATTTTATCTGACATTTCACTCTAATTCAGGCATGAAATTGTAAATATTTAGGACTGAGTGAAATGAATAAATAAGTGTAAAGTTGTAAAACTAGTTTTGTAAATAACCTGTATAACCATAATGTTGATTATTATAAAAATAGGAAATTTATCTTTTAGTTCATATAATTTAAATAATCCTTTTCATTAAAAGCATAGGTATTTTTCATTAAATTAATCAGTTATCATTATTAAAGATTTTTATATCAGCTAAGGGATATTACTCATTTTTATGCATTTTTTATATAGGACTGAGACAGCTACATGTAGTAATTAGCTTTAACAACCAGACCTTTTGACCATATTGAAGGTAATCTATGTGTTTTATGTTTGTGTTGTTCTATTATATGTATGAGTTGACAGAGTTTTATTTCGAGTATTTGTCTTGCATGTTTATATTTTATGTTGAATTGAATTTCATGTTTATTGAGCTCAACTGTAAATGTTCAGTAAGATTCTTTTGATTCTGAATTATTTAACATCGGATAATGATTATAATAAATTATTATGATTTTCTTTTATTTTAAATTACTAAATTGTCAAAGGAATTATTTTTATTATGAATTGATTTGTGATAAAGAACTAGTAATTATTTTTATATAAATTTAATACAAAGAGAATATGAACTATAAAGTATGAATTCATAATGATAACATAATTATATCATTCTGGAGTAAAATGTATTTTTATTTTGTCTAATGATTGTTATTGTTATTACAGGATCTACTTTACTATACTCTACTACTGTACTATTACCATAATAAATAATCAACTAAAGCAAGATGTTGTTGATACTTCAAGAACCCTATTACAGTAATGTATGAAAAAATTATGCCTATAACAAGGTAATAACAAGAAAACATTCATGTAACCATCAATTGTTGCCCGGGAAATATGTAGAGTAAACATTGGAAAAGAGTCTTGATCATTAAACCGCGTCGGTATGTGTGAAAAGGCATGCGGCTAATTGATGGAGACGATAGTCGCGAATTTTTTGAAAACTTATGGTCGGATAAATATCAAACAAAATTGAAACCATTTTAAACTTCAATTCCTCGAATAAATGTTGGCTGCATGAAATATAAATTAAAGTTAGACACATGCATCACCTATGTTCAAAATTGTATTTAATTTTAGAATATAAAACACAAACTGTACAGCTAGAGTACTTTTTTATACGAGAAGAAAAATTCGATGTTCTGAAAAAGGGGACCTGTCGTTTTTTGTTTTTTTTTTCGATAGTAAATGATAAGCAACTTTGTTTATTCAATATGAAAAACATGTATATTTTTAAAGATTTACTTTATGGAAGTAAATAAATTATTTATCTCGTAATTTATAAAGGGCAAGAATATTTTGATTCACCTTCTTTTAAATGTTTAGAAAACCTTAAATTCTGAATAGCTACTCACACCCCAATCCCCATACACCAACATTTAAACTTATATGTAAAGAGCAGCCCGTTCCTCCGGGCTGCAATTATATGTTAGACTGTGTGACCATTTGTAATAGCGGAGCCCTGAAGAAGAAATTGCCACGGTTTATTGTTTTGTGATAAATCAGTTATATTCTGAAATTATGTCAAAAAATCATACCCAAGAACCCAGTTCCTCTTTCGAAAAAAGAAACCTTTTTCTTGCCTTATTACTTTTCATTCAAAAAATACAATTTAAAGGTTTGATATATCTTGAGAACTAATATATTTTCTCATGTTACGAAGGGTTGTCTAGCCAGAACACAAAATGTAGTTGGAAAAGAGAGCGGCATGCCTTGGACCAGTGATAGATGAAATTCAACTTACTGAGGCCCAAGATCCCAGACACCTCGGCTCATCGACATCTCAAATTTTAATGCATGTAATAGTAAACTCGTATTCCAATATATCCAACAATAATCAACCCATAAATTTTTCTCAGGTATCATTTCTTTGTCTTTCACTACTGAAATCAAATGTTTACCGGTATTTAAGGACAGATGATACAATCAAACTTTTGTCAAAGAATTTGAAAATAACAACTTGGGTCATGTTTAAAGAAAAAAAATGAATAGCTTTCACCGCATAGTTTATTAATTTTTATTTGTATTAGCACAAAAGCGGAATTTGAAGTGAAAAATATTTGCATAGATTAATAAGGATGGTTTCAGAAGGGCATACATTTGAACATCACAGAAAGTTTACAAGTTCTTTATATTATAGAAAATTTGTTATTTGCATCACTTGCGATGAAATTAGGCCATAAAATATATACCAATCCAGGCATTCATTTTTGTTTGTATCATCTGTCCTTAACAACACTGATCTGGAAAACTAAAGTCATTTTTAAACTGTTATTACTTTCATTACATGGAACCTTATGACGTCATGAAAAGTAAGTAATATTTTCAAGACCAGATCAGAAGATGAACTTGGGCCAAAGATACAGACAGATGATCAACTTCCTGGACTAATTTATTTTAGTTTGTTTTCTTCTATGTGTAATTAAATTGAAATTTATGTATAATAATAATACATAAATTACATTTACTTTGTCTTTATTGTTATTTTTCTTCTATTTTTGTTGTATCAGCATGTAATAGAAAAAAGTATTCATTGATATTAGAAAGCAATTATAATTATCCATTAGAATGAAATTAATAGATTCCAGGTCTATCAAAATCATAAGTTTTATCATGAGCGGGTCAACCTCATTCTGGACTCCAGCCTTAAATGCCAACCAGCAAAGGTTTATAAGGCAGAGTCCCAAATGAAATTGGGCCGATCATGCATATGTTTGATATCCCCTAGCTAGGATCCTATAAAATTCCGCATTGAGAGGTTAACCAACTTCCTTCTCGATCTGCGGTCAAATTAAGAGGATTCACCAGCCACTTTTACATCTCCATATTTGTAACTCCTTCGAAAATTCCAATAATTACTTTAAATTTTGATTTGAATCTTAATTACTATTATTCTAACCTGAATACTTGTTTAAAATTTTAATGCACTTTTAAAATAATTTCTAATCTTTTGCATAATCTTTAAATAAAAAATATTTATAAATAAATAATATTAAATCTTGTTTTTAGATCTTTATTGATCCAAACACCTGAACTCTGGTCACTTAAATATCATTGGAGTTAATTTTTTGGAAAAACGGTAGTATTTGGTCCGACAAAAATGTTTTTGCCAGTTGGAGAAAATGACACAATTTGTTCTCCTTTGCCAGATATAGCGTTGATCGTAGAAAAGAGGAGCAGACTATGCCTCGAATGATAGGTGGCCGATTTGAGAGATGACGTGCGGGGAGATAAAAGGGGAACACCCTATATGGAGGAAGAGGATGGATATAAGAGGGTTGTCATGGTGAAGCCTCGAGAAGACAGGAAGGAGGAGGAGCTAGGAGGGGCCCAACAAAGGGGAAAAACCGAGACGAAGGAGGCTTCTGGGAGTGAATCCGAGGTAATCGAGGAATACTGTCTAAGTAGAATTTTTAGCGAGGATTTAATTTTGGCATTATTAGAGAGGATGCCAAGATCGCTTAAATTGAATATCGCTAAAAATAAAGTGCGTTTTATTTGTAATAGCTTTTTAAAATCGCTTAAATTACATCTCGCTAAAAATGAATTACCAGTTTTTAATGACAAATCGCAAAATTTGCGTCTCGTAAATTTCATCTTTAACGGTTTTTATTATCTGTTAAATGTGAAATTTGGCTCTTTCTACACATTTTTTTTATTCTAAATGTCCCTGCATTTGTATTTTTTTAAAATGAATGAGAAGTAAAATAAAATTCAGCGTAATGTGTACCAAAGGGAAACAGGTGATGTAAATTTTCTTGTGATGTAAATGTTCTTGTTAAAAATGTTCACTGTATGATGGATATTTTTTTTCAATTGTTGATTGAACAGGAATCTTAAACATCTAAGAAGAAAAAGAAGAAGGAAAAGAAGAAGCACAAGAAACACAAAAAAGCACAAGAAACACAAACACAAGAAGAACATCCCGAAGGGGGCAGAAGGAGAGGTGAGTTATGCAGATTGTCAGGGGGGGATTTAGGGGATGTCTAAGATCTGCTAACTTGTACAGTTTGTAGATGTGGGAGGAGAAGTATCAAGAGTCTGGTTGCAGAGATGGGTTATACAGATTGTCAGGAGTTGGTGTTGGTGAGTTATCTTGTAGAGATAGGGGACGGGTATTTAGTATCTGATTGTAGAGGGGGAGGAGTTGTATAACGTGATCAGTCATATCTAAAGGGAAAAACCTATGAGTTATCTTGTCATCAAATATAAAAGACACTAAAAATATGACTTAACTTGTCATGTTGGCTAAATTAGTTTATTGTTGTATTTATCTTATACACAGGACTCGGACAGCCAACAAGATCTAGAGGCTTTGGAGAAACGATTAAGAGAGAGGGCGCTGCAGTCGATCCAATCTAAAGAGGAAGTGGAGCGTGAACGACAACTCCGAGAAAAAGCGCTGCAGTCAATGAAACGTCGCAGTGGGCCAGATAGCAGTGATGAAGACTCAGACTGAAGTGATGTTACCATGTGATGTCATTATAGAAAATGATGCCATAATGTTTAGTGATGTCACAATTGAAAGTGATGTCACAATGTGATGTCACTATGGAAAGTGATGTCACAATGAGAAGTCATAAATGTAGGGGAAAATCCCAGGTTGAAATAAAGTCAAATTCCCAGTGAATGGGTAAATCCTATGACATTAAAGGAATAATAAATTAAATTTCTTGCATCATAAAATCATGATAACATAAGTGAATTTTTTTTTCTTGTTATGAAATGTGACATTGACTGTGTGGGGATTAACCACAATTGAGTTATACATTATTATTGATAATTTCTTTTATTAATATTTAAACAATATTGCAGACTTGATCAGTGATTTAAGAATCCATTTAGAGTCATTTTGCTTGTGTCTGTTCATTCTTATTTTATCATGAGAAAGATTTGTCATTCTGCTGTAAGCATAGTGTTTGGTCTATTATAAAATGCTGTAGATATTTTGTGATTTTTAGCTGATAATCTTGTTAACTATAATGTGTGAGAGTGGAGAAATAATTTTCATTATGTAGACTTGTCTTGCTTAAATCTTAAAAATAAACATGAAAATATACCTCTTGGAATTATTTTATTTCTGGTGAGTAATTTAATTTTTTGTCATGTATCTATTCATTTTTTTTCCACTGATATTTTTTAGGCATAGGAAAGATTTTATCAGAGGAAACAAATGAATTGGATACGAGTGATTATAGTAAATAGGACATAATTTGTCTGAGGTTTTCCTTCCACTTAAAATGCAAGGCTCTGGATTCTTCCATAGATCAATGATTCCACTTGCTCAATGTTAATGTAATGATATTGATATTCATCAGTTTCTTTATCTTTGGGGGTGATCAAAAAGTTCTCTAACTAATTGAATAACTTCCTTAAAAGAAAGTGGGCGCACTAGATGGGCAGTCGGCAGGAATCATTGACACGAAACAATTCAGATTTAAATGTCCAAACACCATGTAGTAATACATATATTATACAATGAACCTAGAAACTTCACGAGAATAAATTTCTGCCTTATGTTTATTAATTTGTAGATAATTTGTTTTTCAATTAAAAGGTGTCATGAAAGATAAATTATCTATGCTGGAGACATTCAGTAGAATGTAATAGAAGTCTAACGCAAACTAATTTCTGTCCTCAGTTTTTAAATGCACTGAAAATATTGAATGTAACAGTACGATCGAAGTTTCTAGATTTTTTTTTAATATATTCAATATTTTTTCATCAGGTGTAACTTTGTGCTTGCAAGTTCATGTATGTTTATCTCTATTTGGGAACGTTAGCACAATAAATGAACAAAATGCGAACGCATTGAAAAATAAAACAATTAATGTAAAATAAATTATGAAACATAATCAGTAACTTTATTCAAAGAGTATTTCTTTCAGTACTAATTCAAAAATTATAAGCAGAAAGATTTTTTAAAATATATATATAAATCACTGTATTCGAACCTAATATGCTGCTTCGATATAGCTTGAATCCAGCGACAAACCAATGTAGCTACAGCGGGACACTATACGTAGCTAGTGTTTAAATCATTATTAAAAGCCAAAGCCTTATACAATTGGACTTTGTCAATTTTCTACCAGAAAATAAATGGAAAAAGTTTAGATTTTGGTATTTCTGGGTCGTCTCTCCATTTTTTAAACAACTGGAATAAATTTTACGGTTAAAAATACACCGATAACACATTTAAAATTCATGGAGAGAAGACCCAGAAACAATGAAATTAATGAAAAACGGCTATAAAAGAGTCGATTTTTGCATCATTTGACACCTACGGCTATATTCAGGTGAACATTCAAATAAAATCAAACATATTTAACTGAATATTTGCCCATTTTACATTCACCTACAACACATTCTTTCGCTATGTTTTGAAAAAAATGTATCAATCAATGATATTTTTTTATTCTTTTTATGAGCCACTTTTCCTGCCGAATTGCCATCTTAAGCGCCCACTTTCTTTATAAATTACAGGGGGCCCAGTGTTGAAATTTTTTTACGTAGTTCTATCCAATTACTATCTTTCTGCCCATGCGCAAATCACATGATGTAAGCTGTCACTTGACATGCTCTGCAGCATTATGTGGTTGAAGCTAAATGATTTTCTGATTCTTGTTTTTAGGTTACCTGAGTAACTCAGGTGACCTATTGCTATCCATTTTCATCCGTCCGTCGTGCATCGTCCGCCGTGTGTTAATATTTGAACATTTTCAACTTCTTCCCTGAAACCACTGAACCAATTTCAACCAAATTTGGTATACAGCATCTATGGGTGAAGGGGAACATAAATTGTGAAATTCATGGTCCCTGCCCCCTTGGGACTGGGGGCCAAAACCACTAATATTATTGCAATCTTTAAAAATGTTCTTTACTCCTGGACATCAAGCAAGCAAACTGTTGGCATGAATGTATTGAGCATTGTGTCCTCTACCGAAATTGAGAAATTCATTGCCCCAGGGTCAGTGGTTCTAGTGCTAGGGCGGGGCTATATTGATTATATAGTGAAAATGCATTATTTCGTTAAAAATCGTCTTGTCTTCTTTTGGGTATTAAATAAGCTAAGTACATAGTTATGATGAGAAAGAGTACCTCTACCAAAATTGTGAATTTTATGGCCCCAGGGTCAGGGGTTCTGGTGTTAGGGCGGGGCTGTATTGATTATATATAGTGAAACTGCATTATTTTTTGAAAATCTTCCTCTCTGCTTCTGTGTAATAAATAAACTAACTTAGCTCATAGTTATGATGAGCAAAACTGTCTTCCAAAATTTTGAATTTCATGGTCCCAGGGTCAGGGGTTTTAGTGCTAGGGAGGGGCTATATAGATTATATAGTGAAAATGCATTATCTCTCTTAAAATCTTCTCTGCTCTTGGGTATTAAATGAACTAAATAAGTACATAGATATTATGAGCAAGAGTGCCTCTTCTAATATTGTGAATTTTATGGCCCTAGGGCCAGGGATTCTGGTGTTTGGGTGGGGCTCTATTGATTATATTTTGAAGATGCATTTATTCTTTAAAAATCGTCTTCTCTGTTTCTGGGTATTAACCTCCTTCCCCGCAGTCACGCATTTTAACGCATATACCATTTCCTATTTCTAACGCAAAATCACGCATAAACCGTTTCCCTGCAATCACGAATTTTCACGCACTTTAAAAAGTTCATTATATTATTTACGCTAAAGTGTAGAGAAATGTGTACCACGCTATAAGGTGCTTATGGGGAAATAGTAAATTTCTATTCTCATGACGTGAACATTAAGTGTATGTTGCATAACAGTTCAGTGAGTTGTAAAGAGGTAAATAAACTAACTATGCACAAAGTTATGATGAGCAAGAGTGTCTCTTCCAAAATTTTGAATTTCATGGCTCCAGGGTCAGTATTATGGTGTAAGGGCGGGGCTCCATTGATTACATAGTGAAAATGTATTTATTCTTTGAAAATCTTCCTTAGCTCCTGAGTTTTATGCCAATGACCCAAGTACGGTACATTTGTATATTTATGATGAAGAAAGGTGCATCTAGCAAAATGGTTATATTTTATCCCCCCCCCCCGGGGGGGGGGGGGGTACATAGTCTGAAAATAAATAAATGCTTTGAAATCTGTTCTTTGGTATTAATCAATCATTTTATGGTAAAATTTGCAAAATTTTGAAATATGTGGCCCCAGAGTCAGTGGTGCAGTATAAAGTGGAAGTGCATTTTCTCTTTGTTACTGTGATCAACCAATGGGTATTGTAAATAGAATAAACATTTACAAGTTTATAATTATGATAAGCAATGGTGTCTCTTTCAAAATTGTGAATTTCATGGTCTCTGGTTTAAAACACCAACTAAAGTTATTTGTTTGAAAGTTGTTACACAATACTCAGGTGACCTAAAAGGCCCATAAAATATCGTTGCATTTTCGACAAGGTTGGCAAAAGTAGACAGAAGAACGGGAAAAGAAACGTGTTAAAATACAAGAGGCCCAGGGGCCATAGCGCTCACCTGAGCACATCAGGCTTGAATTTACTCCACCCGCCCCCCTCCAGGCATTCATCATTTAAACAAACTAGAATCTACACTACCTGAGGATGATTCCATATAAATATCACTAATCATGATTTAAAGTACTTGAAAAGAAGATTTCAAAAGGTTTCCCTATATATCCCTATGTAAAACTTGGGTTGGCCATTTTGGCCCAACCCTGGCCCCAGGGGTCATGATTTGAACAAACTTGAATCTGCACTACCTGAGGATGATTCCACATGAGTTTCATCTTTCCTGTCCTAGTGGTTCTTGAGAAGAAGATTTTTAAAGATTTTCCTATATATTCCTATGTAAAATTTGGGTCAGCCATTTTGGCCCCACCTTTGCCCCGGGGGTCATGATTTGAACAAACTTAAATCTGCTCTACCTTAGGATGATTCCTCATGAGTTTCATCTTTCCTGGCCCAGTGGTTCTGGAGAAGAAGATTTTTAAAGATTTTTCCTATATATTCCTATGTAAAACTTGGGTCGGCCATTTTGGCCCCACCCTTGCCCCAGGGGTCATGATTTGAATAAACTTGAATCCACACTACCTGAGGATCATTCCACATGAGTTTCATCTTTCCTGGCCCAGTGGTACTGGAGAAGAAGATTTTTAAAGATTTTTCATATATATTCCTATGTAAAACTTGGGTCGGCCATTTTGGCCCCACCCTTGCCCCAGGGGTCATGATTTGAATAAACTTGAATCCACACTACCTGAGGATCATTCCACATGAGTTTCATCTTTCCTGGCCCAGTGGTACTGGAGAAGAAAATTTTTAAAGATTTTTTCTATATATTCCTATGTTAAACTTGGGTCGGCCATTTTGGCCCCACCCTTTCCCCGGGGGTCATGATTTGAACAAACTTGAATCTACACTACCTGAGGATGCTTCCACATGAGTTTCAACTTTCCTAGCCCAGCGGTTCTGGAGAAGAAGATTTTTTAAAAATGCCATTAATTTTTAACAAATTCATGATTATCTCCCCTTGGAAAAGGGTGTGGCCCTTCATTTGAACAAACTTGAATCCCCTTCACCCAAGGATACTTTGTGGCAAGTTTGGTTGAAATTGGCCCAGTGGTTCTTGAGGAGAAGATGAAAATGTGAAAAGTTTACGCCGACGCCAACGACGACAACTACAACGACAACGACAACGACAGACAACGGACAAATTTTGATCAGAAAAGCTCACTTGAGCCTTTGGCTCAGGTGAGCTAAAAAACCAACTCTCCAAATTGCCAATACAGCATATCCGAAAGCAAAAGTCCAATAAAGTATATCCAAAACACAATACAAAACCGATAGTTAAATGTGAAGATAAAGTCCAAACTAACAGTAAAGTACTGTAAAATTACATATGAAAATTTCTTGGTTCGTGAGGATTTGATTTCGTGGATCAAGAATTAATGAGTACTTATGTGTGTGAAATTTTACATTTCGTTGTGGACATGAATTTGTGGGTCTTGTCATACCACGAAAACAACGAAAATTAAACCCCCACGAAAATTTGTGATTTCACAGTATACAATACTAGTATCCAAAACAAAAAGCATACTGAGAGAAAAATATGAAGAAAAACTTCAGATTGATACTTAAGTTTGTAGAAAAAATTAAAATTGACAGTAAAGCATATCTTAAAGTCAAAGTTATTAGTTAAGTCAGAAGCTAAACCCGAAGTTACGTTTTTTTAAAATATGGACAAAAGTTTAAACTTAAACAGAAAAATGTTGACGAAAGGTCTACATTGACGGTAAAATGTGATCCAAAATTCCAAACTGATAGTTAAAGTGAGAAGCAAAAGTGTGCATGTTTCCAAACTCACTGTAAACTGTAAATTCCAAAGTCTTACCTTGTAATTTTTATTACTTGCAAAGTTATTTTCAATTATTTTAAATATTCTGATTGTACAGGAACTCTGAAGTTTATATAAGACAAATGATTAAGTTTCTGATTGATTTTGTCTATGTTGTTTTTGGAGATCAGATCTTCTAACAATATTTTGGAATTTCAATGGGTACCAATTGCGCCCCAATTACAAGCAAACCTATTTTTGGATTCATACCAAGTAGGATTTATTCAAAAACTTTATTGAAGAAGAGGCCCATGGGCCACATCACTCACCTGTTCACTGTACCAAAGGGAGGGGGACTGTAATTTGAACACACTTGAAACTTAAATCCACACTAATAAAGATGCCTGTATATTTCTTTGACTAACTATGACTTTTTATCCCCTTTTTTAACCTTTAAGTCTTTGCCCCTCCCCTCCTGGCCTTGATGTTTGGAAATATAAATTTTCACTGCCTGAGGATGCTTCCATTTATATATGATTAATCATGGCTTTGCTGTGTCCGAGAAAATTTTTTTCCCGGTATATTACCATGTAAAATTTTGATCGCCCCTCCTTACCCCGCCCTACCTCTGGGGGGGGTAATGATTTGAGCAAACGTGAATCTACACTACTTGAGGATGCATTCATATAAATATGACCTTCATGGCTTTGCTGTGCTTAAGAAGATTTTAAAAGATTTTTCCTATATATTTCTATGTAAAACTTTGATCGTCCCTCCCCGCCCTATCCCTGGGGGTTATGATCTGAACAAACTACCAAAAGAAGATTTTTCCATATAAGTATGACCAATCATGGCTTTGCTGTTCTTGAGAAGATTTTTCCTATATATTTCTATGTAAAACTTTGATCGTCCCTTGTGGTCCCGCCCTACCTCCTGGGGCCACGTTATGAACAAACTTGAATCTACACTTCCTGAGGATGCTTCCACATGAGTTTCATCTTTCCTGGCCCAGCGGTTATGGAAAAGAAGATGTTTTTTAAAATGCCATTAATTTTTAGCAAATGCTTGATTATCTCCCCCTGGAAAAGGGCGTGGCCCTTCATTTGAACAAATTTGAAACCCCTTTACCCAAGGATACTTTGTGCCAAGTTTGGTTGAAATTGGCCCAGTGGTTCTTGAGAAGAAGATGAAAATGTGAAAAATTTACGACAACGACAACGACAGACAACGGACAAAATTTGATCAGAAAAGCTCACTTGAGCCTTCGGCTCAGGTGAGCTAAAAAAGAAAGAATGCACTTGTTGTAGCCTTCAACTCGACATTTTTATATCGACGACGTACGTATTATCAGTTACCAATCACTGCTTCTACTCACATCTCGACACGATATATCTCAGTGAGCTTAAATAAAAGATACCACAGAGTCTGGTACATCTGTTATAAATTTAATAAATAAATCTTGTAAATATTTTACAAGAATAAACATCAATGGTAACGTACTTAAGAGCAAAGCGTAATGAAAAACTTGATGACTTAAACTTTTCAATCGTCAGCTTTCCTAATTTATGGATCAATACCCCTTCTACCTGTTGACTGAACATTTGAAAAGTTTAAAAACGTAAATAATTGGAAGATGATCTTAAGAAATCTGAATCTACACTAACTGCCATCTTCAGTGAGGATACTCCAATATTTTTTAAACTAGGGGCTTAAGACGTCAGACAATTAAGGATTTACCCTATTATTTACTTTAACTCATATTGTGGGCATGCATGATTCTATCCCTGGGTGTCACACTGTGAACAAATTTTATTCTACATACCAAGATGACCAATGGAAAACTTTGATTGCTTATTTAAAACCCACCCTTTCTATTTTAATCTACAATACACCATAAGTTTCATCTTTCCCGGCCCTTTGGTTCTCGAAAAGAAAATTTTAAAAAGATGCATATAAATCTAACTAATTTGTAATGCTCTCCCTCTAAAGAAGGTATCATTTATTAGAACAAACTTGAATCCCCTTTAACTACTACATGTAGTACTTTGTAGTAGGCTTGGTTAACATTGGTCTAGAAGCTCTGTGAAAAATTCACAGATAGATGGACATGCAGGTAGACAGCAGTTTGACGGTGGAAAATTGTGATAAAAATAACTCACTTTGGCCTTTGGCTAAAGCTAGCTCAAAAAAGAAGAATATAATTAATAAAGGCATGAAAACAAAATACGTATTGCCATATAACATAATATGTACAAACATTTAATATTATTAAAACAACAACACAAATTGATTCATTTTTCAACTTAATATCGATATAGCAATATTATTGCTGAATAATTGCATCAGTGTTCATTATCATATAACTGTTATTACAGTCATACGTCATCATCGATGAAACAATCGTCTTTTTAACAAAACGCCAATGTTATATCTCTATACAAATGACAAAAATATCTATGAGAAAAAAAATTTCAAGACCATAAACTGAACAATTAAAGTAAAATTTTTAGGTAAGTCACTCATCAGCTTTTTATAAAAGTTTATGCAGATGCTTTTACTTCAAAACTACTTCTTACAATTCAATTTTTATAACATATTTAAATTCAACAATGTAAATTTTTTAACATTCAACGAAAAAACTGCCCAACAATCTATAAAGAAGCAAGATTTATGAACAACTTTTTTTTGGTGGTAGGATATTTAGCAGAAAATTCTGCATATCTGCACATTTATTTTACTCGGAGAATATTCTCCGTTTTGATATTGCTAAAAATATTTAATATAGGTCTTAATTTATATTTTTAGACTAAGTTTTACACCTTCCCTCGACATACTTTTCCAAAAAATGAAAAAAAATATTAATGAAGTCAAGATCAAATTTACACCATTTTTTGCCTGGAAATCACATATTTTGACAAATATTTCAAAATTTACATAACTAACCCTACATAATTCTTTCATTATTTTAAACTACCAGATACTTGTGACTGATCAGCACTTAAGTCGTAAAAAGTTTGATATGAGAAAATTTTATTGCCTTTTTCTTAATACCCCAAATGTGTTATTTTTAGTGCAAAAAGGTCACACAATAATTAACGCGCATTAATTTGCAAGATTTGTTTAATGATAATATTATTATAACTATTTTACGTAAAATAACATTATATTTATTGCCATGCTTACATCTGATAAAATATAATACGGGTTTAAGTAATTAACCAAAGAGATGACATTTAAGTGCAAAAAGGTCAACTTAAATGTACCGTAGATCAGTAAGATGAACACCGACCCCCTATTTTCTTTGCGATTTTGAGTTACACATTACGAGTACTTATCCAAAATATATTTCTCAAAAAATCCTTGATTTAACAAATTTCAGGAGTGACTTACCTTAAATAAATATATCTTTTCACAAAATGATCATAAAACCCGATTTGTATCATGTTTATTTGAATGTTATCCGACAGTGCAACTTTTAGCTTCTTCAATCTGGTTGTTTAATAAAATTATCATTGTTTAAAATTTTGAGTAGAATTTGCTCTTAATTTTAGGAGTTTGGGCCAGATTGATGAAAAAACATTTGACATTTCTCAAACTTTGCACACTAAGGACTTGACACATCAGCAACTGATATATATCACATGTTAAAAACCCTTTCTATTCTCTCAAAATCGACTTCGTCTTTGAATTCTTAAAAGTAGTATGTACATTACATACCATTGAAACAACAACAAAACTGATTCATTTTTTTTTGTTCAACTCCATATCATAACAGCAATATTACACTGCATTACGTGAAAATTGCACCAAAAACCACAAAATGAATTTCATATTAGCATATCTCGTCACAAAATGAAAATAAAAACGGTTTTCATTATGTATATTTGAATGTTATTCAACTTTAAGCTGATTAAATTTGATTCTTAATTTAATAGTAAATATGCTATCAATGTCCAAACTTAAGGGAAAATTCCGATCTCAATTCTCAGAGTGGTCAAGATTGATTGAAAAAAAAGTTTGATATTTATCAAACTATGCACACTAACGACTTAACACATCAGCACCTGATACATATCACGTGTTAAAAACCCTCTCTATTTTCTCAAAATCGACTTCGTCTTCGAACTCTTTGATTGCAGCAAGGAGCTTCCTCACACTTGCTCGTCCTCCCTCCACCCTTTTCCACTCACAAAGAATTTGGAACACCTGTATCTTCACACCATGATTCTGGTAATCAATCCTTATTTGTTGGATTGTAGCGTTGTCTAGGCCAAGGGCAATTCCTATTCGGAAAATTGTCCCAATTTGTCCACTGACTGTCATCAGTTCTTTATCTGTTGGTCGTCGTTCTAAAGAATTAACTGAAAAGAGGTTTTTAGTTCAAAATAAACAGTAACTATAAGTCTAAATATTAACTTCATTGCCTTTTTACCCAGAGAAACTGGTGCATTATCTCCTTAAAATATAGATCTGATCATAACTGTAGTATTTGATCGTGATGGCATATGTTAAGAAACAATATACACGTAGTTTTATAATCACCTGTCAAAACCATGATGTAATGGAAAATGCATGTAGTATTTTAATCATCTGTTACAACTGCAGTTGGCTTTTATACATGTAGATTCATATTTTCCTACTTTTAGACTTGTGAGCTTCATTTAAAAATCAAATATCCAGGAGTCAAGATCACATTAAAACCATACAGCAGAAGCACAGAACACAATATTGATTTGTTTAAGTATAGCAATACTAGTATTTTTTAACATAACATCAGAAACTAAATAGTAATTTAGTTACCTTTCGTACTATTTGTCTCTAAAAAAAAACTACAATACACTGGGCACTTCCAAACATTAAATCATAGAAAATTTATGTACTCGAGCAAAATAAGACTAAAAATGTGAAAAAAATATTTTAAAAAATATAAAATAGAATCCTAGAAAAGCTGACATACTTTTTATGTTCCCTAAAGGTCATAATTTAATGTTATCAATGTAATTGAATATGAGAAAAAGAAGTGATTGATTTTCTTGAAAAACCAATGAATATCCTCAATGCAATTTTGAGTACATGTAGTAAAATTCTGCGAATTTTTTTGGACATTATATATAGGTTTTAGTCTAAAAAAAAACACGTATATTTACAGTTTTTGAAGAAACTCGTGTCTCTCACAATGCAGAATACTGTTCCTACATAATTTGTCTCTATGTGATAAAATTATATTTAAAATTCTACAAAATTATCAAAAATCAAAAATTAAAACAAGAATATTACTTTATAAAGTGGTCTTCATAGAAACACTTTTTTTATACACCCCTACCCTAAATATCGGTGAACTAGGGACATTTGTTTAATCAAGGCAACACACTGGGAAAGGGATCATTCAGACACAAGAAAAAATTTCATGAACAGCTGGACAGAAGATTCGATGGGAAAGTCTTTACATCAAGTGCTACAGCAAATCAAAACATGATTTAGAAAATAAAACAGTTCTTAAGGTAGGATTCTTCTCTGGTTTCTGACTAGATGAAACATGCATTCAAAGTATATTTGCTTATATGTCTTATATATTGAGGTGTAAGGAATTTAAAAGACCATATTTTTCTTTCCTCGTCAGAAATGTACAACTTTAAATAAAAATGGTAAACTGTTTTTGAAAACTAGCAGGGACTATATTTTGGCAGAATGGTGGCGTATGAAAAT
Organism: Saccostrea glomerata; assembly: GCA_003671525.1. Taxonomy (NCBI): domain Eukaryota; kingdom Metazoa; phylum Mollusca; class Bivalvia; order Ostreida; family Ostreidae; genus Saccostrea; species Saccostrea glomerata. The sequence continues at coordinate 473,887 of PRKT01000190.1, forward strand.
ATCTTCTTTTCTGCCTCTCAAAATTATCATAAAACAATGAATTTAGCTATCATTTTTACACAATCGAAGACTTGCAGAAATTTTCAAATGTTAGTTAAATTAATAATGAGGGACTGAACTTCCAAAATATATCAAACAAATATGATTTTTCGAACAAACTATAACTTTGTTAGCTTTTAAACGCTTCCTATCAAAGAGCAGATTTGAGCCAAAAATCCATTAAAAGTATTTTTTCTCTCTTTTTAAACGATCAAAACTTTTTTTGTATCATTTTGTACATTTATAAGACTACTTTATTATATGTGAAAATAAGAAAAAGTTAAATATAGGAAGCATATGAAAATAAATAATATATCCTTAAACATTAAGAAAAACAGAGAAAATTCGGATTAGGCAATATCCAGTTAAGTAAAATTATTTATATAAATTTGGTAATATCATGCTATAGACCCGATATAGTAATATGTTTTTATACAAAAAGAACAATCATTAACCTTTTGAAATAGAAGTAGGTATCACATGATTGGCAACAGTATTTTTTTTTCATTCTTAATGTCAAGGAAAAAGATAATGACCTTGACCTGGCCTTGCCTATAATATAAATCGGTCAAATTTCACTGATACTATAACTTACTGATATTGTCTTCTTGATTCTGTGAAAATTTCATTAATTTTTAAATATTAGAAATATGAGAAGAATCCTACCTTAATGGAGTTTTATGAAAAGACTTACTTGTACAATTTAAATAGAGACAAACTCCGATCACCAAAATCACTAAAATGTAAAAGTCAGATGTCAAATGTAAAAGTAAGTCTCTTTATAAAACTCCTATACAAGTGTTTTGATTAAATAGAAGTGACAATGGACAAAAATTTAACGTACCTGGACTTCCATCCTTGTCAAGATTCTCCTGTTGCTGATCCTGTAAAATAAATAGATCATATTTATTTATTACTTAACACACAACGTGTTTTGTTATTTCTTTCGTATTTATTTTAAATTTTAATATTCTGTAATTTTAACCCTATTGGAGTTTTATGAACAGACTTACTCTTACATTCGACAGCTGACTTTTACATTTTAGTATATGGAGTTTGTATGTGTTTAAAATGTAAAAGTCAGTTGTCAACTGTAAACTTAAGTCTCTTCGTAAAACTCCATTTTACAATACCCGTTTCCAATATTTTGTGATGTCTTTGACTTGTTGCATATTTGTTTTTAATTCTTGAACATCTGACACAACTGTCTTCAACAGTTCATGTTGTTCATGTTGGTCCTTGGCAAACTTTTCTATGATAGCTTTTATTCCATCTTCCCCTTCTTCTTTTAAAACCAGTTTCTGAACGCCTTTAAGACTATCTATGTACTTTTTTCCAGTGAAGGCTTCTAGTCTTTGGCAGACATCTGACATCATCGACCAGGTGTCATCGAATTCTTTCTGAGGGGTGGAGGCTGAACTCACATGTGCGGTAAAACTGTTTCGGATTAACCTAATTCTCTCAATGTCATCACCAACTGATATCTCTCCTGCTGCAGGCATGTTGTTATCTCCCCATTTTCCTTTTGTTGGTTTAGGAATCGTTGAACAAATGTTTCTTATAAGTGTGTATAATAAAGAAATGTCAAATTTCTTATATCCCGAATGTTTAGCATCTAGCAAGATATGTTCCTGTTCTGGTCGCAATCTTTTATAAACGGAGGTGGCCTTCGCTTTGCTTTCAATATCAGATGGAGGCACTTCCATCTCGAGTATATCTCTGTATGCCTGATTTAAGACATCGTTTGTTGCCATTCCAAGTTTTGCGAATCTAGATCGGCCCTCAAGGTCTTGTCCACCAGAGGCGATTGGAGTGCTTACAGTGCTCACTGGTATCTGTAAAAAAATTCATTTTATTCACCAAATCTGATCAAATTAAATAAGTTAAAGATTGATGCATAGTTATCAAAGGTAAAGTAAAACATTTTTTTCTGATTATGATTATTATTCAAATGACCGACATATCCAGTCAAATTCTTTTTTAGTCCATAGAGTATCATTGATATTGATAATGACCAATAACGTCATATGAACATTTTATATGAAAGGATATTAATTGATATTTTGTAAAACCTTATTCTTTCGGGAATATTCTTTCATCGCTGTTTGTATTGTTAAAACATTTGTTAGAGATTTCTCTCCTTTTTACATTACTAGTATGCCGAGCTTTTTTTTTTTTTTTTTTAAAGAAATATGAAATCTTTCAGAAAAAAATCATTAGTATTTAAATCATTTCATCTTTTCCTGCTTGTATAATTCGACCAATCATTATACTTCATTACCAGTTTCCAGTCTTTGCCGATATCACATGATGATAACTTTTTTTTTCTCTAAAGGACAAGTAGAGCATATCATTACTTTCCATTAGAAATATATCATTACAGAAGCATTAAAACAGGCAATATACATTTTCATTACCTGCATTTTGTATTCATTCTCACGAGTTCGACAGGAAATTTCACAATGAGTGTATTGAGGAATGGTAATATTATTAAATCTGGTCCCACAAATGTCTCAAACAAAGCCCTAGCTAATTGAAACATTTCATACTTAATTATAAAACATTTAACTTTATATAGAATGTAAGCTATATTAAATCATTTCATCACTTAAGGTCGATGGGAGATGCTTACTCCTCCATGGCACCTTATCCCACCTCGATATTCGCTCTATTTCTGATTTGTACTTTTTCAATTGACTTTTGAGTTTTTATTACTGTTGTTATCTTCGTTTTTCATTGAGCTTTTGATATACCTACTTAATGTTTCGAAATAATGAACATGTCTTGAATTCATTTAGCATTAAAAAAAAATCATGGATATTTAAAACAAGTCATGAAACATCCCTACCAATATCAAAATATTATTTCATTGTTTATTGCATAATGTAGGGGAGACTATGTTTAACATATGTCATTGAAAACAATATTCTATACTTCGTGCATTCAAAATGTGTAATCTTTTGAGAATTATATAGGGTGAGTTAACCATACATCGGACACATACCTTGCTTCGGACAACTTTAGGCAATAAATTCTTTTTCAACGTAAAAGTTCCGTGTATTTATTTGTTTCTGTCTTATAGCTGAAGATTTATATTTTTTGATAATACCGATTGTTATTAGCATGTTTTGATAAAAATACCCCTTGAATGGCCTTGAAGTTACGTCATATTTTACATTATCAAAGGGGAATAACCAGAAATTTATGAATTTGCAATTTTTAGAGTTATCGGTCTTTAAATTCGACCTCAACGAAACGAGTCGGACTTTGGTGAATTTTGTCAATAATTGGTAATTTTATACAAATTATAAAGAAATTTCACTTCAATGTTTGTATAATTCTTATTATAGCTGGTTTTTACTAATATGCTCATTTCACCGTACATCGGACACAAATTAACTATGCATCGGACACTTTCCGATGCATAGGTAATCACTACCATTTCCATACAAAACCCAACTGACAGCTGTTTTTTGCTGAAATAGAAAATAAAAACTCTAATTTTTCAGTTAAAATACACGTTAGTGATATATTACGTCCAGAACTTGACTCAATTTATTTCTACAAACCAGAGTAATTTATCCTTTGAGGAAATGACGCGAATAACCGCATTACAAGCATTTTAACATGTTTAAAGCCTTTCAAAGGCAAAGTAAGGTACCTTGAATCTTTCCATATTTGTGCAACAATATCGTCATTTAAATATAAGTGAAGGTCTAATTTTGAAATAAAATATACAAGTATATTCATATCAATAATTTTAAAACACTGTGAATTAAGTACGATATTTTTTCCGGTTCAAATAACGTTTGTACGATGCATGGTAAATGATGTCCGATCAATGGTAAATTCTGAGTCATTTTTTAAAAACGGGTTTTCAATTATATTTTCTCAATAAAAAGCAAATAATTGTGTCCCAAATTTACATTTTAATCGTAGACTAAATGTTAAGTATCATTTTGATAATGTTCGGTCGGCAGCGATATCGCTAGAACTTGTTGAAGTACAAGGGCGTCCGATGCATGGTGAATTCACCCTATGACGCTTTTCTATTACGGAAAAAGAAATAATTTGGCGTCATAATTTTTTCATTATTTTCCGGGTTTTTTTATTATGTGTAATTATAGACCTTATTCTACAATACCTGTTTCCAATACTTCGTGATGTCTCTGGTGTTAACAGTATGAATTTTCTCTTCTTCACAGGAAGGACACTGAAAAGTTGCTCGAGAAAACACTGATTCACTTAAGACAACACTCTCTCTGCTGTCACAAAATCCAGAAGGTTTACATTTGAATGCAACGTGGAATTCAGAGTTTTCCTGGAATGTTTTAGAAAGATCGTGTAACACAATCTCGATTCTTTCTCTTATTTGGTGACATTTGGGAACATCAACTTTTCCCTCCACAACAAACACCTGCAACTGAATTTCTGTCTGGGTCATTCCGATCAGAATGTTATGATGGCGGTCCTGATACATCAACTTAACAGCAGTCTGGTATATGCATCCTCGGTCTTCAAAGGAAAACATCTTGGAAGGATCCTGCATGCATGTTGCTACAAGGCGATGGAAAATACAAGCAGGAAGAACATCAAACGTGAAGCAGAGGATGGATGAGGCAGGGTATGATGTAAACACACTTATGGGAAATGGTATTTTGTTCATACAGGGAACATACCATTTTTTGTCATCCATTTTAGCCAATAGCCCCAGCTTCTCCATGTACAGCATGATCTCATCTTTGTGTTCAAGGTATCCTTTATTATTCATTTCCCAAATCTTAGACAGCAAAGTGTCATTCAATTCTCCGGTTTTATTGAATTTGCCCCACTCTGAGGCACATTCAAATAAATCCTCCTTTGCATGATTTTTATCAGTGATTATATTTTTGAATGCATCTGCAAACCACTGAATATCCAGGATAATTACTTCTCTGAGGAATTTTTGGTTGAAATGTAGAATTTCTCTGATATCATGGAAAAAGAGCAGCATAATATTGATATCTTCAATTCTCTCTAATTTTATTTTCGCCGGCAGTGCTTCATTGAAAGCCATAAGTGTTCTTTTATTGATTATTTTAAGGTATTTCTTTTCCTGAAAGAATTTTTCAAACATAGCCCATGAGTGGGGAAGCATTTCACCCCAGTGATCAAGTTTCTGAACAACATCAACGATTGATTTTTTTATTTTTTCAATGCCTTCACTTTCATGGAAACCTATTGCAAATATGCGTTTTTTGTCAATATGTCCCTGCAATGACCTGTCTTTTGTTTCCAACGTCTTCCAAATCTCATGGAAAAACTTCCCATTTTCCTTGTTAAAAAGAGAGTTAAAAGAAAGTTGTCAGATTTAAAAAAAAATCATAAATAAGGATAGAGTGCAACGATCTCTTTTCCATAACAGTGATGTACTCATTTATAACAGTTTAGTTTCAAATTAAGTAATATGGGGGGCATTTGAACAGTTTTGAGAACTGTTTGTTAAAATATTTATGAAACATATAAAGATAACGAACAATTCAAAATAAAATGTCCATTGAACAATGCAAAAAAGGAGCAGAGCAAACACGGACCTCCAAAACATCGGAGGTTAGATTAGATGCCATGGAAGAGTAAGCACCCCCTGCCGACCGATCAGACCCGCGTTAAGCGGTAATACTGAATTTGATATCGTTAGAAAGATCAGAAAAAATTTGTCGTAACTTTGTAATTTTATATGACATAATAACTCAGGAAATGACGTCGGAAACCTGTGTATTTAGCATAATGACCATTAACTGACGTAACAAGAAACACAATTTCAGAAAATTCAAATTTTAAAGACATCTTTTGTCCATTAATCGGATGCACGCTCACGGACATAAATTCCAGTTGGGTAAATTTTTAAATAGACTTAAGTTTCTCATGTAGTGTTTTATTTAGGTGCCCCATATTTTCTCCAAAAAAAAAAAAAACGGCTGTACTTGTTATCCCACTGTTAATCAATACATTTGCAAAATTTGTTACCACGGGAAAGAAAAAAGATGGCCGGCACAATGTAAATTAGATTCATTTTCGAGTCGAAAGTCAAAAGCAATAGTGAGTATTGAAGATCCGATGTTAAAATAATATGAAAAAATAAGCACAGAAACAAATACGGAGAAGATGCATTTGAGGAAAATTGCAGTGATATACTTCTTTTTTATACAGAACACCTATTGTTCAGTACAATGGAGCGCTGTATATCTAACTTCCAGTGGTATCATGTAAATAACAAGAGGCTCACGGGCCTTATAGGTCACCTGAGTATCAGGTAACAACGTTCCAACAATTGAATTGGTTCGTGTTTTAAATCAAAGACCATGAAATTCAAAATTTTGAAAGAAGCACTATTGCTTATCATAACTATACATTTAGATTGCTTACTTTGGTTACTTAATAGCAACCAAAGAGCAATGAAGAAGAAAATAAATGCATTTTCACTATAAAATCTACATAGCCCCGCCCTAGCACCTAAGAACCTCTGACCCAGGGGCGATAAATTTCACAATTGTGGAAGAGGCAGTCTTATTCAACATAATTATATACTTATTTAGTTTATTCAATGCCAAGGAGCAGTGAAGAAGATTTTCAAAGAAATAATGCATTTTCAGTATATAATCTATTTAGACCCACCTTAGCACTAGAACTTCTGACCCCATGGTCATGAATTTCACAATTTTAATAGAGAACTCATTGCTGATTACAATCGTGTTAACAATTTGACTGCTTAATGTCCAGGAGTTAAGGAGAAGATTATTGAAAATTGCATTAATTTTAGTGGTTTTGGCCCAACTCCTCAGGCCCAAGGGGGACAGGGACCATGAAATTCCCAATTTTTTTTCAATTCACTCAAAGATGCTGTATAACAAATTTGGTTGAAATTGGTTCAATAATTTCAGAGAAGAAGCTAAAAATGTTCAAAAATTTACGAACGACGTACGACGTACAACGACGGACGAAAAGAGATAGCAATAGGTCATCTGAGTTTAGTCAGGTGACTTAAAAATCTTAAATGAACGTCTACGATAGCATTATAACCTGACATGCTTATAAACAAACCAGAAGGCGGATTATGGAATTGCTGACAAAAAGTACCATTTTCTATACCTATCCTTACCACCTAACAACCTTTCTTTAAAATATCTTTTCGTCGCCGCGTGGCGCAGTGGTTAGAGTGTCTGCTCTAAGAAGTCAATCTTTACTTCGCCGGTTCGAATCCTACGATGGGACGTAGAGACCGGTCTTTCGGATGAGACCGTATAAACCGAGGTCCCGTGTCGCAGTGGGCGCTGGCACGATAAAGATCCCTCCCTGCTCAATGGTCCTGAGTATAGGACAAAAATTGCAGCTCTCCGCCGGCAAGTGGTGACGTCTTCATATGAGTGAAAAATTCTTCAGAGGGACGTTAAACAATATAGTGATATCAACCAACCAACTAAAATATTTTCAAAGAAGCATTTAAAAGCACTTTGATTGTCTTCCCATGTAAATAAAAAAACGTGAATTTTCAGTAATTTAAATATTTGAGATTCTGACGTCTTCTTTGTGGTTATTAGTCATAAAAATAAGATATGATCAATGTGCGAAATTTCGAGCTCTTTCGTATAGTATCAAATTCAGTAACTTCCGTGAAATGGTTAATATTTTAGTCTTAACCCGAAGGAATACCACCTATATACAGACACATTAATGTAGTTCTGAGACAAAAAGAAAATTACATGAAAGATATTCTGACTGTATTTCAAGAATATCGCACCTGCTTGTCATCATTAACGTGTGAAATAAAACAAAATGTATGATATTGTGAAAGATCACTATCATGTTCATGATACTATTACTGCCTTATTTTATTTACAATTTAAATAGAAGAAATCTTGAAATGTAATTCATGTTTTTAAAAAGGGTAAGAAATCAAACCCATCTTACAACAGACGAATTTCCTTATTGAGTTGTACAGGGTAATGTTTCAATAAATTTATAACCATTTAGTATCACATAAACTTTTGTATAACATACAAGCTGGATTTATGCGTAACCATTCAACGGTTACCCAATTAATAGAAATTTATTATAATATCTGTATTGATATATTGTTCTAGACAATAAAGAAGTCACGTGCTTTGCGTTTTGTAATATTAACAAGGCATTTGACACAGTTTGGTAAAAAGGATTAAAATACAAATTAGAAAAGTAGGGGTTTGTGGGAGAGGTTGCGTGGTTAAACGATTATCTCACTAGTCTATCACAACAGGTCAAAATAAAATAATCAAGTTCTTCCGTGGGAAGAATCAACGCACGGTTCTGTACTTGGTCCTTTACTTTTTTAAATTTACATAAACATGACCTGCCATGTGGACTCTTAGGTCTCACTAGTCTATTTGCAGATGATGCATCTGCATATCTGTGTCAAACACTTCTAAAAAAAACTTGAAGTATCCAATCTACAATTTAAGTTTGAAAATCAAGAAATAGTCCCATCATCTACTCATTGTCAACTTGGACTGACCTTTTCAAATTCTAGAAAATGGACAAACCATTTGACAACATTATTAAAAAGACTTCAAAAGAAATTGCTGTTCTTCGTAAACTGAAATTATCTTTAAATAGTGATTTCTTAAATAAAATGTATATTACATTTATTTGATCCCTATTTGAAAACGCATCAGAAGTATGAGATAGCATTACCACAGCTGACTGTGATAGGCTGTAAAATTACAATTAGAAGCTGCGCGTATTGTGACAGGCCTTCCTATTTATACTCCTCGCAAATCTCTATATTTCGAAACAGGATGGGAAACACTTGTTTGTAAACCGGAAAAGAGAAAATTATGTATAAAATTAAAACATGGTCTCGCACCAGAATATTTACTTAATCTATTTCCCCCTGCTGTCTCTCAAACTACCCTTTATGATCTACGTAATAGTAATAATATTGTTATTCCTCAATGTAGAACAAATTTATTCCATCTACAATATCAGCATGGAATGCCTTGCCTACTGAGATTAGAAACCTTGACACTGTAATTGCTTTTAAAAAAGACTCTTTAAAGTTGAACATACCCCAAATTATTTTTCTTATGGCGACAAAAAAAACGAATTCGATTTTAACCAGAAAAATACACTATGTTAGCCACCTTAAGTCAGATCTGTTTAAGTTTAGACTTTCAGACAATACCCAGTGTTCTTGTGGAAATATTAATGAAAACACTGAGCATTTCTTCCTCTATTGTAAAATTTATACTGGAAAGAGAACAGAATTATTTCATACTATACTATAAAAAACAACAAAGGAGAAATAGACCTTGACAAAATCCTATTTGGGGACCCAAACTTGGGACAACAAAAAAATGTCAATATTGTTAAAGCCGTACATAAGTATATTAAAAATTCAAAAAGATTTCTGGAACAACCAGCGTAATTCTGTATCCTTTACATCCCCCTCCTTCTTTCATCTTTCCTTGCACTCCTATTCCCTTTCTGTCTTATCTCTCTGCACCCTTTTCTTCTTTTTTGCAATGTAGATTTGTTTGTTGTTCATCTTATGTACATAAATTTGTAGTTTTTAGCTCACCTGAGCCGAAGGCTCAAGTGAGCTTTTCTGATCACATTTTGTCCGTCGTCCATCCGTCTGTCCGTCCGTCCGTCTGTCCGTCTGTCCGTCCGTCCGTCTGTAAACTTTTCACATTTTCGACTTCTTCTCAAGAACCACTGGGCCAATTTTGACCAAACTTGGTACAAAGCATCCTTGGGTGAAGGGGAATTTAAATTGTTAAAATGAAGGGACATATCCCCTCGCAAGGGGAGATAATCAAGAAAAGAGAAAAATAGGGTTGAGTCATTAAAAAATCTTCTTCTCAAGAACCACTGGGCCAGTAAAGCTGAAACTTATGTGGAAGCATCCTGGGGTAGTGTAGATTCTAAATTGTTCAAATCATGACCCCAGGGGGTAGGGCGGGGCCACAATGGGGAATCAATGTTTTACATAGAAATATATAGGGAAAATCTTTGAAAATCTTCTTCTCAAGAACCACTGGGCCAGAAAAGCTGAAACTTATGTGGAAGCATCCTGGGGTAGTGTAGATTCTAAATTGTTCAAATCATGACCCCAGGGGGTAGGGCGGGGCCACAATGGGGAATCAATGTTTTACATAGAAATATATAGGGAAAATCTTTGAAAATCTTCTTCTCAAGAACCACTGGGCCAGAAAAGCTGAAACTTATGTGGAAGCATCCTGGGGTAGTGTAGATTCTAAATTGTTCAAATCATGACCCCAGGGGGTAGGGCGGGGCCACAATGGGGAATCAATGTTTTACATAGAAATATATAGGGAAAATCTTTGAAAATCTTCTTCTCAAGAACCACTGGGCCAGAAAAGCTGAAACTGATGTGGAAGCATCCTGGGGTAGTGTAGATTCTAAATTGTTCAAATCATGACCCCAGGGGGTAGGGCGGGGCCACAATGGGGAATCAATGTTTTACATAGAAATATATAGGGAAAATCTTTGAAAATCTTCTTCTCAAGAACCACTGGGCCAGAAAAGCTGAAACTGATGTGGAAGCATCCTGGGGTAGTGTAGATTCTAAATTGTTCAAATCATGACCCCAGGGGGTAGGGCGGGCCACAATGGGAAATCAATGTTTTACATAGAAATATATAGAAAAAATCTGAAAATCAAAGCTGTAATTTATTTGGAAGCATACTGGGGTAATGTAGATTTCAAATTTTTTTAATTATGATAAGTTGGGTAGGTTGGGGTCACAATATGTATTACAAGGGGGAAAACTGGTAAAGAACAGAATGTCCAAAGCTTCTCAGGTGAGCGATGTGGCCCATGGGCCTCTTGTTTTCTTTGTGTTGGATAGGATATTCTAAGTTGGCATAACTTGTGTCCAATCCCATTGATTATGTTTCAATAAAATATGTTTAAATCAAATACCTCTTCTGTCTTTTCTTCAGCATGAGTGCCGACCAGTAAAACTGGAGCTTTTTCACTGCTGTATTGATGAATATTCTTTGCCCAAAATGTTACATACTCTAAAAGATTAAAAAAATCACAAAATTGTCCACATTGAAAGCACACTAAAACAACATCGATTGACTAATAAATGAATGATTATAGCACAGATTTCCCACAGTTATTGCGTTAAAAAGCGGTAAAACATTTTACTTCTGTTCAACACGACCTTATCTAAATATTCTTTACAGATTTATTGGTCGTGAGTATTTAAGTTTGAGTATCAATTCTTTGACTTTTTTATCAAATGTTGAAAGCTGAGTCGAAAACACAAGGGAGGAATACAGATTTTGGTTTTCATTGAATTGAGTTTTACTCTTTATGTTCTATAAGATGATAAGAAATAGATAAAAAAGTTAAAATAAGTTAGAAATTAAGATATCAAAGTCATTAAGAACTAAAAGAACAAAATAAAGTTTAAATCGATGGTTTTATCTGGACTAAATCAAATGTTAATATTGGAATAATTTATATGGCCCCTCCTAAGTTCATTCTTTAAATATTTGGAAGTTCAAGATTAAGGAAGTAAAAAGCAATGGGTAGAAATGAAAACCAAAATCAGTATCTTCCCTTGAGTTTCCGACTTAGTTGTCAAATTTTGATTAAAAAGTCTAAGAAATGATACTAATTAGCGATTTTGAAAATCTAAGGGGCAAAAAATAGGCCAAGCAATATAATCTTAACCTATTATTGTAGGTCGACACGAGAAAAATCAGTAATTTAATCATAAACAAGCATAGCTAAATCAATGCCTTACTTATTTTAAAGACATATGTAAAAAGAAGTACTATAAGTTTTAATCTTTATCTAGCAATGAATAGGAAATTCTACTTTACAAATATATATACCTCTGTGTGTCCATCCTTTGTAAATGGAGCCTTCTTGACTACACACTTCCTCTCCAACCATTTCATCTAACTCTTTCTCCATATTGAACACCAGAATGAAGAATGCTCGTGGACTCAGAAAAATCTGGTGAGAGGAATAATATGAACACTGTCCCGCAAAGTCAACCATACTGATTTTTTTCTCTGGTTCACCCTTAACTTGTTTAGACACTCGCAATATCCTCAAACTTTCTGTATTCTTAGCAATAGTGTGAGTATCTTCAACGTTTTCCTCTGTTTTTTCAAACAATGGAGCAGCGACTTCGTCTCCTTTGAGTGACTCGGTTTGTGTGTTCATACTGTCACGTGACATCTCTTCATCATCAGCGGCCTCACTAGTAGCGTCTTCTTCAATATCCTGTGGGTCATCAATATCCAGTGATTTCATCTTTTTGGATATTTCTTCATGAGGTTCTGAAACCCGTGGATTTTGACTTCTTTCATCAATTCTAACCTTAATGCGTTGTTTTTGGTCTGATGTATTTACTTTAAGAAATATTTAAATTCATAAAGATCAGTTATAAAACCAAATTGTTGTCAAACAAAACAAAACCAAAGTTATACTAAATTTGGTCACATTATGTATTACATTCAATGTTTTACATTTATTTACGTCATTATTAAAGTGTCTATAAAATTTTCATGATAGCTATGGAAATGAGAATTTCAAATGATAACAAGAAGCCCATTGGCCACATCGCTCACTTAAGCATTGTGGCTAGATAAGTAACAGATATCAGTTTAGTATTGAAAAATTTAAATACATAGGTGGTCCCAAACTACCCTTACAGGGAGGAGGGGTGGGAGTGGGTATAATTTGAACAAAATGGAATCTACATTAACTTAGCTAACGATGCTAGCATATTTATATTTGATAAACTTTGCCTTTTTTCCCTTTCAAGTTCGAACTTTCATTGTGGCTCCACCCTACCCATGGGGTCATAATTCGAACAAATCTAAATGTAAGATTCATTAAAGGGGGTGGCTTTCAGTGAATGTTTTTAGTCTAAATACGAAAAAAACGTTCAGATAAAAGGGAGTGGGTTGTCATTTATCCCCCAACAAAAATAATAATATTTGCCTAATATTATGCTAACCTGAGTGAAAGTCGTTAACAAGTGAAATACACATGTAGCTTTCAATAACAATTTGTATCCATTTGGAATTTCTTAATCTATTTTTAGGCCAATGTAGAGAAAATAAATTCTGATATTCATCTGAAAGGTCACGTGCAGGTTTATATAAGGATTTATTTTCTCCACATTTTTAAATCTCAGCCAATGAGACAGCTAGGAATTATCCAATCAAATAATATACATATTATAACAAAAAAACCTTATTCCAAAATAAATGACAGAACCTCCATCAGAGGTGAATTAACATTTACAAAGAGCAAGAGCCATCTTATGTATAAAATGGCCCTGTACTTATATCAATTAATTAACTATCACCCTCCTTCCGTTTTCCTATATCAAAATAAAGTAGACACTTGGTGCTTTCATGTTCTATACTGAAATTTCGTTTTTAGAATCCAAATATTTGAAAACAGGCTTTGAGAATTTGCAATGTTCTTGAAATTTGCAGAAAATAAGCGTATTTGACTACCTTCAGCAAAGAATTAAAATATGAGCACAGCCCACGATCCAAAAAATAAAACATGTTTTTTGATCTTCAGAAATAGACCTCTCATTTTGTATTGGCATATTTTGGATCAGAGGTTGTGCTCTATTTGAAATATTGTAAAAACGCTTTAAGTTTAGTTCATTTTCAAAGGAATTTACAGGATATGAGGAAAATGACGCATTTTATGACGTCATAATGCATTGACTAGACGTGAAATTACGCCATATTAATAGATACGTAGTCACCAACAGTCCAAGTGATAAAAACTGCATTTGCAACCTAAACTGAGCGGTTTTGAATTTTCAGAAATTCTCAGGGCCAAATAAGGCCCAAAGTGGCTCTACCTCTTTTGATTTCAAATTAAAATAATACCTTTGATGGTGTCTGACACATCGAAGACGTCGGTCTGGATATCTATTCCCCTAGTGGATCTTGTATTATTCAGAATATCATCCAAGTCAATGTCTTTTAATCTTTCAAGAAGCGTTGTTTTTCCACTGCCTCCACAGCCAATCAACATTCCTGTGGCGTGGTACATCGTTGTCTTTCCTTTCTTGAGATTCTCAAGGAAATTCATCACTGAATCATCTCCTCTCATTATGACTTGCATCGGTATGCCAACTGAACATAGAGTAGTCATTGTTTTTATTACTATGTGAAAAAACGTATACCCTTACGTAGATATATTCTTCTAGGATTGCGTTGATCTATTTGAATTTTATTTAGACAATGTAAGGTGACCCAAACGGGTATATAACATATAACGGAGTTTTGTCATAAACTTCAGCTTCATTTTACTTTACCATTTACAGATTCAGAAGAAACGGAAAAAATGCAGATTTACACATACATCATATCATATTTATTTCAAGATAAATAAAGAATTATTGATTTTCTTTTATGATGAAAAAGTTTAAATGACACACCAAAAATAAAACTAAAAGGTACTACGCGTGAACTTACAAAATAAAACTCCCAGTGGAATTTGTTTAATTGATCATTATTCTTTTTTTTTAAAGGACACTTTAATCAAAAGACTTTTTTTTAAAAATGGGAATTTTTGGATTATTTCAACTATTTTAGTTTAGTACAATATGAACATCCTGTGTAAATTATGGATCCGTCACATATTTTATACTTTTTACTGGTGACCTTAAGCTTGCTGGAATGACGTCAGGTATAGGTCAGGACACACCCTTAGGTCACCAAGTATGAGTATCCAATGACTCTTCATTACAAAGTTAAACCTAAAGAAAAATTTCATGTTTTTATCAGCTAGTAGCCTTGAACTGGTTAATATGACCTTGTGTGAAATTCATTTCACAAACACCCTAAACTCATCACCAGTATGCTGTTGGAGTCTTAAATGCCTCGCTAATTAAATTAATTGAAATCTCGTTAGCCATAAAGTCCAGGAGACTCTACGTCCCAAAACATTTACGACATAACATTATGTGTGTTTTTTTGTTTTTGTTTTTTGTTTTTTTTTTGTTGAATATAAAATATAATGCAGATCGGGTAAAAATCATTTGTATTTAACAGATTGGCGAGAATACTCGGAATTGGGTATTTTCCATTTAATTGAGTATAATACCCGATATAAGGGTATTGTTGAATCCGCAAAATCGGGTATAGGCAGTGTAATCACATAATAAAAATAAACTGTGGTATGGCGCATATTGCCGGGTTAACTTTCATCTAGATACAAATGTTTTTTCTAAAGGTATCACTAGCCATTTAAGAATTTGGGTCAGGATAAATCCATACAGGACAACAAATAGCCGTGGAGCTTAATACATTTTATGATCTGCACCCAAAAAGGCGTTCGTTTTGGTTCATATTTTTTCATTATGTTGAAAGTATTTGGATCTTCTTCATGTTCATACCCAACACAACATAATTGATAAATATCAGAATTCGGGAATTAATAATAATTTCACATCAACACGACAAACATGAACAATTTCGTAAATAAATCAAATTATTGGAAACGCATTTCACACACATGAAAATGCCATGCGTAAACAAGGGACTGTCTATCATATCCAATTATGCGTCATTAATTGCTTTCTCATCCATCTTGTCCATAAAATTAAATTCATTCATGAAAGTATAAATTATGTAATGGTGAAAATGTTTGAAATTTCAGCTAAATATTCCCTCTTTTTTAGGGGGGGAATCTTTTTTTTTATCATTCATACTTTTTTGCAGAATATGTGACCAACATTTTAGCAGAGTCGGTGATAATTTCATGAATACAGCTTATGAGAGAAGTTAATTGTTGATCTTTTAATATCGCTAAGCCATCTATATTTTACCACTCCTTGGCGACTTCAAAAGGGGGGGGGGTTGAAAAGCTGTAACGGTAATTGTAACTTTTTTCTGGGTAAAAATCATTTATCAATTATTCCTTGTCCGATTGCAACTTAAATGTCGGACCATCTCTGACAAGTGAAAAACAACCTCGACTGTGCATGTTTCCACGAGACATGTTAATAGTTCATATACCAAAACAATCAGTATTTTCCAATACAATATGATACTTCAAGTATTGAAAATATATTAACTAAAATTCATGTTTATTTTTTAACACATTTTTTCATCAGAGATGAGTATTAGAAACAAGAGGCCCAGGGGCCACATCGCTCACCTGAGTCAAAAACCTTTTCTTGCAAGAATTATGCATGTAGATGTTAGGAGTATGAACTTCATCTTTTTATGCATTTACTGTAATTGGAGTCTATCTGAGAAGAAGTTGCTAAGAATGGCTTTCTTTTCAACCAGTGTTTAATGCCTACCTCATTATCAATTTAGTCGTAAAGAGGTCAAGCTCCGTATTTGTGCAAAATATAGCACTTGTACTGTCAACATTTCTCTCCTTTTTTGGGGTTGGGGGGAGGTGTAAAATTAGATATGATAGTTATAATAAATCAGAAAATGTGAATAAGATTTTACTTTTATTTCTTTAGAAAATTCAACAGACTTGATGAAAAGAACTAAATGCGGTATACTGCATATCTTTGCCCCCACAAAAGTCACATTTTGAAAAATTCTTGAAATGTGCTGAATTCTATAAAGTGTATCAGATATAAAATAAACAGAACATGTTATAGTTTTAAAGTAATTTATTGACAATTTTTGTTTTTATGACATCACAAACTAGTCCGATTTTAAATCAATTTTTAGAAAGAGGACAAAATGGACAAATTTTCAACAATTTTAGCTTAAAAATTTATAGAACACAAGTTTGCTTAGGAACAATATTTACATATTTCATTGATATTATCATTCTACACATTATATCAAAATATTGAGCCTGATCAGACCTGCGCTCAGTGATTTTTACTCAAAATATCAACATAATATATACATTTTTCTGTAGAAATCATGGAAATTTTAAATTTACATCATTTTCGTGACGTCATTTCTAACATAACATGACGTCATTGCTTATGAAAATATTCAGTGTTTTGAAGTCAGCATATATGCCCCTGTTTAAGAACATAATTAAATATTTCTCGGTCAAAGTTTGATTTTGGGGGGCAAATATTGGTTATTACTGAATAAAGTTCTTTATCAGACAATTAGTAGATATTATAATAAAAACTATGAAGCATTAATAACAATCAACTGTATAAATTTTAGATGACTTCAACAGACAAAAATGCACACAATATCAAATAAACAATATTGCAACAATTTTGTGACAGAAATGCAAAACTTCCTGACAATAACAATACATGCATGTAGATGCTCAATGTAAACATTTCAAATATTTGCTTGTTAGAGGAAATTTCAATACATCAAAGTAATCATTTGATAGATATGAAATACACTGTATTATTCAAGTTCACTTTATAGTAAATCTTTCCTATACATAACGAAAGCGAAAATTGGAAAGATTGCAACTGAAAGTGAATGAATATATATGATGGTCAACAGACTCAGACTTTCAATATCAGCTATTATTTTTAAAGAATTTTAAATAAGTAACATTTAATTGGAGTACCTGCAGGAATCAGATTACCTAAACTTGATGGTAATACATGTATTCTAAAATGGAATGATTAAGATCTGGAATGATTGCAATCAATGATTTTGATTTTAAAGACCAATCATGAGAAATTATAGTGATCCACCTTTTTTCCTCTCTTTTATAGGAGAAATTATAATGCTATAAAGAGGTGGGTTTACCTCCCTTTACGGGCTGTCCATTGACCCCCTCTTTTCATACTTACCTGGGTTTAAATGTTTAATATATAGTCGATTCCCATTAGATCAATAATATAATGGTGGTCACATATTAAATATATCAATGCTGGAGAATATTAAAGAAAAAAATATCAATTAACATGGAGTTAACTGAAATTAGAATTATACCAGTAAATCAGAATGAGTTGTCAGTTACTGTCTGATTTTGCAGGTTGCTTTCCTATTCTACACAGGTTACTAAAGCTTAAGTAAAAGTAAATGGTAAAAGCAATTTCTGAATGCTTTTAAATACAAAAATACAATAAACTTAAACATTTTAACACAACAAATCAAAAAAGGTAAATAAAGTTTCATATATACAATGAACATAATTTCAATACAAAATGATGTAAATAATAAATCACTAATCAAGCTGTGCTTCAAAATTTATGAATCAAATTTTAATTCAGCTACAAGAATAAACAAGTCATTCTTAACAAAAAATCAATAAATATGCTGGATGGTCATGATAATAAATTCTGGGAGCTCTGTATAAAATCATAGGTAATGTCTTTAAATACAGTGTGTGATCACTTGTATGTGTTTCATTTTAGGTACATCTATTGGTCAATTTGTTGACCACCCAGCCTGTTTAAAGCCTCAGCAATTGTGAAATCTACAATACTGCGTGATGTTGATAATAATGTAATTACATAAAGACTTGAATTAAATGTATGATAAGAATATTGACAGTGATATTGTCAATGGATTTGCTCTGGAAACATATTATTTCATATACACTGTAAAGGTTTATACTTTCATGTACTCCAATATTGTTCTGTAGGGACTTAATGACACATAACACAGTAACATTAATAAACTAACAATATTTCTATACAGCATTTTTTCATGAAAAGATAATATTCAGTTAATACACCTCATAAAACTATAAAATACAATGTTGAACATATATCAGAGACACCAATTACTAAATGCAAGTGTATATTTCTAGTACATGTAGTACAACTCTAATCATTATTAAGCAGAACTCATTAATTTCTTTATATAAACTTTGTATACTTGTCTGCATTAACAATTCATGTAATCTAAAAAATTTCATGTATATTCAACATACCAAGTTCATGATATTCATGCATCATTAAAGAAAAGAATCTAAACATTAAGGATAAACTAAACTCACAAACATCAATGCAGTATATGCATAATTTATAAATATTAACACATAATACAATGAACTTAATTTTTTTGACATGAATGATTGTTATTGATGCCGGTACATGAATTTTCCTTGACATGCAACATTCAATCATTTTTTACATTTATTGATTGTCTGTTGAAAATTAATCCACAATAAAAAATCATAATGAAGGTTTCCTGTTTCACAAAACTTTTAAAAGTCAAATTGTTTTGTGATCATTACTGATTTGCTTGCAAATTGTTCAGACTATTCCATGCATGCATATAAAAAATAGTTTAAAGTACACATATGAATCAGAACAAACAAAAATTTACATGAAGTAATTGGTGTCTTAATAATAATAGATACTGTATACAGGGTAATATTCGCCCCAATTTTATTTGCCGCTAGCTGTGACTGTCATCCATCTTAGAGGTATACAGATTTAAAATGGGGCAAATTAAAAGAACACAGTTTGATTTCTTCAACGAAACTGTGAAAGGGCGATTTAACAATGTTGCAAAATTGTGTGAAAGGGTGAAAATTAAACAGGGCGAATATAACCCTGTATACAGTAACCAATGTTCCAAATGTCACACAGTGACACTGGCACATTGGTAGGTGGGAGAGGGGACAAGATGACGTATCTCCCCCAAATAAATACTCATGCGTCCCTTTATAATCTACATGTACAGTACACCATTTTATGGTCTGACCAATATGCCTCAATCACATCAGTTTCACAATGAGGGAAGTTTGTGAAAATCAAATCAAGTTGTGAACCTAAATCATGAGTTGCCTTTTTTACAAATTGTGTGCAATTTAAATTCAACTTCATAAAGTTCAGAAATTCTTTGTGACCTGCAAACAAATCGAAATTGAAATCTCCAAGAATTATCAATATTTTCTCTGTGTCTACAAAAGGTTTTAAGTGCAACATAATTTCACCTTCAAATTCTTTCAAAGAACATGCTGGGAACTTGTAGAAAACAACTACCTGCACTTCTCCAAAGTCTCTGAAATTTATTAAAGCTATGATGAACTCAAGCAAAGTGTTGCTGAATTTTGAGATACATGTCATCAAATGGTCCTGTTTAACGTATAATGCTGTTCCATGATGAGGACGATTGCTGTCACTTCTCTTTTCATGATTAAACATAGTCGTGTAACCTTCCATCATAAAATTCTGTTCATCATTGATGGTTAATCTTGTTTCTGAAAAACCAATAACATCTGATGCTACAACATTGGGTTCATTTTTAATTTCATTGAAATGTTTGTGAAGAGATCTTGCATTATTAAACATAATTTTTAATTTGTTCTGCTCTGTTTTGTACAATGGAAGATAACACAGATTTAGAGGTGCTTCCTTCCTCATTCTTTCCATTTCTTCTACAACTTTTTCATCCACAGTTAATGCTTGCTCATTGAAATTCAGAATATGCAACTTGTCAACAGATCTAACTCTACTAAGAGCTACATAATGAATGTGGGGTATTTTCCTTACCCTTGACTGAGACAAATCTACTACAATTTCATCAACAGTGCAGCCCTGTGCCTTATGGATTGTCTTACCAGCAGCTGGTCTTAAAGGAAACTGTATTCTTTGATATGTAGTTGAATTGAAAACAAAAGATCGCTGACAGTCAAATATTGGGGTCCAATCATCCATAACGTCATCATGGAAAAGGTGTCTGTATTTCTGTCGAGCAATTCTCCCTACTGCAGAATCCAAAAACTTCACCCACACTATACTTGGCCTTGATACACCAGGTAATCTGTTTTCAACAAGAAATACAGTACATGATGAACCATTTGTCAATCCATCAGTAACATCAATATTAACTGTAATGTCATAAATCATTCCAATGGCTAGAGTTAGTCTTGTCATGAGATTTGCAGTTTTGCTTACATCATCTTGATTTTGCAATGATCTTAGTAGTCGGTCTTTCACAGACTTGCTGTGGTCTTGCAGGACACTGTCAACAGCTTTCACAATAACTTTTTCACCAGGAAGCTGCTCTATAAGTTTATTGTTATAATCATCTACTTTCGAATTCATTGTGAAAAGATGGGGAGCATTTTGTGGATAATTAGGACTATTTTCAGCAATGATGCACTTGTGAATTATGTCTAAGTCCTCAGAAGTCATCTCATTGTGACGAAGACGGTTCAAAAGGTGTGCAAATTCTAAATCATCCTTTTGTCGCATTACTTCATCTAACTCAAATAAGGTGAAGTTTTCTTTCCAAAGATTACATGCAAGTGCTTGGGCATTTTGTTTTAAATCCTGAAAAATCCATCCATCCATGATTGGTTTAAGTTGAAAGAAATCTCCAACAGCAATAATACTAATGTCTCCAAAAGGCTTCCTCAAACCAGTAAGAAGCTGAAGTCTATTGTTGATAAATTCCAACTTTGCATTGCCAACCATTGAAATTTCATCTATGATGACAACTGACAAATTTCTGTATTTAGTTCTAAATGTGTTCAGTTCATCACAATGCATGTTTTGCTGCCTTTGGTTAATTTTCTGATGAAATGCAGAAGCAATTGTTTGACCACCAATGTTAAATGCAGCTTTACCAGTGTACGCACAAAGAAGAATTCGTATATCGTCTGGATTTTCTCCCTCCTTAGCACATAAATACCGATGTAAAGCTTGATAAAGTGCTCTGATTAACACCGACTTCCCAACGCCTGCACCTCCTGAGAGATATGCATGAATAGGTTCCTGTTTACATTTGATCCATTGCATAACATGATTGAAGAATTCACGTTGTTTCAAATTCAGACTGGCTACAAGCTTTAAATACTCATCATCAGGTAATCTAACAGAACTCTGCTCACTCAGTTGTCTTGTTGATGGAATTCCAACATCAATTCCTATATCATACTCTCTCTGTTCAATTGGCCTTTCAGGATTAAAGTGAACAAATTTTTCAGAGTCAACATTTCCTTCATATTCATCTTCTGCCTCACATTGTTGAGCACCAGGAGCTAGTTCATCATATGCTTCTGTCAAATCATCTTGCGCCATCTGTTCTGCCTGCTCAAGCGCATCAGCATTTTGTTCATACTGTCTGATTTTCTGAGCTAAGAAAAATTTCTTCAGGTTAAATGACTGCTCAAAGCTCTGCTGTCCACACAGAAGATCAGAACTTTCATTTCGCCATGGAGTGAACAGCATTAATTTTTCTCTATAGTAATTTTCTGGGTCTGTCTTTAAACTATAGCGCACATATCTTATAACTCTTGGCGTTTTTCTGCGCTTGATTTTGATTCCATTTTTCAACACAACTAACGTGCTATCATCTTTAAATTCACTTTCAGTATCAGATCCACTGTCTTCATTTTCTGACTGGTGTGTCTCATCATCATTTGTTTCCATTTCAGACAGCTGAGTTACATTTTCTTTTGGGAAAACTACATCTATCTGTGATACATAGTCAGCTAAACACCAGTTTTCAAGTTGTTTTGGACGTTTTGCATATCTTTTGACTATGTTACTGCATTCTATGTCTGTGGAGTTGGCATTCAACTTTTCAAGTTCTGAATCAGGTTTGACAAGAATTACACGGTCATCAACTGGAGATGTGTTTATAAACATTACGTCTCTTGATGCTTTTGTAAGTGGCATTTGCAAAACCAGATATGCTGCTTCTTGTGCTCCGACTTCAACACTGTTCAGAAATTGATTTCCAATGTGTCTAACTTGTCTCTTAATGTCAAGATTGCCCTCTCTTGCTTCTTTGGCAGCTCTACTCAGAAGATCACTCATACCCCTTTGGGATTTACTTATGTATGAGACAATGTACATTGCACAAGCATATGGATCCAATACATACTGAATGTCAATATTAGCTGCCCATGCATGAAGAAGAGTACTGTTGTAAGCATTCACTCTAAGATCGCAGGGTTTGCGCTTCAGAAATACTTTGGGTCCTCTCAAGGAACTTCTGATGCATTTGATATAATCATCTTCAGATAGCTGTATTACATCCTGCAAGAACTCTTGAAAACTGAAGCTTACATCACATCCATTTTTAAATTCATTCATTTTGTCCTGCATAGCTTTATACATCTTCTTGTATTTCTCAATTTCACAGTCCAAAGGTTCTAATATCATTGTAGTTTGGAGTGGTGGAAGTGGAAATCCAAATCTACAAACAGCCTTTCCCTTTTTTTTGCATGTTTGCGAGTGTTTGTGCACCTGTAATTCTATCATCTTGTCTTCTGTATTTCTTTCACATTTTAAGTAGCTATCAACAAATGCAACAATTTCCTTGTTATCATTTTCCAAATATTTTGGAGCATTTTCAATCCAAACAATCATGTGAACATGTGGTGATCCCCTTTGTTGAAATTCAACCCTGTAGAAGAATTCCTGTACCTTCCCAATAGGATGATGATCACTCTTAAGCACAGTATTCAAAAAAGTTCTAAAACGATGATCAAAGTACCTTGTACATGTAATTGGATCTTTTTGAACTAACTTTGATTTTTCAGTCCAAGTCATGCTCTCAATTTCTGAATCTGTGTACTGTCTGTCATCATTTAAGACTCCTAGTGCCCTTATCAGATCATTCCATCGTGTATCTGCAGCAGAAAAGGACATAAACCAAGTTGGTAGACCAAGCTGTCGTATCATTGCAAAAACATCTTTCTTCCTTGTTTCAAGATAAGGAGGAGAATTTCTCAACTGTTTGAATACATAAAATCCCTCATTGTGTCTAACAATGTTGTTAATTTGATCAGGATTTCTTATTTCATTTGCAGTAAAGGTTTTCCCCTTTGTTTTGCATTTTCTAAGAGCTAAATTGCATTTGTCCGTTACCTGTTTTAGTTGAATTTTTTTCAATTTGAAAAACAAGTTTGGTACAGACTGTGCAGCACGTCTATCAACACTTCGTAATTCCCACTTGGCAATATCAGCATATGAAACGGATACTAGACGCTGATTGTTTTCTACTCTTCCTTTGCCACAAAATATTGTTGGAAATGACAAATACTCAGCCATTTGATCTTGATACAAACTAATTGGACGTTGTCCCTCTCCTGGAGCAAATGTGAAGATCTGATTCATATCATATGAGTCACTGTCTAGTAGTGTATCACAATTTCCATCCTTACCACTGCTATCAACTTCACAGAATTCATCAGAATCTGACTCATCTGATTGGTCACGCACTGTTGAATCTTGTTTGGTGTGGCCCTCTATAAACTCTCTCATTAATTCGCTTGCTGAATTGGTAACTTCATGGAACCAGTTGTCATCTATGTTTATGTTAGAGTTCTGATAATATTCACTGTTCTTCATTAACCAATGTAAAGCAATCAAAACCTTTGTAGGTCGGATATTTTCATGACAATAAGAGTGCTGAAAAGATAGTTTTCTTTTTAACTTCACAGGTATTGTGATATTTTCATCAAGTCTCCTAGGAAGACTATTGATTGTTGGTTGTATGTCAACTGGCACATTTACAACATTTCCTTTTACAGAATACTGCCCTCCTCTTGGTAATTCTCTTATCTGCATGAAAGGAATTCTTAGGGATACAAGCCTTTCTTCCAATGGTAACAAATTAAGTTCACTTGGTTTTTGTATCCATGTCATTCCATTTGCAAAAGAGAGTTTCGGAGTTCGACTTTCTTTTAAGCTTGAATTGCATGTGTTGCATATCCATTCCTGCCCATTTACAGACTTTGTATTAGTAAAATACCTTCTTTTGATTTCAGCATCCAACAAAATATTATCTGCCTTTGATACACTTTCATGAAACCATGTCTGTTGGCAACATGTGCATACAAATACAGGACCTAATCTTACATTGTTGTGAAAATTGTTAACACAATCCACTGCATCAACTCCAAATTTACTTTTTCTGTATCTTTGTTTTTCAGTTTCAATATAATCCAAATTCTCCCGTGAGTGTGCTTTTGACTGTTTTGCAGCAATATTTTCTAATGTTCTGTATTCTTCATTTTTTCTTTTTTCTTTCATCTTCAATCTCTCTTTTTCTAACTTGTTTGGATTTTGTCTCATTTCCTTTTTCTTCATTAAATCTCTTCTTTGCTCATCATGCCTGTACCCTTCTTCTTGCCTTTTAATTCTCTTACTGTCCCTTTCCTTATCTTTAAACTCTGCATCCTGTCTCTTGTTTCTCATAGTGTCTGTTTCTCTTGCTGTCCCTTTCTTTTCCTTTATACTCTGAATCTTGTCTCTTGTTTCTCATACTATCCCTTTCTTTTTCTTTGTACTCCATATCTTGTCTTTTGTTTCTCATACTGTCTCTTTCCTTATCTTTAAACTCTGGATCTTGTCTCTTGTTTCTCTTGCTGTCCTTTTCTTTTTCTTTATACTCTAAATCTTGTCGCTTGTTTCTCATACTATCCCTTTCTTTTTCTTTGTACTCCATATCTTGTCTCTTATTTCTCATACTGTCTCTTTCCTTATCTTTAAACTCTGGATCTTGTCTCTTGTTTCTCTTGCTGTCCTTTTCTTTTTCTTTATACTCTAAATCTTGTCGCTTGTTTCTCATACTCTCCCTTTCTTTTTCTTTGTACTTTGTTTCTTGTCTCTTGTTTCTCATACTGTATCTTTCTTTGTCTTTAAACTCTGGATCTTGCCTCTTGTTTCTCTTGCTGTCCCTTTCTTTTCCTTGATACTCTGAATTTTGTCGCTTGTTTCTCATACTTTCTCTTTCTTTGTCTTTAAACTCTGGATCTTGTCTCTTGTTTCTCTTGCTGTCTCTCTCTTTTCCTTTAAACTCTGGATCTTGTCTTTTGTTTCTCTTGCTGTCCCTTTCTTTTGCTTTAAACTCTGGATCATCTCTCTTGTTTCTCTTACTGTCTCTTTCTTTTCCCCTAAACTCTGAATCTTGTCTTTTGTTTCTCTTAATGTCCCTTTCCTTATATTTAAACTCTGGTTCTTGTCTCTTGTTCCTCATATATTCTCTCATGTTCTCTTTTTTATCTTTCTTTATCTCTGCTGTTTTTAAGTGACCAGTATTACTACCAACAGATTGTTTGTTTGTGAAGGCAGTTGTTGTTGACTGATCTAATCTACAATATTGATGTACACTTTGATTATTGCTAGGGAAGCTATGAATAAGTGTATGAAATGCAACAGGCATCACTTCAAATTCAGTTGCAAATTCAATGTGCATACTTTCATACATTGCATACAGAAACCCTAACAAATCATCTAAGCAGCAACAGTGCCTCATCAAAGACTTTCCATCACATTCAGACAAACCATTTTCCCCATGAGAATGTGAGTCAAAAAAATAAAAATCATTGTCTGAAGCTTTGTACAGTGCTGAACATATTGAGCCAATCATTATTAATACATATCTAGATAATCCCAATGCCTGTTGCAAACATTCATGTAGAGTTTGAATTTGATTTTTGTTATCATCTGTAACTAATAAACCAAACAATGTATCAAACTTATCAACCATGTGGTGATTTTCACCAGATTCAATATGAATTGGTAACTCATCAAACATCAGTAATCTACTTTTCAGTTTTCCAGCACTCTGAAGATTCTTCACAACTGTGTTGTACAAATTATCTCCCTTGAGCAGAGTTTGATCTAAAAAGGAACTAGTAAATGAAAAATTTTCATATGAATTTGACAACATCATAAGTGAATTGCATGTACACTGATTGCCTCTTGAAAATGATGAAAACCTCATGCTTCCCTGATGGAAAGACCCAAACACTAGATTATCTGAATTCTGATGCATACAATTACCTTGTAGTGCATGTGATGTTTCTTTTGGAATATTGTTCATTGTAAATTGAGTAATATTCTGAGTTGTAATCTGAGATGAATTCTGAGTAAGCAACTGAGATGAATTCTGAGTAATAATCTGAGATAAATTCTTCAAAGTGGTCTCAGGGAGAGCCGCAGAGACCACTGTCACAGGGGTGGTAGAGATCACCCCTGCCGGTACAGATGTCATAGGTGTTAGGACGTGGCCTACACCCAGAGGCACGGATGGTTGGACGAGGCCAACATCTGTGGGGCACTTATCACCCACATCTGCCTTACATGCATTCTTCTTCTTTACAGCAGCTTTCTTCCAGCTCTTCTTCCTAGGCATTCTGTGATCTACAAAAAATACAAGTATGTTATAATCTATACTATAAAAGATAGCTGCAGAACTGTAGCTCTCCGAAAAAAATATATTGACAGACTGGAGAGCTACAGTGCCACCCATTGAAAACTGTATATTTATTGCGCACAAAAAAGTGTGCTGTTTCTCGATTAATTTCTCGTCATCAGTAAATATTATTAACCATGTGTTTCTTATATATTATTTCACTTTTTCCACTACGAAACATTTATCTGTACTGCTACTTTGGATTGCAAGATAATTTGGTCCAACGCGCTTCGTGCAGATGTTAGCTATGAGAGTACTTGACGGAAGAGCAAGGATTTTTTTTAAATCTACCTTTTTTATGACTGAGGTAAGAATTTGGAAGAATAAATCCAGAACTAAGAGCAATTTTTTGTGCACAATAAATACTTTTTACAATGGGTTGCACTGTAGCTCTCCCTTCTGTCAATATACCGTATATTTTTTTTTTTTGGAGAGCTACAGTTTAGCAGCTCTAGAAAAGATTGATTAGAGTAGCCTATACTTGATACATACACACATTCAAATTAATAATACTGCCATCACTGACACTTTCAAAACTAGAACTGTCCAAACAGGACAAAATACCCCCCCCCCCCCTGGGTTTTTCAGAGGTGCTAAATCATGAATATTATATGAATCGTAGAGAAGAGAAAATGCTAAAACATTTTTAGTGCAAATGTAATTGCTCATTATATTTTTTATAAATGAAACAAAGGTGCAGCCTATTAAAAAAAATACTAAGACTAAATATACAGACCAGACACGAATTATGAAATTTTTCTGTCAGTGACCTTGAACTTGCATAAATGACCTTGGTTCAAAGTCATGACACAACCTACTGAAGTAGTAGATTCAAGTTTTTCCATAATAAAGATATGTATCAAAAATGAATCATACAATTTTTCTCTCAGTGACCTTGAACTTGCACAGATGACCTTGGGTCAAGAAACACCCTTAGGTCATAGGCAATGTTTGTGCGAAATGAGAACCTATCAGGTTTATCCATAAGAAAGATATGGACCAGACACGAATTATGAATTTTTTCTTCTAGTGACCTTGAACTTCCCCAATGACCTTGGGTCAAGGTCATGAGATACCCTTAAGTTATGAGCAATCTTTGTTTGAAATGAGAACCTACCAAGTTTATCCATAACAAAGATATGGACCGGACACAAATTATGAAATTTTTCTTCCTGTGACCTTGAACTTCCCCAATGACCTTGGGTCAGAGTCATGACACACTCTCAGGTCATGGGCAATCTTTTTGTGGAGTAGTATATTCTGATGTTCTTCCATAAGAAAGATATGGACTGGACAGGTTTGCACAGACAGACAGAAAGCTCGACATACAACAGATGGACGGACAGCTAGACAAGCTGATTCCTACATACCGCCTAAACTATGTTTGCCAACATTTGAAAGATCTCTCCCTACTTAACGGCCCCCGAGTGTCGAGTACAGGACAAAATTTGCTGCTCTCCACCAGCAAGTGGTGGCATCTTCATACGAGTGAAAAAATTCTCAAGAGGGACGTTAAACATACAGTCATTTAAAGAGGGATGCAAGTTACATGTACCGGTAATTGGTAAACCACTTTCACATAAAACTTACCTTTAAGATGTGTTACACATTTCCAGAGACTATATGTACCATATAAATGAATCCAACATATACTGGCAAACAATTTTGGTGTATTCATCCAAATTACAACCATGTACCTAACTATTGTGATATTTCATAAAATTTGAAAGATTTTTTTTTCTGCTTTCAATTTTCAAGAAAAAAAAAACTCTACTGTTTTGAACTTATAAGAAAGACACTTGGATTTGATAAAAGTTACTGCTTCTTGAAAGTGCATCAAAACTGAAAATCAAAAGCCATGACAAAGATTATCATATTTCATAATCTCAGATCACAAAAGTCTTGTCACGAGTAATTCACAATGACATGTGAAAAAAATAAATGAGTACAAATATTGTCAAACAAGAAATTGACATTGGATTTATACAAAAATGAATCCCACCATATGGTAAGCCTCAATAAAGAGCCTGCTAAAATTTCAAGCAATGTGACGAGTAGTGCTGAGAAACCTGTGAAAAAAATTTGCTGTTCATGGCATGATCAGATAATTAGGAAGTTGAAATCAGATTTGAATGAATAATGAATGAAACTAAGGTGAGCCTAATAAAAAAAAATTAAAATCAATATTAAACATATGCATTGAACACAAATTTTGTACTTATTCTTTCAACCACCTTTAACTTGCCTATATGACCTTGGGTCAAGGTCATGACCACCCTTAGGCCATAAGCAATCACTGTGTAAAAAATGGAACTCGCCAAACTTATCCATAAGACATTGACTTGACCCGGATGAATGTTTTATTTCAGTGACCTTGCCTAAATAAATAAAGTTCTCGCAAATAAAAAGTGATTTACAGTAGTTAATAGCATTATTTATCTAGTATGTAAAACATGCAAGTATCCTATGAACAACTTACCGAAACATAACAAATGGGGAAAATGGCAGTGTTTTAAAAGTTGAAATACTAAATTTAACATATTCATTCAAGCATGTATTAATTGACAATTATGTATTCATAATTTTTTTAATTAAGGGGACCAGTGAAATTTTTAGTGAGCCACATTGTCAAGAAACCTAGGGGGATCTCATCTTCACTTATCATCCGTGGGCACACTAGCTGAAATATTGTGGCCGTAAAATATGCTAATTTTTTGTTTATAATTAACAAATAAGAAAGCTGGAACTCCTCAATTTTGAAAAATATGATTTTTAGTTTGCTCCTTATAGTATGAAATACTTTGACGCTCATTATTAAATTAAAACATCTGAAATTTGATTTAGAACAATTGAATCCAATTGCACATATCACTGACATTATTACCATTCAGATATTATATAGGAGTACCTCTTTCTATTAACTGCGAAATGTGCCAGTGAGCGGATTTAATGGCTGTTTTTACTACAGAGTGAGTTTTTGGCATTGCCGAACATACATGCATCACATGAACTGTAATTTGTTGTTTGCCATAGCAACTCTTTAAGCAGCCAGTCAAATGGCCCACGCATATTTAATTACATACAAATTTTCAGCGAGTTTACCCACAGATGATATGAAAAGACAAGATCACCTGTGGGTTTCCAAAGATGGGTGGGCCAGTAAATTTCAAAAGTTCACTGGTCTGACTGGAAAGTAAGTTTGAGAAGTTTTCATGAAGACTATGTAAGATAAATTCAACAGAGATTATAGGTCCCATTTGGTTCAGCAAAGAAACATATAAAGAATTTGTTAATGCTAAGAAAACCATTAATTTATTATTTAATACTTGAACACTGTCAAGAATTATCACCTGTTCAAGGTAAACAATGGAGGAAACTGAATGGAAACTAAATTTTGGTTTGAATTTTTAAGAAAAAGAGAAACATAGATAACAAATTCTCACTACCATCTTAAAAATATTTTTTGATATTACTAACTTTTCAACATAGGTACTTTAGGTAGTATACAACCAGGGACCTATATAATAACGGGATAGGCAACTACAGCAAGTCTCACGACATCTCGCAAGTCTCGGGATTTCGCAAGTCAACTTTAATTAACTATTTTTCTAATGCTATCACCTATTTGAGATCAAATCCTTTAAACATCTGTCAAAAAATCATCCAAGATTTGTTTTTAAGCATATATTATACTCCTTATCTTAGTAGTAATTTTGTTTTATGCAAAATCAGCACATGCCCCGATCCGCCATATTTCTGAATTGAAAACTGTATATTTATTGCGCACAAAAAAGTGTGCTGTTTCTCGATTAATTTCTCGTCATCAGTAAATATTATTAACCATG
Source organism: Saccostrea glomerata (assembly GCA_003671525.1). Lineage (NCBI taxonomy): Eukaryota > Metazoa > Mollusca > Bivalvia > Ostreida > Ostreidae > Saccostrea > Saccostrea glomerata. The sequence goes on from PRKT01000190.1 coordinate 504,878, forward strand.
TGTTTCTTATATATTATTTTACTTTTTCCACTACGAAACATTTATTTGTACTGCTACTTTGGATTACAAGTTAATTTGGTCCAACGCGCTTCGTGCAGATGTTAGCTATGAGAGTACTTGACAGAAGAGCAAGGATTTTTTTTAAATCTACCTTTTTTATGACTGAGGTAAGAATTTGGAAGAATAAATCCAGAATTAAGAGCAATTTTTTGTGCACAATAAATACTTTTTACAATGGGTTGCACTGTAGCTCTCCCTTCTGTCAATATATATATTTTTTTTGGAGAGCTACAGTTTAGCAGCTCTAGAAAAAATTGATTAGCGTAGCCTATACTTGATACATACACACATTCAAATTAATAATACTGCCATCACTGACACTTTCAAAACTAGAACTGTCCAAACAGGACAAAATACCCCCCCCCCCTCTGGGTTTTTCAGAGGTGCTAAATCATGAATATTATATGAATCGTAGAGAAGAGAAAATGCTAAAACATTTTTAGTGCAAATGTAATTGTTCATTATATTTTTTATAAATGAAACAAAGGTGCAGCCTATTAAAAAAAATACTAAGACTAAATATACAGACCAGACACGAATTATGAAATTTTTCGGTCAGTGACCTTGAACTTGCATAAATGACCTGAATGGTTCATGCATCACATGAACTGTAATTTGTTGTTTGCCATAGCAACTCTTTAAGCAGCCAGTCAAATGGCCCACGCATATTTAATTACATACAAATTTTCAGCGAGTTTACCCACAGATGATATGAAAAGACAAGATCACCCGTTGGTTTCCAAAGATGGGCCGGCCAGTAAATTTCAAAAGTTCACTGGTCTGACTGGAAAGTAAGTTTGAGAAGTTTTCATGAAGACTATGTAAGATAAATTCAACGGAGATTATAGGTCCCATTTGGTTCAGCAAAGAAACATATAAAGAATTTGTTAACGCTAAGAAAACCATTAATTTATTGTTTAATACTTGAACACTGTCAAGAATTATCACCTGTTCAAGGTAAACAATGGAGGAAACTGAATGGAAACTAAATTTTGGTTTGAATTTTTAAGAAAAAGAGAAACATAGATAACAAATTCTCACTACCATCTTAAAAATATTTTTTGATATTACTAACTTTTCAACATAGGTACTTTAGGTAGTATACAACTAGGGACCTATATACTAACGGGATAGGCAACTACAGCAAGTCTCACGACATCTTGCAAGTCTCGGGATTTCGCAAGTCAACTTTAATTAACTATATTTCTAATGCTATCACCTATTTGAGATCAAATCCTTTAAACATCTGTCAAAAAATCATCCAAGATTTGTTTTTAGCATATATTATACTCCTTATCTTAGTAGTAATTTTGTTTTATGCAAAATCAGCACATGACCCGATCCGCCATATTTCTGAGAAATCGCCGATTTCAGTGTTTGTTTTCCTTATATTAAAATTATATTATTATTATGCTTTAAAATTTATCAATAAATCAATTCCAATTTATAAAAGGAATAAAAGATAATAATCAGAAAACACCCTGTTTACTGGGAATAAACATAAATTGAAAAACTTGTGGTGTCGTGCGTGATGTTTTGGGTAAATAAACATGGAGATGAAGGAGTTGCATATCCCGTTAATATATAGGTCCCTGATACAACAGTGTACAAGTATACCGTATAATCCCTATTAACCGCCCCGGGCGCTTAGAAAATTGCGAAAAGGGGGCGGTTATTTTGGTATTCTCTTCCTAAAATTTATTGTCATAATCAAATTTCAAAAAATCTTTTGAAAAAAAAAAAATAAATTCAAAGAAACACTAAAATATGCTAACTTTACTTTAAGTGAAGATACCAGTAATCCATCCATATTATGCTAAATGATTCATTTTCCACCAAGAAATTGAATTATAGAAAGTTTCATTTTCACTTTCTTCAAATCTTGGCAGACTTTTGATACGATTCTAGATGATTTTAATCACTATACAGGGGGGGGGGCTTATTTCCTGACAATTAAATAAAGACCTAGATGGGCGCTTATAGGGGCAGGGGCGGTTAATAGGGATTATACGGTAATAATTTTTTTTTTTAAAAAGGGCCATTTTGTTGAACTTCAATTTTTGTACTTAATTTAGACTCTGGGTGATATAAAACACATAAAACAATAATTAACAACATGTATATCAAAATAATCTTTTTATTCTTCTGGTATCTTCCTTTTATTTACAATTTACTATATTTTTTTTATTTTATCCATCTTCCAGGAAACTGTGGTAATTTTCCTCAAGGCTCTCCACGATCGACACAATTGTAACGTTTTTCCACTAAGTATATTAAATAAATAGATATTTTCTATCATCTTTTTAACATTGTAAAATGTAGCAGTGACTTGTTCTTCTCCGCGTGACTTTTCTCCGAGAGACTGTATAAACTGCGCAGTATTATGCTGCGCCGAAACACTGCAATGATGCTGTAAGAAAACATACTAAATGTTGTACGCCTAATTATTCAGATAAATTCTACACTTTTCAAACCTTACATAATGAAACCAACAATCAGCAATGATCAATATCGCGTACTTTCTTCTACTCAACAACTGTCTATGACTTCACATCCAAAATGGCGATGAACCTCGCTTTCAGATATTGGTACACCGCGCCCGATCGAAAAAAAATAAACTCGGCCCTCTGTTGATTTTATTCCTGACGTACACAAACTATACAAGAATTGATTCTGCATTTAGTAATACAGAATCATTCACTACCTGAAGATACTTACGCATAATTATAACCAATAATCGCTTTGCTGATGTTGTGAAATTTTTTTTTAAAAATTTTTCCTATGTATTTCTTATTTAACTTTGATCCCCCATTGTTGCCCCAATCTACCCCTGGGGGTCATGATTTGAACAAACTTGAATTTACACTACCTGAGGATGCTGCCACATGAGTTTCATGCTTCCTGGCCCAGTGGTTCTTGAGAAGAAGATTTTTAAAAGATGACGTTAATTTTTCACTAAATTCATATTTATCTCCCCTTGGGAGAGGGCGTGGTCCTTCATTTGTACAAACTTGAACTCCCTTCACCTAAGGATACTTTGTGGCAAGTTTGGTTGAAATTGGCCCAGTGGTTCTTGAGGAGAAGATGAAAATGTGAAAAGTTTACGACGACGACGACAACGACAACAACGACAACAACGCCAACAACGACAACGACAGACAACGGACAAATTTTGATCAGAAAAGCTCACTTGAGCCTTCGGCTCAGGTGAGCTAAAAAGGACATGAAAAGATGTACACATTTGATTTTTATTTATACCCCCACCCATTCCCAAATAAAGACAAAAGCCAGAAGAAAATCCTTTTCACATGACTCCTTGCTCTCAATTTTCACATAAATGCATAAAATAAAGATAAAATAGCATATCTTGCATCGATCAAAATGCAACCAAAACATTTGCAGTGTCTTTGAAAGAAATTTCCATGCTAAATTGACATAAACAAATTCTCTTAAAATACTCACATTAAATTAGCTTTGTTCAACCTATTTTCCTGTAGGTGTTTATTTAATCTTATTTTATTTTCTTCTTTGTAAAAACGTTGGTATTGTAAATCGAAGAGTTATACAATTATGACTCGCTTATACTTACAGGTCACAGAGATTGATTGATTGATTGATTGATTGTATATTATTTTACGTCCCTCTCGAGAATTTTTTACTCATATGGAGACGTCACCGTATGCCGGTGAAGGGCTTCAAATTTAGACCTATACTCGGCACTAAGAGCCATTTAGCAGTGAGGGTTCTTTATCGTGCCAGCGCCTACCGTGACACGGGACCTACGTTTTTAAGGTCATATCCGAAAGACCTGTGACTTTTACTACTGATGCCGAGCGCTTGGCGAAGGAACAGTCTCTACCTATTTTTATATCTTAGGTTTGACGCGGCGATTAAGAATCGAACTGGGGACTCCCGATCACGAAGAGAACGCTCTACCACTAGGCTACCGTTAACGGTTAGGTCACAGAGAAGATGGATTCTTAATATTTGCAAGGGTGATGCGCTCTCATGGTTACACTGCCCGTAAGTTTAGACTTTGAAAGACTGGAAACAGAAAAAATATGGTTGTAGGGAATTTATTTCACGGAGTTTCAGAAGAAAATGCAAGTGGATGTGACCGACTTCGAAAAATCCAAGATGTCGCCGATGGGCACCTTGATTTATTATTAAGTAGGGGTATATATTTTAAAAAGTAAAAGAAAAATGAGTAACGTCAGGTGCCTGTGCTTATACTTTACTTTCCAACCGAGGAATAATTTATATTTCACGTGAAAGGGACGCAATACATTTTTCAGTTAAAAAGTACATAACACAGCGTTAGTCATTTAATTTTATTAAAGTTTCACATTTTGTGAATATAGCACAAATTAGAAAATTAAGTTTATGGAAAACTTTATTGGAAAATAAAGACAAACGAAGTGTAATTATCTGTTTATAGAAATTATATTGAAAAATAATAACGCCATCGTGTCTTCTTTGTTACCCTATCAGTGTTTGTCGAGTGCTTTTTAATTTATTTGACATCCATTTAAATTAGGTTTAATAAAGATAAATCTCCTAGATACTGATATACAAGTAACAGTAACTGGCATAATGCGCCGTTGCTTTATTCTTTTATTTTATAGAACATTGCATGGTATACCCGATTTCACAGATATCAACATGTATTTAAATCATATGACTTGTATCTTTAAAATGAAAGCAATAGTATTGTTATTCATCTAGCATGAAAACTTATAATAGAGCACCTTACCGTATCTTTTGCAATTCCGACATGCATAAAAGGTATTATCATACCTCATTATAAATATTCTACACAACGCGTTATCTGATTGGTTCTAGGTTATCACGTGATCGGGCTGTAAAACTTCATATTTCACGGCCGTCGACATGCTTTTCATCATATTCCACCTCTTTGGATACTTAGTGCATTTTCCCGTAATAATTATTGTTCGTTTAAAGAAAACTCCCGAGAGTAGTAGACGTCACAATACCCTGGTTTACGTCACAAATTGATGATAATGTGTAGACCGAAGGGCTTTAGTAACTTTACGTTTAATATGAAAGTGAATTTGAGAGCAGTTCCGAATTTGAAAGTTTTTTAAAGGTTTTTTAAGGTTCGGTATATAAAATAATTCATTGCATGAATGTTCGGGAAACATGAAGACTTATTCAGCCAAGAAATATCATAATATGATTTTTCTTGGCTGAATAAGTCTTCATGTTTCCCTCACTATCATGCAATAAATGTATAATATCTTATATTTGCATATCCACTGCTCTCTCCCACTATGATAATGTAGTCATCAACAGCATTCATTGGACTATGGACGCAACTGCTCCTGCTATGAGCGCAATTTCGCTTTAACACTCGTGTAAAACAAACTCTATTATATGAGGTGCGTGTTGAGAAGTATATATATGAAATGTTTCGTTAGAGGAATAAATAAAAGTTTTTAATAATATTCCTTGAAAAAAAGAAATTCAGAATAATCAAAGTTTGCTGATTTATATCTTTAAAAATTCGATTTTGGTCAATGTATTTAATTGTATAAAAAAAACTTTTTAAAAATTGTAAAGAAAGGCCATATTTTTATTTTTTCGTATCATGCATATTTGTACAAAGAACGATAACTCCTCACACTTGGGTAATAACATTCAGAAAGAGAATTTTTGTAACTAGACGTATATCTACTTAGTATTTCAAGAAAGATTTAAGCTATTAAAAAATAAATAGAAAAAAACTTTAAAAAAAAAAAATCATAGATAAGCATTCTGAGGTAATAATCATTATAGAAGCATTCTCATTTTTCATCATAGTTTTAATTTATTGATTTTTGTCAGAGGGTTTAAATAACGTTGATTGATGACGTCACAACTGCATCAAAACAATAATTAAGAGAATATGATGACGGTGCTACTTGTATCCAGATAACTGTGTTTGAGATTCAGAAGGAAATACTTTATAAATTGTTTGTGATTTATAAGGGAAAAAGAGCATTGATCAGGTGTATTGATTTTGAAGCTGTATATTTTTCTTTATTGGAGACAAGAAGCGCGTCCCGATGTAAGTCAGAATTTCCTCTGATATTCTTGAAAAAAATCATAGAAGGCAAATATAACTAACGATTATTCAGTGAACATTGCATTATGAATAGCAATAGCCCTGCTGGAATATTTTCCATGATGCGCTAGAAATTGCTATGAATTATCCACCACAGAAAGAGATGATTTCTAATAAAAACAAACTCCATTAATAAAATAAATCTGCTATTAAAGATGTATAAACTTTCTTTTTTTAAATTGTGTACGCTATTGATTAATAACAATAGTAACAGTTGCAGAAGTCAACAGGTAAAAACAAACGTCGCTGTTGTGGCGTCACAAAACGCTGCTTTGGCGTAGAACGAGATAGGCCCCCCCTTAAGGTCTTTCGTCGATTCCAACGGAAGACCTTATAATGATTCTGATAATTAAGATTATTTAAGGCCTTCGGTCTTTAGCGGAAGACCTTCTTGTTATTCTTCGGTTTCTTTTCCACTGTTTTTCTACGTATGTTTTTTCTTACCGATTTTGTGCACGCGATTTCTCGGAAACGACTCGTTAGATTTTTATGAAACTTTGAAATCTGATAGATCGAACATAAAAAAATCTTTGAGATTTTTTTTAACTTGATGAGGTTGTTGATTATTTTGATTTCGTTTTGTTATTTTACAATCTTAATTTCAAATCTTAAATATGATTTTGTAAACTGGTTCTCAGTATGTGTAGTAACTAATTAAAAGCATGGTTCCCGCTCTGAAGTTTTGCTCTTGAACTATACCTAAAGGACCTCTTGTCAACATGGTGGCAGCGGTAATTACGAATTTACGATTTTGATAATCACGTTCAAGTCACACTGCTAATAAGTGTAGACGGTACATGGATAAAACTCTTCAAAACCGTTCCCCACAACGTCCCAAATTTTCTCGATGGGTGAGGAACAACAGGAAATTCAGATTGTTCATCTGAACACAAACCTTCGACTTCCACCTGAACTTAATTTACATTCAGGGAATGTCTCAGAGAATTTTAAGACCTGGAAGCGTCAAGTTGAAATCTATCTACGTGCAAGCGGCAGAACACAATTTGATAAAGAAACTCAGACTGCTACCATCATAAACTGCGGAGGTGAGCAATTATTGAAAATATATGACCATTTCACAAGGAATCAACATGAAGACAAAAATAATCCAGCTACAGTTTTTAAAAAGATAGAGGAATATTGCAACCCTCGTAAAACGTGGCTGGAAGTCATAAATTCTGGACAATCAAATACTTTGAACCATTTGATCAATTTGTGACTGAACTATGCATACGTGCGAAATCATGCAATTTTGGAGAAATTGAAGATCGAAAGATCAGGGACAAAATTGTATTTTCAACATCCGGCAAAATGCAGCAGCTGTTGCTGAGAGATGATGAATTAGATTTACGCAAGGCAATCAGAATATGTCAGTCCTACGAACAGGCTAGCAAACAAGCACAAGAAATGAAAGACACTACTAAAGACAATCACATTCACAAGATCAAAAGTAAACAGTTCAGAACAGAGGGATCTCAAAGACAACTACATAAACAAAAAGAAAGAAAAGAAAAACCACCTCCTCCACAAAAGATATGCAAATTCTGAGGCAGAAAACATAAGATGAAGAAAGAAGATTGTCCAGCTTGGGGACAGAGATGCAATAACTGTAATGGCTGTAACCACTTCAAATCTCAGTGTAAGGAGGTCAACGTGCTAGAAACTAATCACAACTATGAAAGTGATGGCTCAGATGACTCCTGGCTGAACACGATAGAAAATCCTAGTAAAAAGGAAAATATATCAGCCCTAATGATGGTTAATGAATGTGAAATCCGCTTCCAACTAGACAGTGGTGCAGAAGTCAACACAATTCAAAAGAAATATCTCAGAAGAAGTCAAGTGAAAAGTTGTACAAAAACTCTAAGGATGTTCAATAAGTCCAGCCTCAAACCCCTCGGTGAAGCCAGTTTGTCCTTGAAAAATGTGAAAACTGGAAAAGAAAATGAAGTTAATTTCATCATTGTGCCAAACTCATTCCAAAGCTTATTAGCACTCAAAACAATCCAACAACTCGGACTTGTCACTGTTAATCAGGAACGTTTTATTGCGAAGATAGAGTCCGGCACAAATCTTGGCGACTTAGGAGAAGTCAACTTAACAGTAGACCCAAACGTGAAACCAAAAGTTTTACCATGTAGAAAAATTCCACTCGCTCTCAAAGACCGTATGAAAAAGGATCTAGACCAACTGGTTGATAGAGGAATTTTAGTACCTGTCACACAGCCGACTGAATGGGTAAGCCAGATGGCAGTGGTCCAAAAACCGAATGGCAAACTCCGAATATGTATAGATCCTCAACCGCTGAATGTTGCACTACAGCAGCAACATTACAACTTACCAACTTTTAATGATGTCCTCCCAAATCTAAAAAAAGCAAGACTGTTCAGCAAGTTAGATGTCCAGGAAGCATTCTGGCATGTGCGCCTCAGTGAAGAATCAAGCCTCCTCACAACAATGATAACACCGTATGGACGTTACCGTTTAGCTCGTCTTCCTTTTGGACTCTGCGTTTCTAGTGAGATATTTCAGAGAAAATTAAACGAGGCCTTGGAGGGACTTGATGGAACTTTCACAATTGCCGATGACATCATCATTGCTGGTCAAGGCAAGACTGATGAAGAAGCCTTAAAGGACAATAATCAGAAATTGCAACAAGAGGCCCAGGGGCCACAGCGCTCACCTGAGCACATCGGGCTTGATTTTATCCCCCCCCCCCGCCTCCAGGCGTTCATCATTTGCACAAATTAGAATCTACACTACCTGAGGATGATTCCATATAAATATCACAAATCATAGCTTTGAAGTACTTGAAAAGAAGATTTTAAAAGGTTTCCCTATATATCCCTATGTAAAACTTGGGTCGGCCATTTTGGCCCCACCCTAGCCCCGGGAGTCATGATTTGAACAAACTTGAATCTACACTACCTGAGGATGATTCCACATGAGTTTCATCTTTCCTGGCCTAGTGGTTCTGGAGAAGAAGATTTTTAAAGATTTTTCCTATATATTCCTATGTAAAACTAGGGTTAGCCATTTTGGCCCCACCCTTGCCCCGGGGGTCATGAATTGATTAAACTTGAATCTACACTACCTGAGGATGATTCCACATGAGTTTCATCTTTCTTGGCCCAGTGGTTCTGGAGAAGAAGATTTTTAAAGATTTTTCCTATATATTCCTATGTAAAACTTGGGTCGGCCATTTTGGCCCCACCCTTGCCCCGGGGGTCATGATTTGAACAAACTTGAATCTACACTACCTAAGGATGATTCCATATGAGTTTCATCTTTCTTGGCCCAGTGGTTCTGGAGAAGAAGATTTTTAAATATTTTTCCTATTTATTCCTATGTAAAACTTGGGTCGGCCATTTTGGCCCCACCCTTGCCCCGGGGGTCATGATTTGAACAAACTTGAATCTACACTACCTGAGAATGATTCCACATGAGTTTCATCTTTCCTGGCCCAGTGGTTCTGGAGAAGAAGATTTTTAAAGATTTTTCCTATATATTCCTATGTAAAACTTGGGTCGGCCATTTTGGCCCCACCCTTGCCCCGGGGTTCATGATTTGAACAAATTTGAATCTACACTACCTAAGGATGATTCCAAATGAGTTTCATCTTTCTTGGCCCAATGGTTCTGGAGAAGAAGATTTTTAAAGATTTTTCCTATATATTCCTGTGTAAAACTTGGGTCGGCCATTTTGGCCCCACCCTTGCCCCGGGGGTCATGATTTGAACAAACTTGAATCTACACTACCTGAGGATGCTTCCACATAAGTTTCATCTTTCCTTGCCCAGCGGTTCTGGAGAAGAAGATTTTTGAAAAATGCCATTAATTTTTAACAAATTCATGATTATCTCCCCTTGGAAAAGGGCGTGGCCCTTCATTTGAACAAACTTGAATCCCCTTCACCCAAGGATACTTTGTGCCAAGTTTGGTTGAAATTGGCCCAGTGGTTCTTGAGAAGAAGATGAAAATGTGAAAAGTTTACGACGACAACGACGACAACAACAACGACAACGACAGACGACGGACAAATTTTGATCAGAAAAGCTCACTTGAGCCTTCGGCTCAGGTGAGCTGAAAAGTGATTGGTCGCTGCAATGAAAGAAACGTTATCCTTAATTCAGACAAGATGGTCAAAGGACTTAAAGAAATCTCCTTTCATGATCACACTATCACTAACGAAGGAATCAAAGCTGATCCCAAGAAAGTCATGGCTCTTCTGGAAATGACAAATCCGACTGATGAGGCAGGCGTAAGAAGATTCTGCGGAATGGTCCAATATATGGCTCGATTCTTACCAAAATTATCTTCTACTCTTGAACCAATTCGCAAGCTAACTCGCAAAGACACTCAGTTTGTGTGGTCTGCTGAATGTGAAGGAAGCTTTCAGGAAGTGAAACGTAACCTAACTTCCGCCCCAGTTTTAGCCTACTTCGACCCTGGAAAGAAACTTGTGTTGCACGTAAATAGCAGCAAGGATGGCTTAGGCGCAGTCCTGATGCAAGAAGGCTAGCCAATCGAGTATGCCTCTAGGGCTTTAACACCTTTTGAAAGAAAATGGGCTCAAATTGAAAAAGAAGCTTTAGCAGTTCTTTTCGGTGTGCAGAAATTTGATCAGTACACTTATGGGCGACAGGTGATAGTAGAAAACGACCATAAGCCCTTAGAAACCATCCTGCGGAAGCTCCTGAGCAATGCTCCTAAGAGACTTCAAGATATAATGATGAAGATCAACAGGTATGACATCATTTTCAAATTTCTAAAAGGAAAAGACCTTGTGATAGCAGACACTCCAAGTAAGGCTTACTTAGAAGAAACAGTAGAAAAGCGTCTTGACATTTTCACAGTTCAAGTCAACTGCAATCTGAATGATCAAGATTAATGGAAATCAAGGAGGCAACAGCCAAAGATCCAGACCTTCAAGACTTGATTGAAACTATACAGTCAGGATGGCCAGATCGGAAAAGTGCTGCTAAGGAAAGCTGTCAGCCATATTATGACTTTCGTGACAGTTTAAGTGTATATGAGGGAAACATTGTCAAGGGAGAGTCCATCGTCATTCCAAAAAGTGAGCGTCAAGATATCAAACGGCGTCTACACAGTTCTCACAGTGGATACGATTCTATGTTAAGAAGAGCCAGGGGATCCGTGTTTTGGCCTGGGATGAATGCCTAACTTAAACAGTTAGCATCTTCGTGTGAACCTTGCCAAGAACTCAAGCCCCTCACTATTAGCCCTCTGCTGAAACAACATGATGCTCCTTGGAATAAAATTGGCCTTGATCTCTTTGAAGTCAAGAACAAGAACTATCTAGTGGCCATTGACTATTTCAGCAATTTTATTACCATTGACTTACTCAAGAAGACAACATCTAAGACAGTGGTTGGTGTTCTGAAGAAACAATTTACATTGTTTGGAATCCCATCGACAATTGTATCTGATGGAGGACCTCAATTTACTGCCAATGACTTTCTAGCGTTTACTAAGAAATGGGGGATAAACCACGTTAGATCATCTCCACATCATCCAAACGCTAATGGAAAAGCAGAATCAGCTGTAAAGATAATGAAACATCTCATCTTAAAATGTGAACGAGACGGCACCTGCCAATATGAGGCATTATTAGAGCAACGAAATACTCCTCGACAAGACACTGGACGTAGTCCCATGAAAATGATGTTTGGGAGGAAGACACGCACATTGTTACCGTCACTTATTCGGATGGAAGAAAACCAGGACGCAAGATCTAGACGCACGAATCGCAACAGAACAGTGCAGAAACATCATGACAAAAATGCAAGAGATCTACCATTTTTGAAATGCGGACAGAACGTATACTTCGAACACAAAATTGGAGACAAATGGATTCTTGGAAAAGTGACAGACATTCTGGGAGGTTTTATACTTATGTTGTTCAAGCACAGAATGGAGCCAAGTACCGCAGAAATCGTGTGCACAACAGACCGACACAAGTACAAGCAGTTATCAGTGATGGCTCACCAATTGGCATTACAGTTTCTCACCAGCCTGAAACCGTTAAACCTTCAGTACCTTCATACTTCAACACCAGTGCGGACCAAGAGCACAACAAAGATAAAGAAATCCGTGAGAGCCATTCGAGCTTTCCAGACATGTCCAACTCGGAACAACAAAGCACGTCTAGTCCAATTTGTGATGAGCCAACTCGCGTTCGAGTGCAACCATCGTGTAACAGGAAACCACCGTCGTACTTGAGTGACTACGTAACTAAGTGAAGTACTATGTGACTATTTGAGTGACTGTATAACTTTTTCATTTTAAACAAAAAGGGACGTTGATTATTTTGATTTCGTTTTGTTATTTTACAATCTTAATTTCAAATCTTAAATATGATTTTGTAAACTGGTTCTCAGTATGTGTAGTAACTAATAAAAAGCATGGTTCCCGCTATGAAGTTATGCTCTTGAACTTTACCTAAAGGACCTCTTGTCAACAGAGGTCAATTCCGGTTTGAAGATTTTTTTAGTTTAGTGATTTTTTAGGGTCATTTTGTCCGCCGATTTTGTATAAAACCGCTCATCACAGGAAGATGAAAGTTATAGGGAAGGTTGAGCAACATATGTAGATTTGCATTATGTTGTTAACTTTCACCGGAAGTACTGCACTTTAACGCTCGATATAGTCTGAAAAAAGTCATATTGAGAATTTCAAAATCTATGATATCTTTAAACTTATAATTTGTTAAAACATATAGAACAAAATTTGTGCAGAAGTAAAAGATCTTTCAAATGATATCTGGGAAAAAAAGCTGACACATACATTAGTTTATGTAGAGGGGCCGAAAATTTTTACCCGATACACATTTAACTCAAAAAATATTAAGAATTTATAATACATCAAAGAAGCAAAGTTGTTCAAAATGTCGAGTAAAATCTATTGACATCATCAAAATATGTCCAGTAACGTCAATTCGGCCCAAACCTGAAATAGTGCATATTTTTTTTGACACGTTTTTGGAAGATATTTTCACTGGAGGCATAAAACTTAATTTTTCGTCTGTCAACAACCGGAAGTAGAAGGAAATGGCTTACTTTTGCAATAGTCAACATAGATTTCGAGGATTTGAATAATTGGAGAAGTCATTTCTTTTTTAAAATAAAAGTTACTTCCGTTCAAACAGGAAGAGATACTCGTTGCTTTGCAAACGAGCTTAACTCTAGTTATTATTAATTATTGTTTTTTTTTGTACCGATTTTGTGCACGCAAATTCTCGGAAACGGCTCGCTCGATTTTTCTATGAAACTTTCAGGATTTATAGAGCATGGACAAAACTAGATTTTCCTGAATTGATGACGTCACTTCCGGTTTTGAAATTTCAGCGTTTTAGTGATTTTCAGAGTATCACTTTCTCCTGCAGTTTTCTCAAAAAGCACCTAACGTAGATGCATGAAATTTTCAGTGAGGAGTGAATTTTGTATGTCTCAACCACCGGAAGTATGAAGCGCCGACGCTTTCTATGGCCCGAAAATAGTCCTATCGTGAATTTCAAAATTTCTAATACCTTTTCGTTGATATCTTTCTTGCTAGAAATATTTTGTTTAAATACATAGAACAAAAAAAGGTGTAAAATTATATGATCTTTCAGACGATATCTCGAAAAAAGGGCTGGCCCCTAAAATAAGGGATCTAGAGTGGCCAGAAGTTTTTTCCTGATATCTTTAAAAGTATTGAGAATTTGTAATACATTAAATGAGCAAAGTTGTTCAAAATCTCAAACTTAATCTATTGGTCAAAATACATCCGTTAAGTCACTTCCGGAGCCGGATGTAGTCAGAAAAAATGGATATTTTTGCCGTCCTTGACAAGTTTTTGGGTAGCATCTGTAACTGGAAGCATGAAACTTAATTTTCCGTCCGTCGGCGTCACTTCAGCCAAACTGGAAATAGCAAAAATGGCTTATTTTTGCAATAATTAACATAGATTTGGAAGATTTAAATCATTTTGGACGTCATTACTCATTTGTTAAAAAAAATGAAAGTTACTTCCGGTCAAACTGGACCTAACAGAACATCAAAAAATCTAGATATATTTTTTTATTTGGAAGACGTCACTTCTGGTTCGGGGTTTTCTGCTAAATAGTGATTTTAGAGGGTCTTTTTGTCCGGCAGTTTTCTTATAAAGCACTTCATACAGAAGTATGAAATTTTCAGTGATGCTAGAACAACCTAAGGAGAAAGGAATTTTGTATATCGTATTCCCCAGAAGTACGAAGCGCCGACGATCGCTCAGCCCCAAAACTAGTCCCATCGTGTATTTCAAAATTTGTAACACCTTTTCTACGATATATTTTTAATAGAAATATTTTGTTAAAACATTTAGAACAAAAGAAGTGTAGAATTACGCGTTCTTTCAAATGATTTCTCGAAAAAAAAGGCTGACCCCTAAGATAAGGGATCTAGTAGGGTCAGAAGTTTTTCACTTATATCTTTAAAAGTATTGAGAATTTGTAATACAGTGGAGCCTCATTTATCCGGACGCTTTGGTTCCTAGTCAATTTGTCCGGATATGTGAAGCGTCCGGATATCTGAATAACCAGTTAAACAAGACAAAATAACATTAAAAAATTTCGTTCCAATGAAAAGTCGTCCGGATACTGAAGCATCCGGATATCTGGCGTCCGGATATCTGAAGGTCCACTGTACATCAAAGAAGCAAAGTTGTTCATAATGTAAAGTACATTCCATTGAGATCATCGATACATGTCCGTTGACGACACTTCCAGTCAAACTGGAAGTAGTCAGAAATGCATAGTTTTGCCGTTCTTGACACGCTTTTGGGTGACCACTGTAACCGGAAGCATAAAACTTATTTTCCGTCCGAAGACTTCACCTCCGGTCGAACCGGAAGAAGCAAGAAATGCCTTACTTTTGCAATAATCAACATGGATTTTGAGATTTAAAATCATTGGAAAAGCCATTACTCCTTTTTTAGAAAATTAAAGTTACTTGCGGTTAAACAGGACGGAAGACCTCGTTGCTCTTCATCGAGCTTTGCTCTAGTCTTCTTTTCTTTCCCCCTTTTCCTAGACGCCAACTTTGAAGCTTTATGTCTTCCTCATTCCTTAATGGATGTTGTTCCAATTTTTAGAGTTTTTAGACTTTACAAAACACTTTTTAATAACTGTAAATTAATTCGAAAATTACGTTCTGTTGAGGAGTTATTCCCCTTTGATTGAATTTTTTATGCCTTTCATTTCCATACGAAGGCTTTGCCACGGTTATAATTGGAGCACAAAACCCTTTGCAACTGAAGAGAAGAAGCATTGAAGTTGTGCACATCGGTTTTATGCTTTATGATTTTTGCATTAAAATGTCGCTACGCCACGGAAAAAGTGAATCCACGACTAACACGTGTAAACTGTTATAAACTTTATTCACACTGCTACAGACACAAAGCTTGACAATATGGAGTCATGCATGCAATACACTCGTATCCCGAGCCCGATCACTAAACTGTCACACAACATCTATGTTGGTACAACTTCTCTTTGCCTGTGAGTCCGATTCTGGAGAGGAAGTACTCAGTGAGACCTTACCCCATCACAGAGGCAAAAATGAGGACATCGCTTCTCCTCCTTACAGCATTCCTCCAACTCCATTAGAGATTATGTATCCTCTACCAGATATTACCTAAATCGAGGACAATACTTCAGACTCTGAGATACTGGAGAGTACAGCTGATCCTTCAGTAAGCCCATCATGTGCTGAGTGGACAGGCAAATCTCCTACTCGACCCTGCCGTACTATACGTCTACCGAGTTGGTTCCAGGATTTTGAAATGTAACTGTTGTACTGTCTCAGTGTTTTTTTTTCATTCAGTTATTGTATAACTATTACTTATTTTTGATCGGGGCAGAATAATCCCCAAGTAGTCAGAGGATAGTCTGTCTCATGATGATTGCATTTCATTGTTTTCTATGACTTTCTGAATTTGTTATGGCTAATATAGCTGTAACAAAAGTTAATTTGTCTAGCCTTCATTTTGAGGTCAGAAGTATTCTTCATAATTTTTCATTGTGTTATTACGTTTCTTAAATGTCATTCCCTTTTATTGCTTAATCACGCCTTAGTATTTATGAGATAGGGATAGAACACGATAGCACTCTGACTTTTTCACCTTGTATGACGACTGTCTTAACTAATTACCCACAAACTTTATTATTTGACACCACTCTCCATCAGTTGACACAACAAGATAACGATTCCTGGCTTTCAACTTATTCCTATCGCAAAACAGATACACTAGGTCCCCCACTTAAACGGTGGGACAAGGAGGGTAATTCTGATGAGGTGCCTTGGACTTCTCACTGCTTGGATGATTGGCCATGCGAGATAGGTGTTTCTGCAATATACAATCTCGATCTGATATCGGTACCTGACGGTTCGTTAACTGGTCCCTTTGGGTAAGCAATTCTCTGGCAGATAACCCACTCTGACGAATAGTACTGTTGACAGATGCGACAGCAAGTGATAATAAAAGGGGAGAAACTGCTCGTGCTGTGGGATCAATTTTCAGTATGTGCTAACGAATTTCATGGACTGCACGCTCAGCAATTGGGTTCTTTTTGGTATTCTTAAAGCGTCCAAGTTCAACTGATATACGTTGAGACTGAAGCATCTTGTCCTTAACAAGGGCTTGGAATCCTGGGGCTAGGGTCAGTACAAACAACTGCAAAAGGTCCTTTCATTGGTCTGAGCTCTATGCAGGACTGGATAATTGCAGTACGAAGTGTTTCAGCTCTCACATCCTCGATGATTCTTGCAGTGGTGTAGGAGGAAATGCACTCACGCATTATAAAGATTAGCTGCTTTTCACGTTTCATGACGTCAGCTGCGAATGTACTGCCTATGGTCTCAGGAGGATCTGAGGTGGTCTGTTCAATGAAAAAATGCGGAAACTTCTGAAGTGCGGAACACTGTGAGCATGCTGAAGTGATGCTGTCAATGGCTTTGTCCATATCCTTAAAAGAATCTTTTCATGACTGTTTTCATCTGGTTGGCACTGGGGTGCAAGAGCTGCATACACATTGATGTAAGTAGCCCATGAACTAACGATCTAGGGATTATGATCAATTCCTTTGACGGTACGAATGGGTCATTGCGCTTTTAATACTAGCAACCCATCAGATGCTATAGTGGCAATATTGAGATAACGTTTAATGTCTTTGATGTTTGTCGCTTTCCGTGACGAACGGGTACCCTGCAGAAGGTGGGCGCAAGTCCTTCTCAAGTCAGAGCACTCTGGCTGTATTGATAACCATGCAGATCTTGTTGTAAATGGTAACTTTGATGAACCATCTAGAATATCCGAAACAGATGTGTTACGAACAACAGAGTCCATTGACTTGCGGCTTGAGTTATCTGAGGGTAGGATGGCTGCAGCTGCAGGCATGCAACATGACGAACGGAAACCTGGTACCTGCTTACTGTTGCCAAGAATGTGTACACAAGGGGACTGACGGAAAACTCTCCACGGCAAAGTTTGTCATACGCCATGACACAAGGTTTACTGTCTGTGAGGATACAACAGGGCCCTAACGACTATAACTGTTTTTGAGGCTGATAATTTGAGATTGCATCTGTCCAAGGCAGCAAGAACCATAGAAAAGTTACTGACGAGCTGACTTGGCGTGTCTGCCCCACAATAAAGATCATCAGCTAGCTTGACGACTATGCCCTCTTCATGCAAGTCCCCTAAAACACGGCATTTTAGCTCCTCCAAGGCCGTCTCAGATCGAGGCATTTCCATGGCTGAGCGGGTGTATACTCGGATGCCGCGAAAAGGTGAGACGACGCCACAATACTTCATTGAACCTTTAGCGAGAGAGATTTGGTAGAACGCTTTCGTGGGGTCTGTCACGGCAAGGTATTTCCACTGGCCAATTATTCTAAGTATCGAATCAACATTTGGTATCAAGGAGGGTTGGGGCTTGCAGTAGCGGGCCACCTCGGAAAAGACAGTCACGAGACGAAATCCACCAGATCTTTTCTCGACAAGAAATGAGGGATTTAGATACTCGACTGTGATCCCTACATCTTCAGGCTTCTTGAATACACCCATAGCTTCTAGTTCATTGAATTGACTTTGAAGTAACTCAAGTTTATTACGAGAGTATTGAGGCAGAGGACCCTTCCTCTGTGGGGGCATGACAGGTTCAATATTGACCTCGGCCTTAAAGGGTCCCCCATATTTATTATACCCCTCCGAAATTGGATTGAAAACCCCGTCATTTTCGTCAAGAGTGTTCTTAAAATCTTGAACGATCTCTGAGGGGAGAATGCCATCAGGGTCAAGTGTAACTAGTGAAGAATATGGTGTGGAATGTCTGGATTCACTCTTCAAACTAGTGTACGTATCGCTCTGCAAGGAAGGCACTGCGTCTGTAGACGGAACACAAACCTGTCGAATATCACAGAGGTGTTCATGCTTACGAATTGTTACTGGGTCACTGCTAGTGTTCTCAATGCGAATCTTATTCCCAACACTGTGTAAAATGGAGGGAGTGACAAGAAATCCGGGTAGCTGAGGCTGAATGGCGAGCAAACCAGCATGGTGGAGTACTGACTCTGGAATGTCTAACTCTAGGTAGTCCCCTGGCCACACAGATGCGGTGGCTACTGTACGAAGAACATGTACTTTGGTGTTATTTTGGATGGTTTTACAAGCTGCTGTTACCGGCCCGTAAGTGTATACAATGCTGTTTCCAATCAAAGCCTGATGTTTAGAAGGTCGAATGGCAATGTCATTAGCTTCCAATGAATGCACGCAAGAACATCAACGTCAAGATTCTCGATCACCAGTCCTTCAAAGTAAAATAAGTGGGAATCTCTGGAGAAGTGCAATTTTGTTTCACCCGCGACCTTCAAAGGAGAAGAGCCATCTGCCTGATGATCTGACTGGTTGGTGGGACTGACGTTTCCATTCAATATAGTCACAGTTGGCGCTCTTATCATGTTCCCTGTAGCTCCGGAATCAATCGTGAGATGTACATGAGAATGTTCAAAGAAGACATCTAAATATGGTGATTGTCGAACTGACACACGATCGCTTACTAAACTAACTTTTGGCTCGGCATAGGGTGCCTAATCAGGGTTGTCAACGTCAGAATCTGTGTGCTGATCTGTGTCAAGGATACTGAGTATCTGTCTTGCTTTGGCCATGTATCTGCGGTCACTGTGTGGTAGAAAATGGCACTCGCTGAGGAAATGTGTACTTGTGCGTTTTGCTTGCTTACATAAGAGACACGAACGGTTTTGAGTCTTAAAGGGTGTTTTTTGATTATAAGAAGAGCGGATATCCTTATGAGGTTGAGTAAATGTCAGAATGATCTGGCATCTTCATTGTTGAGAATCTCCTCAAGTAGTGATGGGAGAGCCTGAGATATTTAAGGTTTTATAAATGCTAACGTACGCACTCTAAGCTCTGTGCCATAACGCTGCTTCACAAGTTGTGGCAATGAGGTATTTATCAAACGTACCCAGGTCAATACAACAAGGTTTTCGACTGTTGGTGACAGTTCCTCGTCCTCTTCAATGTCTGTGCCATGGTGTGTGATACCGCCCTCTTTCTTTAACAGGTTGTCATCAATGAAGGCTAACAGTCTTTGGTACAGATCCTCTGGACGTTCATCGGGGTGCAGAGTAATGTCATTAAGATCCAAGAAATGGGCGCCGGATGACTGGAATCCGAAGTGCAACCTTATGGACTGCCATATTTGTTCTAAGGAAGTTGCGTTTTTCAATATTGCATTACGTGAAATAACAGGACAGTAATATGCTATTTAGCCAAGCATAAGATCTTGCTTGGCTGACTTTTGCTGTGCTGTTAGGCGCTTGTTCTCCGGAACCGGGTCTTCGTCGTCTGTAAAGTCACGATTCGGGTTAGCCTTCGACTTCTTGGCCCATTTTGCGTCATGAGATAAAAACGCAGAAAAATCTAGATCAAGGGATAACGAATAGATTAAATTCTGTTTCCAGTTTTCGAATGAATTCACAGTTTCAGTTTTAGAAAGACACCATTGTTTGGGTGCTCTGTGTGTATTTGCCACGCTTGTCAAGGTAAACACGTTGTCGGGTGCGTGTAAAACTTCACACGAGGGTCCTCTTTGATTACTTCCGGAGACGTAGAGTTAAAGTCACTGCCACCACGCCACGGTAGAAGAGAATCCACGACTAAGGAGTGTAAACTGTAATAAACTTTATTCACACTGCTACAGACACAAAGCTTGACAATATGGCGCCATGCATGCAATATACTCGTATCTTGAGCCCGATCACTAAACAGTCACACAACATCTATGTTGGTGCTAGAGAGTTGTCAAAAGTTAGAATGCAGAAAAGAGCAAAAATTTTCACAGGTTTTCCTTTATATCATGAAAACTATAAATATTTTGTTAAGACATGTTGAATAAAAATTTTGCATAATTGCAAGACTTTATTTGATATCATTTACAAGGGGGTGGCCCCTACAATTAGGGATCAATGGGCCTTTGAAAATTTTCGGTTTATAACTCAAAATGGTAAAAATATCAATCTGGATCTCTGGTAGAAAGTTGTTCTAATTGATCTCATGAAAATGTTTATTTGTTCGAGTATGTAATCGGTTTCATTCGGCAAGTTAATCAGACGTCTTTATGCGTATAACTTGCTTCAAGTAATATATCATATTACTTCTATGTTAATTCTCTTTTAAATAAAATTTCAAGCGTGCTTTGTGGTTAACCATTTCATAAGATTAAATTAGGTCTTTACATTTTCTATTTAAGTTTTAAAAGAACAGGCCTTTAAAACGGTAAAAATTTAATAAATGTATATCCCTTCGTTATTTAAACAAAGTAGTTTTAAACTTTTAGCATCGAATAATAAAGGATCATTAACAGTGTACGAATTTTACGTTCTCCATGTTTACCTCGATGTTAAGTTATATAACCAACCCGGCCGCGATCCCACGCTGCTGATGTCACCAGTGTCCTGGTCAGCCCCATACACCGTAACATATATGTCATCCGTGATCACGTTTTGAACCCATTGCGTATTAACAACCATTAATTGAACATTTTGTTTTTGTATTAAGATGTATTATATCGAATGTTTAAGATTATTTTACACCTTAAATCTCAATTCCAGATACTTGTACATAAAATCGTATTTTAAATTTTTCAAATCGATTTCATTGTGCGTCTCCATATCAGTTAAAAATTCTCGAGAGGGACGTTAAACAATATACAATCAATCAATCGATTTCATTGGTCTGTTCACTGTAGGCGAAACAATTCAATTTTTAAACATTATATTTCGTACGTATTACGTATTGTATTTTATTTCAATTATAATTAAAAAAGTGCAACGGCAAATAATTGAAATTAGAGACGAAAGTCTTAATAATTTTGTAAAGTAATATACGTATAAATTTAACTATTACTCCGCAGGGGTGATAAGGAAGCATACAGAATATTCTACCTTGACTAAATCAGTGCTACATTATGACGTCAATTTTAAAACACAAGTTTTCGTAATATTGGTATTTAGAGATGTTATTGAACTTTAGAAAATGAATAGAAACGTGTAACATTAACAAAAATAAAATGATTTTATTTTGTTATGCTGTATCTGTCATTTTTATTAAAATCTACCAACGATGACGTCATATGTGTACATCAAGTAACTTGGGAATTGATCATGTCGTATAAAGAGAATTTGGCTACGACAGCTTGTACAAAGATAAGTGAAATGGAGTTTAAAAGCAAATGTCATTAATATTTTGTAAAATTTATATGGATTTCAGTAAATACAACAGGTATGCTAATTTATTTTCATCGATGATATTCTCTTTCGAAGACAGTCGGCTATATACGTATCCCATTCTGACTTTCCTCTGTCATTTGGGACAAAAATAATGCAGCAGAACAACAATAAGCTGGATATTTCAAACCATAAGATTTGTACAGATGGAAAGTTTGCCGTCTGACAAACTTGGAAAGTGCTGCTAGAATCCCGAGTTAAGCATGATTTTACGAAAAATCTCGGTTGATATGTATAAAATTCAAAACACAGGGCAAGGTTTTGTGCGAATGTGTGGAATAATTATCTTAATGACAGGACAGTGGGATTCTAGCAGCACTTTTTAGGCAAACTAGATGTTTTTCAACTATATTTTTTACTCAAAGGAATTAGTAAACTCCGGGGTATTGTTGTTCTGTTAGCCTTTTTATTAAGGAAAATTTCGCTATAAATAGAAGTCACGTGATCCTCTGGCAGTGGTGCACGTCTCTTTTATCTGTATCAGCGGTTTTGGTAATTTATCAAACTAAATTTTCTTTAAAAAGTCTAAATTTTCCGAGAAATGACTTATATGCTTCCTTGACATACCTGCGTCTCTTATTTCTTCCTTTAATTTTTCATTTGATATAAAAAAAATATTATACATAAAATAAATATAAAATAATTTACGGATTCTTACAGCCAGTTTACATTCTCTCCGTCATTTTGTGTTAAATTCCTCGTTCACACGTGGCCGCGAAGATCAGCTAGCCGCCGTCATTTTGGTTTAAAATACATTAATTGTATACTCGTAACGATTTGAAAACTGGGTTTAAAATTATTATATTTTAAACGTCTTTAAAATATATTTAATAAATATTATTAAATAAATTTTCAATTTTGATTACATTTTATTTTTATGAATCTTTTGGTATATTATATTTTATAATTCAAATGAATTAAGATCCATCACTGGTTGCTTGAAATTGATTGACATTTATATTAGCTACTATTCCCTGCTTATAACTCTTTCACCTTGTTTGACATTCGTGGCCACCATCAAATTAACTATCGGTCCTTTGATGTTTACCGCATGTATTACCAACGCAGTAAGGAATTTAAGCCATTTCGATGCAAACAAATTTAGCTTGATTATAACTAATTGATAATTAATTATTCATTATTATGTGTATAACAAATATTTCATTAAAAATGAAAATTATCTCATAATTTTTCAATAAAATTATTATACAAAGATTGTGTATAATATTCTAAAAAGGTTCTTGATTTGAGATGCAGCGATAAAATAAAGGAGCTGGTACATTGTAACACTTAGTTTTGCGTGTAATGGATAGTAAGGATGAAAGGAAAATATCTGATTAGTAACAATTGCGCCTGGAGAAGTATTCTTTATTTTCTTTAACCGAGAATTTTTTGTTACGTGTGTTGTTACCTGCTTTCAATGTCACATGTGTTAAAAATAACTTTGAAAGAAATACCAAATTAGCAATCAATTAATTTTGTTTTTAGTTGTTTCATAAGGCCGAAAAAGCTGTACATGGCAATAATCAGATTTCCTGTGTACACTGTTTGTGTATAAGGATTAATGTTCTCTGTGATCTGCACGACCGCCAATGCCTTGGGGTGCCAAGAATGTAATATTCAGTCCTTCCCCTTATCTGAGAAAACCATACGGTGAAAAATCTCGGCCTTTTAATTATATACAGATTGTTCAGGACAAATCGATAATTTTTTCTAACGATAAAAAATCCCATTTAAGGTATATGTTAAAACATACTCTTACACAGAAGATATTTATTATGAATGTAATTTGTTAAAGTCAAGAAGACCTAGTTTATATCTTTTTTTTAAAAAAACTATACAGTGAGAGAAAATAACTTTTTATGTCAGTAAGAATTCTTAAATTTCTAGTTTGTTATTTTACTTTTACAGTTGCCTTTGTACAAAAGGCTGATAAGATGTCTCATTGGAGATAGAGACAGAAAGACTGACAAGGTGATTCATTGGATGGAGAGACACACAGACAGACAAGGTGATTCATTGGAGAGAGATAGACACAGAAAGACAAAATGATTTATTGGAGATAGAGAAACACAAAGACACACGGTGATTCATTGGAAATAGAGTGACAAGCAGACAAGGTGATTCATTGGAGGGAGAGACACACATACAGACAAATTTATTCATTGGAGACAGAGAGACACACACAGACAAGGTAATTCATTGGAGAGAGTGACACACGCAGACAAGATGATTCATTGGAGAGAGAGAGAGAGAGACAGAGAGACAGACAGACAAGACGACTCATTGGAGAGAGAGACACACACAGACAAGGTGATTCACTGGAGAGAGAGACACAGACAAGGTGATTCACTGGAAAGAGAGACAGACAAGATGATTCATTGGAGAGAGAGACACAGACAGACAAGATGATTCATTGGAGAGAGAGAGAGAGAGAAAAAGAGACAGGCAAGGTGATTCATTGGAAAGAGAGAGACACAGGCAAAATGATTTATTGGAGAGAGAGACACACACAGACAAGGTGATTCATTGGAGAGAGAGACACAGACAAAATGATTCATTGGAGAGAGAGACACCGACAAGGTGATTCATTGGAGAGAGAGACACACACAGACAAGGTGATTCATTGGAGAAAGAGGGACACAGACATGGTGATTCGTTGGAGAGAGAGACACACAGACAAGGTGATTCATTGGAGAGAGACACACTGACAAAATGATTCATTGGAGAGAGAGACACAGACAAGGTGATTCATTGGAGAGAGAGACACACACAGACAAGTTGATTCATTGGAGAAAGAGAGACACAGACAAGGTTATTCGTTGGAGAGAGAGACATAGACAAGATGATTCATTGGAGAGAGACACACAGACAAGGTGATTTATTGGAGAGAGACACACAGACAAGGTGATTCACTGGAGAGAGAGAGAGAGAGAGAGAGAGAGAGAGAGAGAAGATGATTCATTGGAGAGAGAGAGAGACAGACAAATTGATTCATTGGAGAGAGACACAGACAAGATGATTCATTGGAGAGATAAAGAGAGAGAGAAAGAGACAGGCAAGATGATTTATTGGAGAGAGAGACACGCAGACAAGGTGATTCATTGGAGAGAGACACACAGACAAGGTGATTCATTGGTGAGAGAGACACACACAGACAAGATGATTCATTGGAGAGAGAGAGACAGACAGACAAGGTGATTCATTGGAGAGAGATATACACAGTCAAGGTGATTCATTGGAGGGAGGTACAGGCAGTCAAGGTGATTCATTGGAGAGAGACATACACAGACAAGGTGATTCATTCGAGCGAGGTACAGACAGTCAAGGTGATTCACTGGAAGGAGAGACAGGCAGGCAGAGTGATTCAAGTATTCCTACATAAACTTTAAGTGGAGTAAAATATAATAAAAAATTAAAAAGAAACATACGGTTTCTAAAAATATCTTCATGTATTGATGTATCTTCCCACGTTGGATGCATGAAAATATCCTCTCCAAGTTTCTCTATCAATTGTTCCGTTTGTTGTGGCAATAACCAGCAGAAGACTTCACCCTCTTTCTTTGGATAAGCCCACGATCTGCAGTATTCCGCTATGTTTTCTTTTTCTGCCAATGTCAGAAAAATATCCACAAATTTTGGATCCTTTGCAAATCTAAGAAAGATTGTGCATTTGAAAAATTCACAACTAAATGTGACTCTTGGACCATCTTGTTTAAGTACTGGTGTGTACTTTTTCATTTTGCGAAGATCATATCTCTTCTTAATCTTCTTGAATTCGAAAAATTTAGCCACAGCATTATACTTCTCCATCCATTGTTTCTCTTCAAGATTTAGTTTGTAATTCTGACAAAGAAGAAGGCACATCAAAACTGCATCTCCATCTACAAACAGAGATATAAATGAAATAATGATTAAATTTTTGCAATTTTTACTTCCAAAGAACAAAGTACAGTTTCAATACAAATTAAGCCATGTATTTTTCTAAAATATGAAAGTGATAAAAGAAATTAAAATTCATTCTTTCTGATTCATACAAATTCCGTGCAGTAAGAATACACAAATCGTTTTGCTCACATCACCTCTTAAATGCGTATTGTCACGTCAATAACTTGAGCATTACCCCATATTTTCTTAAAAAGTTGCAGAAAACATAAATTTTCATCGATATTTTCTTTCACAAAACATACTCTGCCACAGTCACCTATAAAGATTTTTCAAAGAAGTTTACATAATATATCCAAAAGTTGAAGTGAGCGACGGAGATGGACGAAATTTTCTAAAGGAAAATAAGCACATAAATTAGACAATCTGAGGCTTTTCTGCTTAAAACATTAGAAATGTGCCAAATTCAAGATGTCATATTTCCAGAACGGTCCTCCTTAATGCCATATTCCTTAATGATTTTAATATTAATATATACCCAACTCTTTTTAGCGCCAATTTCATAATTTCTTAAGAACATTAATATTACAATAAATCCCAATCTATACCTTCTTTTCATAATGACCCAAAAATGCTAAATTACGGGCATATAAATTCCTAAATTTGAGTTTTAACATGAATATGAAACACGTTTTTTCCACAATGTAAAAAGGTCTTTTTAGTTTGGGACATGTGCTTCACATCACATTACAAAACAATAAGCTACCTGTGTACATTTAAGAATCTACAGTATCTTGAAAATATTCATATTTTGGCCAATCCACAGGCCTTTAGTTCGCTTAAAGATATTGTGTGCGAACAAAAAAGATAAAGGTATTGAACTTTTACACTGGGTACCCCATTTTGCTGATAAAATTTATTTTAATATAATACTCTAAAATTTTAGTTTCTATTTAGATATATTCATAGATAAACAATCTTCATTTATACCAAAACTCACTGCGAAGTTCCAAATATATACTGCTTGAGATAATCTTAATTCAATTTAAAAATGACCTACTTTTTTTACTCGAAATCAGTTTGGGCCCCTTGTCATTCACATGAAAACAGACGGTGTTTGAAGTGCAGCGAAGAGTTGCATAGTATTTGCAAAATCGTTCAACATTTTGAAGTTTATTTCTTACTCCAGATTGTAAGGTTCCGTAATAATTCTTTTCGCAAATAATTAATTTGAAATAGTCTTCATCGGCAACTGCACCGCCATATTACTTATGAATTTAAAAGAAACTATGGGCTTTTTCCGGAATGCATATATAAAAACAATTAGACCGCTAAACTGTTGTTAGTGACTTAGTAATATCATATGAACAAATTAGAGAAAATCTTGTAAAGTTTGAATACAAATGAGCAAATATTCATGGAGTATGAATAAATTCTGGGGAAATTTTATCCTGTCTTTCGCGCCTAACAATTAGTGTATCCTCAAAGGTCCAAGCTGATGTCAAGTAAAAATCAAAGTACTCAGAAGTACAGAGAGCCGGGCTTATTTACAGAGTAGAATCATTATGAATTTCTTAAATGAATCATACGTTTATATTGTATTAACAGATAAAAAAAAAAGAATATCAGATTTAAAATTCTGATGAAAAAATCATTTTAAATCTATCAATATAAATGATAAGACACTGATAGTGAGTTTCTATCCTAATGCCACGGTCCGATTTTGTCAGAATCAGAATTAATCTGGTATCGCAACTGAAAATAAACAAACAGGCCAGTCTGGTTCCCTCTCCTGCTTTTCTTCGTAGGTGTAGAGAACTAAGATAAATGTAACACTGATTATCAAAACTCCTTACACCAATGAACTATGTTCTTTGACTTAAGACTGAAGTTTTCAAAGGTACTAAATATGTTTATTTATTTAGAAAAAAACTTCGTTTTATTTTTGTTGCTTTATTTAGCGTTTGTATTATCTCAAAAGCGGTTGAGAGTAAGAACTATATTTTTACACGTAACTTTAAAATGGCGATTATTTGGTTAACATCCTGTCTTGAACAGGATCACAAAAGCCGGCAATTGCTCTTTGAGCAATAAGCCCGACTAAAAATTTGGTCAATTTTGGAATTGATTTCAGATTTCAATGATTTTATATAAAATGTTTGAAAACGATTTGTCTTAAATATTTCTCAAGAAGTATAAGGAATTACGGAATTAACTTTGATAGCAATGAATATTGTTTATATATGAATAGATAAGGATAGAAAGTGAAATTGTAAAGTATTTAATTTTAAAGAATTTAACTGGCAAAAGAGGGTACCCTTTGAAAAGAGTTCCATATCTTTATTTTTTTGAACACCTCAACTTTTTTTCTGAGCGATCTTAATGCCTGTGGGCCCAACCTTCATCTAGAGTCATGATTTGAATAAACTTGAATGTACACTATCTGAATATATGTCCATACAAAATGATATTTTCAAAAGTTTGTCTACATTATCAGAGGATATGTCTAATCATGGCTTTCTGTTCTCAGGTGAGCTTAAAAGGGTAAAATTTATAATGTTTTCCGAACCCTTACCCAGTCACATTTTATGTTCTAAGTCCCATTCTCTATTGATACCAACCTTTTTTCTTGTGAATTTCACGAAACAATTTCTCAACATCTCTAACGTCGTGTACTTTATGATCACTGGAGGTCCTGATGCAGATTTCACACAAGATGGCCTCACACGGGATACAGAATTGGGACAATGTACCTCTGGGATGCTTCTCACACTTCACATTCTCAAAATGGAGACCTGCAAATTTATAACACTCATTATACTTGGACAGAAATAGAAACCTGTAAAACAGTTTATAATTCTTAAAATCTTAATTTCAGGTTATTCACCGGGAGTCCTGTTAGAAAGAAGAACATATTATACAATTAAAAAAGAAATCTGTTTGCTGAGATATATAATTTCAAAAGTTCAAAGACGATTCCACATAGGACTGGTTGCACATTAAAAGACACCTATAATCAAGATATGGGGAAAAAATAAATAGAACAGAAACAAGAGAAGAGCGGTCTACATCCCTCACACAATGCTCAACATATGGCATTACTATTTTTCAGTAGAATTTTTAAATAAATTCCTATGTAAAATTCTAATTATATACTCAACAAAAAAAGAATTGCATATTCAGAATAAATATGATAATCTAAGTTTTCAGTTTAAACCTTAATTTTTAAAAGTGATCTAAGAGTGTGTTGTGGTAAAAATCAAACATGTCCTATGTTCCAAATTGACAGGTAAAGTTGATGTCATTGAAGTCGCCTCCAAATTCTAGAGGTTTACATCCTAACCAATCCATATGTCCTTTGCAACCTCTCAGTACTAGTGGATTTCCAATGTACGGACGTCATACACGAATATCAGCTTCTTTTTGTGTCTTGCATGCATTTTGTGCAATTTATGTTGATTTCAGCAGTGTGTACAGCAGCTCTATGTCGATTGCGCAGGTGTTGAAAGAGGATCTGACGGTCATGCCGGGGTTTGGTAACCCGCCGACGGCCAGTTCTTGGTTTGTCATCCGTGTTCCTAGCTGGTGGAGACGTGTGTTTAACTGCTGCAAAGCCGATTGATGTACACCAAATGCAGTTGCAACTTCTTGTTGCGTATCCCCGATTAGTATCATTGTTAGAGCCTTGTTGCATTCATCTTTGTTTAGTCATGACATTGCAGCATCAACATTGCAATCAAAGCATAAATATGGGTTTAATAGGAGTGTTTATTGTTTCTCTAAATCCATAATTTCATTGACAAAGAAATCTTGTACAACACTATTTTCATAAACATGATTAATCAAGGAAAATGATTCAACTATTCGGGTTAAAAAGCCCATGTTGTACTTTAAAAAGGTCACTGGTATCCAATGATAGAAAATGTCTTTGTTGATTAAAACAATATGCGTTTCGTTTTTTTGTTGAGTATATATTGTGGCCGAATCCTATTCATAGGTATCATGATTTTTACATATTTGAATTACACTGGAATACCCATGGGTCCAATGGTGCCCTGTTATTAACAGTCCTATTTTTGTATTCATGTAAAGCAGAATTTTTGCAAAATCTTATGCGTGAAAAGAAGAATACACTTGCTGTGGCCTTCAACTCGAAATTTAAACATATCGACGACGTAATGTCAATTAACAATTGAAATTCAATTATGCATATTTTGGATCTATGTAGGCGATATCTCGAGCATTACACATAATTTAACAAAAGTGTGGTGCTCTGTCAATTCAGGAGACATCATTTTCACATTCGTTTTCACATGAACCGCATCGGAGTAAAATAACTATATTTCTGTTAGTACTTCAAATATAACGTCAAGAAAATCCGTCGTTAATTCAGTGTATAAATAATGGATGATATTTATATATATATTCGAGATATCACCAATATAGATCCAAAATATGCATAATAAAACATGTAGCAAACTAGGGTCATCTTCCCAAGTCAAGAGTTTCTGATCCGCTCCTCTCCACATAAACCCTTGACCGAATAGACTCAGTTTGACGGGGTTAGAAATGCCATCTGTGATTGGCCTCATGCAAGATTGCAGGAATCAATCAAAATCATTGTTTTATTTTACCTGAAACTAAATCGTAAACAGAAAAAAACACGCCAGTTTTTGTCCCAAGATAACATCTTCATCAATAAATAGTCTGCTGAATTTGTTTACCCTGATTGGCCAATAGCAGAGGTCAATAGAGTTCAAAATGTGTAATCTCACTAGATGGCCTGACAGTAAAGCCCCTCAAACAACGGTTTATGTGGAGCGGAGCAGATCAGAAACTCTTGACTTGGGAAGATGACTAGGATATTCGTGACATAGGTATACAAATCAAAAATTGAAATTTTAGATCGTTAGACCTCTGTAAAAAGGCTATACGGGAGGAGAGGAAGGAGATTATCGATGAAAGCCTTTATCCAGACTACATTTTATATTGAACGTGATTGAGAGTGACAAATGTCACAATATAGCTCATAAATATCCGCAATTTTCAGTTTTAAAACAAAAAAATGCTTTTCTTGTTTCATAAATTTTAATCTTGACAAGCACACAGATTCTGACGTTAACAACCCTGATAAGGCACCCTGTGTATGGCATAATAAAACATTCACCTCATAAATATCAAAATATTAAAAAATGGTGGTTACCATGTCAGCCATAACTTCCTTATAACCCCGATGACCATGGTTGATACCTTGATATAATGGTATCATTGACATAAGGCACATTATATGTAAAAATGAGAAAAATTCATCGGGCGGAATTTTTTCTCGGACCCTTGTAATCCTTTCTTAAGACTACAATAATACATTTATCCCCTTAACTCACATCAATTCACAATAGCTCGGGGACCTTATTTTTATTGTTATTACCCTCCCGAACCCCTACCAGACCACCATTACTTCACAATCATTTCCTCAAATTTTTGGTAAACTATAACTTTTCCTACTGTGTAATGTTTTCAAACCAAGTATATGACAAAAGAAAAATTAAAGGGTCAAAATTTTTAACATATTATGATAATCATTGCATGTATATCCAGTCAAAGTAATACATTGTACATTTTGTACAGAAAATGTGTAAATTTTTATCCGCAGTTATAAATAATATTTATTAGACAAGAAAATTAAAACACTAAAATGTTCTCACACCAAGTTACATATACCTGTTTAATAAACAATAAATACGTAAAACAAATCCTCTAAAGACTATTATACATGTAAGAACAATTGTTTTATATTTTTTTATCTGATAAATTAATTCTTGCTTCTTAATTCAGCAAATAAATATTAAATGTTAACATGTAAAGTAGTTTTACTAATTACAATGATTACAGCTACTCACATACAAGTGTTCATTACATTTAAAACAACGACTCATTTCTCAGTATAGACTTTTAATTATACTTAAATCAATGACTATATATATTTAATATTTATAAATTCTTTCATAAATATCTAGGATGAATTAATGACCATTTAAATCAATGTTATGACTTCATTCATAATTATTAAGATATACTTTTTTTATTGTTTACACCTAATATCGTAAAACAGGAAACATTTACACAATACAACAGTATAACTTACCGGTCAGAGAGTCTCCATAAATAAGTCTATAGATGTTCACTGTGTTGTTGATCCCTGATCCGACCCAGAGTAACCGAGTTCTATCATCATAAGTCAGACCACATGGTTCTTTTATCCCGTCTTTGTCTGTCTCTATCAAGAATAAAAAAAGACCATCCATGTCCAATATCTGTACTGTGTGGGTGTTAAAATCACACACCAGGATGTGTGACAGCGCGTCAGTACAGATTCCACGTGGTTCGAGTAGTGATCCAGATGGAGGACCTGTGTAGGAGAAGCGATGTCTCCCTCCCCCATTTGTCACCACTACACCACGCCACACGTCAGACACAATAACATCTCCATTGCGGTTCTCTGTGATGTAGATAGGATCACTATACAGTCCCTGACCTTTGTTGTCGTACTGTATGGTCTGTATGTGTTGTCCTGTGTTTGTGTAACGGTTTACTTGGGCTCTACCTGTATTATATCTACACATCCCAACCAGCAGGTCTTGATTGGAGGGGGAGCTGTACACACACTGTGGTACCCATGGTTCTGTGTTGTACGTTATTAATGCGGTCTTGATTCTGTTCTCTGTGGACAGCTTGTTGATGTTATCCTCACTGTCTATATAAATTAAATCACTGACACTCTTTACAGTGTGTCCTCCATGAATAAACACATCACTACCTATACCTTTCAGGCGATACAGTTCTTCGCCTGCTGCGTTTGTCAAAATGAGATTTTTACCATCACTGATCCAGATCCGGTCTGACGTTAGGTGTGAAATATGATGACTGTATCTAACACCTGGCACTCTGACAAATTTCTGTAACACTAATCTATACATAATTTACAGCAGACATTTATTTCGTATTTTCCTGTGCATAGAATCCCAAGTATAGTTCCTCAGTCCGGCAGATTTCTCTGTAAGTAACAACATTGTATCATAGTTAAATATAAGTCGCACTTTATATAATAATATTTTGGATAAATGCCCATTATGAAACAAATAAATAAAACAATATCAAGGATAAATGATAAAAACAAATAAAGGGTGCCTGGATTGTTGTATATGTTTGAACCTATTTTTGTTATAAATAATGGGAATAATACATTTCAAAAATATTGTAACATGTACTGTGGTTTCTCCAGTCATGGAGAGTAGTATAAACCGTCTGGATGGGGGGTTCAACTGAGTGCACTTTTTATGCAAATGAGGTCAAAAATGGAGGATTCTGATTGGCTGGGGGGATAGGGGGTTCAACGGAGTGCACTTTTGGGCCTGGGGGATAGGTGGGTCAAGGGAGTGCAGCCCCTGGGGGGATAGGTGGGTCAAAGATTACTTCATGAGATTTTAATACAATGATGATCCAAAACAAATAATTTCTTCAATTAGAAAAATAAGTAAGTAATAATAATGAGGAAGATTTCAAATTAAACTATATAACTATATTTAATTAATAGATGAATCTCGACGCTCTAAACCTGGAAAAGAGGAGATGAAAGGAAAGCAAGTAAAGAAGATAGAAGGTAGATCCAAAGTTATCAACAATAAGTTATCATACTTTATGAATTCTGTTTAATTTCATTCAAAAAACAAGAAGCAATGAGGAAGTTGGTAGGATGATAAAACTCCAATTAGAGTTTTCGATTTGGTTTCGGTTTAAAATTTATTCAAGGAAATTAATGTAAAGAATATCGTTTGTACTATATTCATGGCGTAAATATAATTTACTGATTCTCATGCTTGATAAATGATTTTTTCAAAAGAACAAATGAAATTTACAGATCCTGTCTCATCCACAAGTGGAATGGAGCAAGAACAAGAGGCCCAGGGGCCACATCGCTCACCTGAGTGAAAATCCTTTCATACTTGCAAGAATTATGCATGTAGATGTTAGAGTATGGTCTTCCTCTTTTTATTCATTTACTGTTATTGGGCTTGATCTGAGTATAAAATTGCTAAGAATGGCTTTCTTTTCAACCAGTGCTTAATGCCTACCTCGATCGTTATCAATTTACTATAGTCATGAAAAAGGTCAATCTTGGTATTTCTACAAAATATAGCACTTGTACTGTCAACTTTGATGTCTAATATGCTAACTAACATTTCTCTCCTTTTTTTTGGTGGGGGTGTAAAATTAGCTATGATAGTTATAATAAAAACAGAGAATGTGAATAAGATTTTACTTTTATTTCTTTACAAAATTCAACAGACTTGATGAAAATTTATCAGACAATTAGTACCGGTAGTTAATACAGTATAATAAAAACGAAGAAGCATTAATAACAATTAATAACAAACAATTTTAGATGAATTCAACAAACAAATATGCACACAATATCAAATATGCAATATTGCATCAATTTTGTGACAGAAATGCAAAAATTTCTGACAATTACATTGCTTGTAAATGTATATGTTTTGTAAACATTTTAAACAATTTTTAGAGGAAATTCAATACATCAAAGTAAGTAAAAAATTTGAAAGATACGAAATACACTGTATTTATTAAAGTTCACTTAATTAATAGTAAATCTTTCCTATACATCAGTAAAGCGAAAATTGGAAAGATTGTAACTGAAAGTGAATGAATATAAATATAATATGATGGTCAACAGACTCTGACTTTGAATATCACCTCTTATTTTTAAAGAATTTTAATAAGTAACATTTAATTAGAGTACCTACATGAATCAGATCACCTAAACTTGATGGTAATATTCCAAAATGGAATGATAAAGATCTTTTTGCAATCAATAATTTTGATTTTTAAGACCTGTCATGAGAAATTATAGTGATCCACCTTTTTTTCCCTCTCTTTTGTAGGAAAAATTGTAATTTCATATAAAGAGGTAGGTATACCTCCCTTTACGGGCTGGCCATTGACCCCCTCTTTTCATACTTACCTGGGTATAAGTTTTTAATATATAGTTCATTCTCATTAGATTTAAATGGTGGTCACAAATTAAATATCTCAATGCTGGAGAATATATAAAAAAAAAATAACATGGAGTTAACTGAAATTATAGCAATATACCAGTAACTCAGAATGAATTGTCAGTCACTTTCTGATCATGCAGGTTGCTTCCCTATTCTACACAGGTAACTAAAGGATATTTAAAAGTAAATGTTTAACATGTTTAAATCAATTTCTGAATGTTTTGAAATACAAAAATACAATCAACTTAAACATTTTAATACAACAAATCAAAAAAGATATAATACATTGTAATAAATAACCAAGTTAATTAAACAATAAACACAAAGTTTCATGTATACACAATGAACATTATTTTAAAACAGGTGCATCTATAGGTTAATTTGTTTACCACCAGGCTTGTTTAATACCTCAGCAAGTGTAAATATATCTACAATATACTACATGAGCTTGATTATAAAGTAATTACATAAACACTTGAATTACATGCATGTTAAGAATATTGACAGTGATATTGTTATTGCATTTGCTCTGGAAAAATATTAATTCATATACACTGTACGTCAAGTTTATACTCTCATGTACTCCAGTATTGTTCTGTATGGACTAAATGTCACAAGACAAAGTAACATTAATAAACAAACAATATTCCTATAAGGCAATTTTTTTTTCATGAACAGATAATATTCAGTGAATACACTTCATAAAACTATTATAATAAAATAGTGTTGAACATATATCAAAGGCACCAATTACTTGATGCAAGTATATATTTCTAGTACAACTCTAATCATTATTTAGTAGAACTCAGTAATTTCTTTATATCAAACTAAATTGTATACTGACCCGCATTAGCAATTCAATTTTGTAATCTCAAAATATTTCATGTACCGGGTATATTGAAAATACCAAGTTCATAATGTTCATGCATCATTAAAGAAAAGAACGGGATCTAAACAGTAAGGCTAAAACTAACTCACAAACATGAATGCAGTATATACATATATAATTTATAAATATTAACAAATAATACAATGATCATCATTTTTTTTAACATGAATGATTTTCATTGATAGTACTTGAATTTTTTCAACATGCAACATTCAATTATTTAATTCATGTATTTATTAACTAATTAATCCACAAAAAAAGTCATAATGAAGGTTTACTGTTTCACAAAACTTTGAAAGTCCCATTGTTTTGTAATCATTAATGAGTTAATTGCTTGCATTTTTTAAGGCTATTCAATGCATTTAAAATCATATATGTGTAAAAACAAACAAAATTTCACATCAAGTAATTGGTGCCTATAAGATACTGTATACAGGGAAATATTCGCCCCCATTATATTTTGCCCTTGTCATCCAACTTAGAGGTAGTCAAACTTAAAACGGAGCAAATTAAAAGAACACAGTATGATTTCTTCAACAAAACTGTGACAGGGTGAATTTAAAATGTTGCAAAATTGTGTGAAAGGATGAAAATAACAGGGCGAATATAACCCTGTATACAGTAACCAATGTACCAAATGTCATAAAGTGACACTGGCACAATGGTAGGTGGGAGAGGGGACAAGATGACGTATCTCCCCCGTACAAGTACTCATGCGTCCCTTTTATCATATTTATAAAGTACAGTAGACAATTTTGTGGTCTGACCAATATGCCTCAATCACATTAGTTTCACAATGAGGGAAGTTAGTGAAAATCAAATCAAGTTGTGAACCTAAATCATGAGTTGCCTTTTTTATCAACTGTGTGCATTTTAAATTCAACTTCATAAAGTTCAGAAATTCTTTGTGACCTGCAAACAAATCGAAATTGAAATCTCCAAGAATTATCAATTTTTTCTCTGTGTCTATGAAAGGTTTTAAGTGCAACATAATTTCACGTTCAAATTCTTTAAAAGAACATGCTGGGAACTTGTAGAAAACAACTACCTGCACTTCTCCAAAGTCTCTGAAATTTATTAAAGCTATGATGAACTCAAGCAAAGTGTTTCTGAATTTTGAGACACATGTCATCAAATGGTCCTGTTTAACGTACAATGCTGTTCCATGATGAGGACGATTGCTGTCACTTCTCTTTTCATGATTAAACATAGTCAAGTAACCTTCCATCATAAAATTCTGTTCATCATTGATGGTTAATCTTGTTTCTGAAAAACCAATAACATCTGATGCTACAACATTGGGTTCATTTTTAATTTCATTGAAATGTTTGTGAAGAGATCTTGCATTATTAAACATAATTTTTAGTTTGTTCTGCTCTGTTTTGTACAATGGAAGATAACACAGTTTTAGGGGTGCTTCCTTCCTCATTCTTTCCATTTCTTCTACAACTTTTTCATCAACAGTTAATGCTTGCTCATTGAAATTCAGAATATGCAATTTGTCAACAGATCTAACTCTACTAAGAGCTACATAATGTATGTGGGGTGTTTTCCTTATCCTTGACTGAGATAAATCTACTACAATTTCATCAACAGTGCAGCCCTGAGCCTTATGAATTGTCTTACCAGCAGCTGGTCTTAAAGGAAACTGTATTCTTTGATATGTAGTTGAATTGAAAACAAAAGATCGCTGACAGTCAAATATCGGTGTCCAATCATCCATAACACCATCATGGAAAAGATGTCTGTATTTCTGTCGAGCAATTCTCCCTACTGCAGAATCCAAAAACTTCACCCACACTATACTTGGCCTTGATACACCAGGTAATCTGTTTTCAACAAGAAATACAGTACATGATGAACCATTTGTCAAGCCATCAGTAACATCAATATTAACTGTAATATCATATATCATTCCAATGGCTAGAGTTAGTCTTGTCATGAGATTTGCAGTTTTGCTTACATCATCTTGATTTTGCAATGATCTGAGTAGTCGGTCTTTCACAGACTTACTGTGGTCTTGGAGGACACTGTCAACAGCTTTCACAATGACTTTTTCACCAGGAAGTTGCTCTATAAGTTTATTGTTATAATCATCTACTTTCGCATTCATTGTGAAAAGATGGGGAGCATTTTGTGGATAATTAGGACTATTTTCAGCAATGATGCACTTGTGAATTATGTCTAAGTCCTCAGAAGTCATCTCATTGTGACGAAGACGGTTCAAAAGGTGTGCAAATTCTAAATCATCCTTTTGTCGCATTACTTCATCTAACT
Source organism: Saccostrea glomerata (assembly GCA_003671525.1). NCBI lineage: Eukaryota > Metazoa > Mollusca > Bivalvia > Ostreida > Ostreidae > Saccostrea > Saccostrea glomerata. The sequence goes on from PRKT01000190.1 coordinate 543,034, forward strand.
CAAATAAGGTGAAGTTTTCTTTCCAAAGATTACATGCAAGTGCTTGGGCATTTTGTTTTAAATCCTGAAAAATCCATCCATCCATGATTGGTTTAAGTTGAAAGAAATCTCCAACAGCAATAATACTAATGTCTCCAAAGGGCTTCCTCAAACCAGTAAGAAGCTGAAGTCTATTGTTGATAAATTCCAACTTTGCATTGCCAACCATTGAAATTTCATCTATGATGACAACTGACAAATTTCTGTATTTAGTTCTAAATGTGTTCAGTTCATCACAATGCATGTTTTGCTGCCTTTGGTTAATTTTCTGATGAAATGCAGAAGCAATTGTTTGACCACCAATGTTAAATGCAGCTTTACCAGTGTATGCACAAAGAAGAATTCGTATATCGTCTGGATTTTCTCCCTCCTTAGCACATAAATACCGATGTAAAGCTTGATAAAGTGCTCTGATTAACACTGACTTTCCAACGCCTGCACCTCCTGAGAGATATGCATGGATAGGTTCCCGTTTACATTTGATCCATTGCATAACATGATTGAAGAATTCACGTTGTTTCAAATTCAGACTGGCTACAAGCTTTAAATACTCATCATCAGGTAATCTAACAGAACTCTGCTCACTCAGTTGTCTTGTTGATGGAATTCCAACATCAATTCCTATATCATACTCTCTCTGTTCAATTGGCCTTTCAGGATTAAAGTGAACAAATTTTTCAGAGTCAACATTTCCTTCATATTCATCTTCTGCCTCACATTGTTGAGCACCAGGAGCTAGTTCATCATATGCTTCTGTCAAATCATCTTGCGCCATCTGTTCTGCCTGCTCAAGCGCATCAGCATTTTGTTCATACTGTCTGATTTTCTGAGCTAAGAAAAATTTCTTCATGTTAAATGACTGCTCAAAGCTCTGCTGTCCACACAGAAGATCAGAACTTTCATTTCGCCATGGAGTGAACAGCATTAATTTTTCTCTATAGTAATTTTCTGGGTCTGTCTTTAAACTATAGCGCACATATCTTATAACTCTTGGCGTTTTTCTGCGCTTGATTTTGATTCCATTTTTCAACACAACTAACGTGCTATCATCTTTAAATTCACTTTCAGTATCAGATCCACTGTCTTCATTTTCTGACTGGTGTGTCTCATCATCATTTGTTTCCATTTCAGACAGCTGAGTTACATTTTCTTTTGGGAAAACTACATCTATCTGTGATACATAGTCAGCTAAACACCAGTTTTCAAGTTGTTTTGGACGTTTTGCATATCTTTTGACTATGTTACTGCATTCTATGTCTGTGGAGTTGGCATTCAACTTTTCAAGTTCTGAATCAGGTTTGACAAGAATTACACGGTCATCAACTGGAGATGTGTTTATAAACATTACGTCTCTTGATGCTTTTGTAAGTGGCATTTGCAAAACCAGATATGCTGCTTCTTGTGCTCCGACTTCAACACTGTTCAGAAATTGATTTCCAATGTGTCTAACTTGTCTCTTAATGTCAAGATTGCCCTCTCTTGCTTCTTTGGCAGCTCTACTCAGAAGATCACTCATACCCCTTTGGGATTTACTTATGTATGAGAAACCTTTGTAGGTCGGATATTTTCATGACAATAAGAGTGCTGAAAAGATAGTTTTCTTTTTAACTTCACAGGTATTGTGATATTTTCATCAAGTCTCCTAGGAAGACTATTGATTGTTGGTTGTATGTCAACTGGCACATTTACAACATTTCCTTTTACAGAATACTGCCCTCCTCTTGGTAATTCTCTTATCTGCATGAAAGGAATTCTTAAGGATACAAGTCTTTCTTCCAACGGTAACAAATTAAGTTCACTTGGTTTTTGTATCCATGTCATTCCATTTGCAAAAGAGAGTTTTGGAGTTCGACTTTCTTTTAAACTTGAATTGCATGTGTTGCATATCCATTCCTGCCCATTTACAGACTTTGTATTGGTAAAATACTTTCTTTTGATTTCAGCATCCAACAAAACATTATCGACATTTGAAACGCTTCCATGAAACCATGTCTGTTGGCAACATGTGCATACAAACACAGGACCCAATCTTACATTGTTGTGAAAATTGTCAACACACTCCACTGCATCAACTCCAAATTTAGTTTTTCTGTATCTTTGTTTTTCAGTTTCAATATAGTCCAAATTCTTCCGTGAGTGTGCTTTTAATTGTTTTGCAGCAGTATTTTCTGATGTTTTATATTCTTTATTTTTTCTTTTTTCTTTCATCATCAATCTCTCTTTTTCTAACTGGTTAGGATTTTGTCTCATTTCCTTTTTTTTCATTAAATCTCTTATTTGCTCATCATGTCTGTACTCTTCTTCTTGCCTTTTAATTCTCTTACCGTCTCTTTCCTTGTCTTTAAACTCTGGATCTTGTCGTTTTACTCTCATATTCTCCCTTTCTTTTCCTTTGTACTCTGTATCTTGTCGCCTGTTTCTAATACTGCCTCTTTCCTTGTCTTTAAACTCTGGATCTTGTCTCTTGTTTCTCTTGCTGTCCCTTTCTTTTCCTTTAAACTCTGAATCTTGTCGCTTGTTTCTCATACTGTCTCTTTCCTTGTCTTTAAACTCTGGATCTTGTCTCTTGTTTCTCTTGCTGTCCCTTTCTTTTCCTTTAAACTCTGGATCTTGTCTCTTGTTTCTCTTGCTGTCCCTCTCCTTGTCTTTAAACTCTGGATCTTGTCTCTTGTTTCTCATATTCTCCCTTTCTTCTTCTTTATACTCTAAATCTTGTCGCTTGTTTCTCATACTGTCCCTTTCTTTTCCTTTATACTCTGTATCTTGTCGCTTGTTTCTCATACTGTCTCTTTCCTTGTCTTTAAACTCTGGATCTTGTCTCTTGTTTCTCTTGCTGTCCCTTTCTTTTCCCTTATACTCTGAATCTTGTCTTTTGTTTCTCTTACTGTCTCTTTCCTTGTCTTTAAACTCTGGATCTTGTCTCTTGTTTCTCTTGCTGTCCCTTTCCTTGTCTTTAAACTCTGGATCTTGTCTCTTGTTTCTCTTGCTGTCCCTTTCTTTTCCCTTATACTCTGAATCTTGTCTTTTGTTTCTCTTACTGTCTCTTTCCTTACCTTTAAACTCTGGATCTTGTCTCTTGTTTCTCATATATTCTCTCATGTACTCCTTTTTATCTTTCTTTATCTCTGTTGTTTTTAAGTGACCCGTATTTCTACCACCAGATTGTTTGTTTGTGAAAGCAGTTGTTGTTGATTGATCTAATCTACAGTATTGATGTACACTTTGATTATTGCTAGGGAAGCTATGAATAAGTGTATGGAAGGCAACAGGCATCACTTCAAATTCAGTTGCTAATTCAATGTGCATACTTTCATACATTGCATAAAGAAACCCTAATAGATCATCTAAGCAGCAACAGTGTCTCGTCAAAGACTTTCCATCACAATCAGACAAACCATTTTCCCCATGAGAATGCGAGTCAAAAAAATAAAAATCATTGTCTGAAGCTTTGTACAGTGCTGAACATATCGAGCCAATCATTATAAGCACATATCTAGATAACCCCAATGCCTGTTGCAGACATTCATGTAGAGTTTGAATTTGATTTTTGCTATCATCTGTAACTAATAAGCCAAACAATGTATCAAACTTATCAACAATGTGGTAATTTTCACCAGAATCAATATGAATGGGTAATTCATCAAACATCAGTAATTTACTTTTCAGTTTTCCAGCACTCTGAAGATTCTTCACAACTGTGTTGTACAAATTATCTCCCTTGAGCAGAGTCTGATCTAAAAAGGAACTAGTGAATGAAAAATGTTCATATGAATTTGACAACATCATAAGCGAATTGCATGTACACTGATTACCTCTTGAAAATGATGAAAACCTCATGCTTCCCTGATGGAAAGATCCAAACATCAGATTATCTGAATTCTTATGCATACAATTACCTTGCAGTGCATGTGTTGTTTCATTTGGTATATTGTTCATTGTAAGTTGAGTAATATTCTGAGTTGTAATCTGAGAGATATTCTGAGTAAGCAACTGAGATGAATTCTTGGTAATAATCTGAGATAAATTCTGATTCAAAGTGGTCTCAGGGAGAGCCGCAGAGACCACTGTCACAGGGGTGGTAGAGATCACCCCTGCCGGTACAGATGTCATAGGTGGTAGGACGTGGCCTACACCCAGAGGCACAGATGGTTGGACGTGGCCAACATCTGTGGGGTACTTGTCACCCACATCTGCCTTACAAGATTTCATCTTCTTCACAACAGCTTTCTTCCACGTCTTCTTCCTGGGCATTCTGTGATCTACAAAAAATATAAGAATGTTATAATCTATACTATAAAAAATTGATTAGAGTATCCTATACATGTACTTGATACATACAAACACTCTCAAATTAATAATGCTACCATCACTAACACTTAAAAATTACATGCAAAACATAAGCCATTATTCATTGAAAGAGGGTCCTTCGGATGAGAATGTATAAATCGGTCCTGTGTCGCAGTAGGTGTTGGCATGAAAAAGATCTCTCCTTGCTCAATGGCCATGAGTGCAGAGTATAGGACAAAATTTGCAGCTATTTACCCCCAAGTGGTGGTGTATTCATACGAGTGAAAAATTCTTGAGAGACATTAAACAATATACAATAATTTAAAGAGGGATGCAAGTTAATGAAATTTGTAACCTTTTTCAAATAAAACTTTCCTTTAAGATGTGTCACATATTTCCAAAAATTATATGTACTATTTAAGGAATGTTTTTAAGTTTTGTGTGATTTATTGGTGTGTGGATCACACAGACTTGTCACGTAGGCATATTTCATGAAGCGCGCTTGTGCTTTATGAAAAATATGCCTACGTGCAAGTCTGTGTGATTCACACACCAATCATTCACACTAAACTTAAAAACATTCCTTATATTTACATTTTACACGTTTGGAAGCACCAAAAATATACTCAATATTTGAATTTCTCGCTGCCCTATATAGTTATACTTTTACTAACATCGCCTCATTGTGACGTCACGTTAGCACACGTTTTTCCATGTATATTTCTACGCATGAGTATACACGAAAATGGTTTTCAAATCAATTTCACAGTTGGCTTACTAGAAAAATACAGCAAATGTAGATATATAAATGTATCCAACAGTTACTGGAAAACAGTGTTGGTGTAATCCAAATTACACACATGTTCCTATAAATCTATTGTGGTATTTCATAAAATTTGACAGATTTTATATTTGTTAGAAATTTTAAGAAAAACCTCTACTGTTTTGAACTTATAACAAAGACACTTGCATTCAATAAAAGTTACTGCTTCTTAAAAGTGCATCATAACTAAATATCAAAAGTCATAACAAAGATTATCATATTGCATAATCGCATACCAAAAAAGTCTTTCACAAGTAATGCACGATGACATGAAAGAAATATATGTGAGTACAAATATGGTCCGATAAACAAGAAATTGGCGTTGGATTTATTATACAAAATTGAATCCCATAGGTCTCGATAAAGAGCCTGCTGAAATTTTAACCATTGTCATGATTGTGAAGAGTAGTGCTGAGAAAACTGTAATGAAAATTTGTTGTGTATGGTATGAACAGATAATCAGGAAGTTGAAATCAGATTTGAATGAATAATGAATGAAACAAGGAGAGCCTAAAAAATCAATACTAAAAATAAGCGTTGAACACAAATTATGTACTTGTTCTTTCAGCGACCTTTAATATGCCCAAATGACCTTTGGTCAAGGTCATGACACACCCTCAGCTCATTAGCAATCTTTGAATAAAATAGGAACTCATAAAGTTTATCCATAATGAAAATATGGACTGGACACAAATTATCTTTTATCAACCTTAAACTTGCTCGACTTTAATGATCTTGGGTCAACGTCAAAAATCAATCTTTTAAGGACTGTAAAACTAGAGCATGTAGAACATCTAACATTATATTTAATATAGTTGTCTATGTATTCTGTAAGTCAATTTAGTTGTGCTATCTCCATAGTCAGTTTAGGAGCTCTATAGAGCTCATGTTATTTCTGTGAATCATTGAAAAAATGACGAGTTGAATTAAATCTTCTTACTCCTTAATGTTCATTTCATGATTGATCAGGTTTTACTTCAAAACAGTTGAAAATTACCTCTGGTGACTGCAATTCCCAACTTTTACATAGTTTTATAAGAAAAAGTAGCCTGTCGATACCTATTGGAAGTTATTTTTCTATATGATACATTCTTGAATACTACATGTAATATAAATTGGTTGATTGCTATACAATGTGCTAAAATTTCATGCATCTGCAATGAGTACTTAAGAGAAAACTGCAAGGAAAATTTTGTTAAATTGAAATTTGAAAAATTTTGAGACGGACACACACACCTCACACACACAAGAGTAATACAGTATACCCCTCTTTTTTCGAGTGGGGTAAATTACCTATACAATCTACTTATATTAATGTACTTCATCATAATGTTTTCTACTATTTGCATATCTTTTTAATCCATATCAACTAGAATGTCTTTGAAGCCCTAGACAATTAAAATGACTTTTCATGTAACATCATATATCTGCTGAGAATAGTTGATGAGAAAATAGCGACGTAAATGCGTTTTGTATGAAATGGAAAAATGCACAGACAAACAGGAAGTTGACATCACAGGGGTAGAAACTCCCTAAAATTATAACTCGCAAATAATTGCGAGTTCCAAAAATATGAACTCGCAATTTCAAAAGACAACTCGCAAATTTAAAATGAAAGCTTTCAAGAAATAAATCACCATCCATCCATTTTAAAAAAAATCAAATTTTCTACATGAGGTTTAAAATAAATATGTTTGTTTCCTGTAACATTCCCCAAAAATCATTGTTTAGAAGGTCAAGATTTTTTTTCCCTTATGACTAACAGAGCCAAACATCCCCGGACTGAATAAACCAGGTGTTATATTTACAGTGGACGCCTAACATGGCAACCAACATGACTGCCTAGCCGCAAAAAACGATCTTCAAAAGTTGTGGGGGGAAATTGTTGTTACAATAATACATTATGATTATTCTTTATATTTAAGGTAAATGTTAACTAGGTTGACATATTTTGTGTCTCAAGTTAAGCTACAATTAATTTTTTTTTGAATAAATGGATTCCGAATCAGATGATTGATCAAACCACGCAGATTTGGAGAAAAATAATCCACCTGGAGGTAATTTGAATAGATTTTTTTTAGGCCTGGTTGTCGGACATGGGTTTAAAAATGGGGGATGTCAGATAAATTTTTCCCTTGGTGAAATTTACAGTGAAGAAAATCAACTCGCAAAAATTTGCGAGTTACAATTTTTTTAACTCGCAATTTGGAAATTCTAACTCGCATTTTGCGAGTTGTATATAGTGAATTTCGAACCCTGCATCAGATTTGAACAGTGTATTCCAGTGTATTGCATGCCTCAGACAAGATTGTGTTAAAATTTCAATCATCTGCGACAAGTAGTTGCTAAGAAAACTGTGATGAAAATTTGTTACGGACAGACAAACCAAGTGACAGACATACACACAAAGGCAAAACAGTATATCCTTCTCCTTCAGAGCGGGGGTATAATCATAAAAAAAATAAATCTGTGATTGGCCTACAGCAACAAAACAGAAAAGGAACTTGTTAATGCTAAGAAAATCATTTTATTATTACTTGAACACTAGCTGTCAAGAATCATCACCTGTTCAGTGTTCAAGGTAAACAAGAGGTGGGAAAGTATTAAGGCAATGAATGAACACTAAATTTTGGTTTGAATTTTTAAGAAAAAAAGAAACATAGATAACAAATTCTCACTATCACCTTATAAATATTTTTTGAAATTATTCATTTTTCAACATAGGTAGTTTATAAGTATTCAGGGATTTTCCACTACACCGTGTAGGGCCGAATATGGGCCCCATTCCCAATTGCAAAACCCCTCCCTTTTTCCCAAAAATGAACTGCCTATGTTCAATTTTTGAAAGAACTCAAGAAGGTAACCTGAACATAATTCATAATATACAAAAGTTAAGGTTTGGAAATTTGAATGAAGTGAACAAAATTTTGAAGAATCTTTGGTAAAACTTTATTATAATGATCAATTTTCTTATTCATAGTTTTGAATAATTAAGTGAAAGATCAATTTTTAATCATCTAAAGTATTTATTTGAAAGCATTATACAAAAAAATTTCCCAATAAGTGATAAAATGTCGTAAAATTCCCAATTCCAAGGGCCTGAGCCCCATTCCCAAAAGTGAGTGGAAAATCCCTGGTATTGTTATTAAATTAAAAAAAAAAGAAAGAAATAGGCTGATTTAGACTCTTGATTTATATATAACACATAAAAACAATAACAACACGTATATGTATATAACTTTTAATTCTACTGGTATCTTTTTTTTTAAATTTACATCAGTACATGTTACTATACTTTATAATAGCCAATTGCCAGGAACCTGTACTGTAGTGATATTCTTCTACACTATCGACACAAAATCACATGCATATTTGTGTGATATATGTAAAAAAAAAAATTCCTTTCTGCAAACTTTTATTAACAATTTGTACTTCCACATTAACTAACATTAAGTTATCCGGATCCTTTATTAACATACCGGTTCTGAAATGACTGTTGGAACTAGATACAGGAGTTGCACCAATGTTGAACACAAACTATAACGTTTCCTTCCACTAAGTATAGAATTAAATAAATAAATAATGTTTTTTATCATCTATTAACACAAGTAAAATAAAGCAGTGACTTGTTCTTCTTCGTGCGATTTTTTTTCCGAGAGACTATAAACTGCGCAGTATTACGCTGCACCGAAACACTGCAACAATGCAGTATGAATAAATAAACTAACGGTTGAAATCATTCAGATAAATTCTACACTTTTCAAACCTTACATAATGAAACCAACAATCAGCAATAACCAATATTTTTGTTTCAGATCCGCGTTTCTAAACTTGCTTCCACTGTCTCCACATCAAAAATGGTTGCGCCTCGTTTTCAGATATTGGTAACACCGCGCCCGATCGAAAAAAATTAATAAACAAACTCAGTCCTCTGTTGATTTTATACCTGACGTACACAAACTATGCAAAATTAAATCTGCATCTAATAATGCAGAATCAGTCACTACATGAGGGTGCTTCCATATAATAACCAATAATTGATTTGCTGTTCTTAAGAAGACATTTCTAAAGATTTTTCCTGTGTATTTCTATGTTAAACTTTGATCCCCCATTGTGGCCCCACTCTACCCCTGGGGGTCAAATGACCCATCATAGAAATATTAAATGCACTCTGAGTTACATGCAGGTTATACAATTGTAAATCACATGAAATGAGGATAAATACAGCATTTACACTCAAAATAGAACTTTACGTATAAATCATGGTTAAATGCAAAGATGACCATCAAAGGAAATGTAAACAATTAAAAAACAAGACAAACTTACCAGAGATATCCAACTATATGCCCAATAAGTTTATCCATTAAATAATCCAGTGAAATAACATCTCAGTTGATCCTGAAAAAAAATCATACAATTCAGTGATACACAATCAACCTCATTTTACAATGTAAGTAAAGCAATAATTTACAGACAAAAGGGACAGAAATGTAATAGACACCATGTATTTTACCAAAATTTAGTGAATATTTTTCTGATTTAAATTCAATCATAGAATGATCCATCATAGAAATATTAAATGCACTCTGAGTTACATGCAGGTTATACAACTGTAAATCACATGAAATGAGGATAAATACAGAATTTACATTCAAAATAGAACTTACATTTAAATCATGGTTAAATGCAAAGATGACTTCATAGGAAATGTAAACAAAAATAAGACAAACTTACCTGTGGAATATTTCTGTCAGAAAGGAGATTTCAAAAATAAACCCGCTCTTAACATTCACATGACAAAAATGCATCAGGATGTTTTACTTCCGTGGTCATAGAGAAACGGAGCTTTAAACAAGAAAAGCTTCACAGCAGGAAAATCATCATAGTAAAAGAGGAAAAACAAAAGATAGTCCTACATTTTCTGAAAATGTAAGTTCACTTCTTAGAAACAAAAGTGAAAATGAAACTTTAATTTTACAAGTGTATGACGTCACAATGCATAGGTAAGCATATTTTTTGCACAAGGCCCTAAACAAACTTGAATCGCTGCCAAAATCGTAGTAGCAGCGTTGTGAATCGTAGTAGCAGCGTATAGTATAATGTAAACATAGTGTAAACACCCCTATATTTAGGGGCTATATGTACTGAATTGACCCGGCTATCCCCCAGACCCCCCTAATCTGCACTCCCTTGACCAGGCTATCCCCCAGGGGCTGCACTCCCTTGACCCGGCTATCCCCCCCAGGGGCTGCACTCAGTTGACCCGGCTATCCCCCCAGGGGCTGCACTCCCTTGACCCACCTATCCCCCAGGCCCAAAAGTGCACTCCGTTGAACCCCCTATCCCCCCAGCCAATCAGAATCCTCCATTTTTGACCTCATTTGCATAAAAAGTGCACTCAGTTGAACCCCCCCATCCAGACGGTTTATACTACTATGGAGAAAGAAATATATAATTTTCTTTACGTTACCTACACTTACAATTGATTGATCAAAAAATTAGACGAAAATTATGTGGAATAAGATTTGCTTAATATGTACAAACGTGATTCCTAAATCAATGTTGCTACGCTATCCTAGTGCTTTGGCTATTCAAGGTCTGAAACTAATTAGAGCTGCCAAAGCCCCCCATACCTTACTAAGTATGTCTCAGAGCAGTGTTTCTCAAATTTCTAATAATTCCATTTTCAAGTAGGATTGGAACCTAATGTGCCCCAAATGGTATATCAGCAGTATTTTGAGACCCGCAAATAAAGCACAATCAGTTCCTTAATTAAGGTCATAATACCTTTTAATCACGATCAACACAGATCAACGGCCACCGTTAGACTAACTAGAACGTCAGCATTTGCCGGTATTTATAGTCTTACCCAAAAATGCTGAGTCATCTTTTTCTTGGTCACTACAACGTTTGATGTAACATAGCCAACACACTAGGAAGCATCTGATTAGTAACTTATTTGTATATAGTTGATTTGATCAATAAATTTCTCCTACATTACCCAAGCCTCCGAAATATATGCGTCCTGCAAATCAATGTAATAAAACAATATTTTCTTCAGTTTTGGAATCGACCTCGAGGCTGAAGCAAAATTAATAAAAATTTAGAGCATTTTATTGCAAATGTAAGATTATTCTAAACATGCATGGGAATCTTATATTTGTACATACATGTATTTCAAAGTATTGTTGATAAAAGGCATTTAATTTTCTCCTCTGAAAAAAAGATATAATGTACATGTAGTCCACTGTAATTATTCACCTACAATAATAAATAACTCGGATGACTGTAAAGACCTTTGGGCTCTGTGTTTTGTCAATAATAGATCCTGGGAGAAGGTTGAGGGTGAAAATCCCTCTGAAGAGTAGGGTCGCCGAATTGGGTCAAAATTTAATTTATTGCAATAAGGAGTAGTTTTTTAAAAACCCTTTTCAAAATAAAATGAATCAGGGAGACTTATGACCCAACAACCTTTTTAGCACCAATTCTTTGCCATGATACTGGTCATCGATGCTGAAAATTGGTTTTTCAGGGATCTGGTGCCCGTTAATCAATGTGAGGGTAGCCATTTTAACACGTTTAGTGCATACATAAAAGTTCTTAAATTTAAAACGAAAAAGATTTTTTGAAGTCTTTGCTAACTGATGAAGCCAGGTCAGTTGAAAGTTACCTGTATATTATAATTTTTAAAAAACAAATTACACAATTATTAACAATATTCTGAATAATTTTTCCACGTCAGCCAATATCTAGGAATATAATCTAATTTTACCTATAAAAGAATATCAATTGATTAAATATTTGACACAATCACTGGTCATTCAAGTTTGTATATTTAATGAGTTATGCAATGCATTTATATAGATCATTCACAAAACTGTTTATGTGAAGTTTATTTTTCTATATTAAAATCTTATTGAAAAAAAGATATTACAGGCTCATGCTTATGTTATCCAATGCACAAATGCAGGATAATATGGATACTTGTGCATATTTGTATAAAGGCAAGGTTATCACAAAAATAGTTTTCTTCATTATGTGAAGAATAAAACAATTTTTAAAGTTTGATTTCATGTATCTTTTTTATTTAGCATATGCATGTATGTGCCGCTAATCATAATAAAAATATTATGAAATTGAAATATGCTTATTCTGAGTTTATATTGGTATGTTTATCAGGATAAATTGATATGCTGTTTGTACAAATATCTAGCTCAATGTTTAGTGTTTAAATTTGATAAATTCACGTAAAGATTAAAAGGATCAAAATATATTGTGAAATTTGGAGACCTTTCTTAAATTGGAATTTGATTTTTTGATACTGGGCGTTAGTCTAGTTCACAGTCAGTCATGTAATGCATATATTTTTATAATTACATTCATGTTTTGTTTGGCCCCTCCTGATGAATGGGGTCATAAAATAAAAAATTTTTAATATACATAGGAAAATTTTATAATCATTTGAAAATCTGCAAGGCCTTATGTAAATAATATGTATATAGCTAGGAGGTTGTCATCTTTTTTTGAAATATCATATTGATAAATAATACTTGATTGTGAATCTATTTTTTCTTTATAATTTCATTAATTATCATGAACATGTATTATTATTTACTGTATCTTGACCTATTATACAAGGATAGGCATCGCCTGTTGCCCAATCCTTATTGTATTATTCAATAAAATATATCTAAAGTAAGATCTGCAGGGCCGAGTTGACTCAGGTTAGGTTTAAGGCTACCGAGTACTATAATTTTTGTTCATAATTAAATTCAAGGTGCAGCCTTGGAAAATTCTTTAAGTTAATTAAAGTACAAATTAATTTTACAATAAATAAATTCAACAGAACCGGCCAACCGAAAACATAGCGGTACTAATGTGGATGAATTTCAACCTACAAAACCGCACAAGCAAACGTTTGATGCTGATGTTAGTTTACATTCAGTCAATATGGATGACACGCACAATAGTAGCGATCTTACCCACCAAAAACAAGACATCTTTCGAAGCGTTAAATGTAAGAGAAACTCTAGATATTATATTTCTGGGATTGACCCCAAATCCTTAAAACAAGGAATATTAAACTATATTGAAAACAAAGGTGTCAAGGTAACGCACCTAGTTCTTTTCCCCGCACGATCTCGCTGGTCACAGATGACGGCCAAGATCAACGTACCGCTTGATCACGTGCACATGTAGAGAGCCATGGATTTTGGCCAGACAGTATATCCTGTCGCAAATGAAACAGTTCTCGCGACTGGGAGGACAGACACGGAAATCGAAACTTCCCTGAAAGAAACCACCAACGTTGCGAATGATGGACAAAATATAATTAATTTCTGACTCAAACCCTACTGTTTAAATGTATAATCAACAAATCATTATTGTATTGATAATTTTGTCTTTTTTAATGGTTGTCATATTATATTGGAATGTAAGAGGGATAATGTCATCAACGATGAGTTTATCTAAACTTATAGACTATTCTGGTAGTGACTTAGCTGTTATTTCTGAACATAAACATAGAGACTAGTCAAGTTTTGGTAAAGTAGGTACCGATGTTGAGTTATACACCTCTTTACAATTTGTTGGTAAAGGTGGTGTAGGCATTTTGTTTAAAAAATCACTTGAGTATTCCATCAAAGGGATACTCTGTTGTAACTCAAATCGCATAATTGGTGTTGAACTTACGGACACTAAGGGAAATGTATTGTACGTTTTTGGAGTATATCTCCCAGCAGATAATAATATAGATACATACTGTCATTATAGATCTTATGGTGATGTTATCATAGCTGGTGACCTTAACAGTAGTATTTTAAGTCATCTCAATACAAATGTTACAAAATCCAAACTGTTGCTAGACTTGGTAAACAAATGTGAACTTTGTACGCCTGTCAAAGATTTTCAAACGGTAGGTGAATCATGTACTTTTGTCCTTAAAAGAACAGTGCTTTACTATATCATGTTTAACAAATGTATGTTAGACTCACTACTCTCATATCAAATTTTTCGAGAAGGTGAATTTTGCAATACATCTTATCATTTGCCTATGTTAGTCTCATTTAAGTTTGAACATCCTCGCCATTGCCTGCAAACCACTGACTTAAAATTACCGGTTTGGCACAGAGCGACCTCTGCCAATTTAGACTGCTATAGGTCATCTATGCAGTCTGAGCTTGGCAATTTGCTAGAGTCTGAAATATTTTCAGTTGCCGATATGAATTGCTTTTATCAAGAACTTTGAAACATTATTGTTAATGCTTCAAATAAATGCATTCCTCAGGCAGGGTTCAATCCGCACACTCGACCAGGGTACACGAAGGAGGTTGAAAAACTACATTCGATTGAACGCAATATCCGACGCATATGGATAAATGAGGGAAGGCCTAGAGGCATAAAACATGACTCATATCGAAAGTACAGACGCACTCACTACCTACTATGAAAATTTTATGCGAAACGTTTATAAAGATCTAGCGGCAGAATGTGATATACGCTTGTTCTGGAAGCTAGTAAAAAGACAGAAAGTTAAAACCTCTTGCACATACCCAGAAATTATCTCAAACGGAATATCTTATCGCGATCCATCAGGTGTCAAGCAAGCATTTGCCACCTTCTTTGAAAACATTTATACTCCATCCAAAGAATCGTCTTTTGATGAAAGCTTTTACTCTAAAATTGAGTCAAGATACTCTACCATTAAAAAACAGTGCCTACAATCACCCGATGACATTCCTGGCGGCCCAATTTCTACTGCTGAAATATCAGAAATATTAAAAAATCTTAAGCGTCGTAAAGCTCCCGGACCAGACCTTATTATCTAGGAACATCTAATGTTCGGAGGCAATCACGTGATTCAATGTATTGTGAAACTCTTTAACAGGTCGGAGAGAATACTCGAAATCGGGTATTATCCGTGAAATCGCGTATAATACCCGATATTAGGGTATCGTTGCATCCGCGAAATCAGGTATTACGTGCTACTATCTATAAAAACTAAAGAATAAAGCAACGGCGCATTATGCCAGTTACTTGTACATCAGTATCTTGATGGGGGATTTAATTTTATTAAACCTAATTTATACGGTTGTCAAATAAGTTTAAAATCACACGACAAACACTGCTGAGGTAACAAAGAGGACACAATGGCGTAATTATTTTAATATAATTTATAAAAACAAATAACTACACTTCGTTTGTCTTTATTTCCCATTAAAGTATTCCATATACTTAATTTCTAATTTGTGCACTATTCACAAAATGTGAAACTTTAAGAATTTAAACGACTAACGCCGTGTAATGTATTTTTTTATTCTTTTTGCTCCTCCGGGGGCCCAAATTGGATTAATAAAATCTTGTATCTTGTATCTTGTATCTTGTCCTTTTTACTGAAAAATGTATGGCGTCCTTTTCACGTAACATAAAAATTATTCCTAACATTTAGAGAGTACAGTATATACGAGTCATAATTGTATATCTCTGCCATAATAGAATACCAACGTTATTATAAAGAGGAAACTAAAATAAGATCAAATAACTCTTTACAACTTACTGAACTGTTATGCAACATACACTTAATGTTCACGTCATAGAAATAGAAATTTACCATTTCCCCGCAAGCACCTTATAGGGTTGTACACGTTTCTCTAAAGTTTAGTGTAAATAATATCATCACGTAATATTTTACTACAAATATAACTTTTCTTATTTTATGAGATTTTTGCAAGTATAAAATAGAAGGAAATTGGCATTAAATATAGGATAAAATGAACTTTTAAAAGTGCGTGAAAATGATTGATTGCGGGAAACGATATTTGCGTGATTTTGCTTTAGAAATAGGAAATGGTATATGCGTTAAAATGAGTGACTGCGGGAAAGGGGGTTAAATACCCACGAGAAAACAGGTTGAAAATAGCTAATTGAAGGTGAGTATCTTTTTTATGTCAATTTAGCATGGAAATTTTTATTCAAAGACACCGTAAATTTTTTGGTTGCATTTTAATCGATACAAGATATGCTATTTTACCTTTATTTTATGCATTTGTGTAAAAACTAAGAGCGAGAAGTCATGTGAACAGGATTTTTTTGGGGGTTTTTTGGGGTGGGGGGGTGTATAAATAAGAGTCAAATGTGTACAACTTTTCATGAGCTTATAATACATTGAATTTCTCAATATAGATCGAGGTACAGTCATATTGAAATATGAATTACATAGTCAAGTTTTCATATTTCTTATAGTTTTTTACGTTTATGAACATGTTAATGAACAAACTGAAATAATGGAGTGATCAAATGCGCCTTGGAAACTCTGGTCTTACTTTTTGACAAGACAAGACTTTATTCTCATAAACTGTACAAAACAGTATAAAGAGGATATTACATAAAATATTTACAATTAATTAATTAAGCATGCGCAAGACAAAGAAAAAGGGAAAAAAATGACAATGTCACAGACCAAAAGAGCAGACTCTTTCCATTATAGTTCCAATAAATTTACATAACTTAATTAATTTTTCCCTGCTGTTCAAATTAAATAATTGGTCAAACTTAAAAACATTTGGATTTGTATAATAATGCTTGGGCAAAAGATTTAATTAATCTAGAATTCGTAATGTATTGGTCAGTGCATTTAAATAAATAATGAAATTCATCTCTTATTTCCTTGCATAAACACAAGTGACAAATTCTGTTTTCTTTTGCAATATTATACCATCTACCTGTTTCAATTGGAAGTTTAGCATTACCAGTTCTAAAAATACAATATTTCATAGAAAGTTTAGGAGGTAAATTCAACAAGTATTTCTCAAAAGTTAATGACTTTTTAAACAATCTATAATTAAGACTTTTGGGAATATAATTTCTTTATTGGACATGAAAATTTCATAAAAATTAATTGTAGCCACCACCTTTCTTTATTATACAATTTGATAGACAGGGTAAATTTTACCTCTATACCTTCTATATTTTTTTTATATCGCTATCTTATACCTCATTATAATATGATATACAACGCACTATCTGAATGGTTATAGACAATATGTCACAGTTTTCTTTTAGTTATTTTATCTATGATACTTATTACTCATGGCAGTAACTTTTCCTAATATTCATCTTACTATAATGAAAAATTTGTTAGAAAATAAACATGAATTCTAGTTACTTGTAGTATCATGTTGTGTTAGAAAATAACAGGTTGCTTTTTGTTTACCTATATAATTTTTATTTGATGAATAAATCTTCCATACAATTAAAAATATATACATGTAACCGAGTTTAACCGACCGTGACATTCAGAGACGTATAGCAAAAAACTTTGCATTAACATTTAATTCAATGATTGCGAAAGGAGAGGTCTCTTGGACACATGCAGAACACAGTCGAGGTTGTTTTGTCAAAGGTGGTCAAGACGCCTTTGCCCCCCCCCCCCCTTTTTTGAAGTCGCCAAGAAACGGTTAAACATTGATGACTTTAAGCGAAATTAAACGATCAACAATTATGTTCTCTCATAAGCTGTATTCATGAAACTATCACTGTCTCTGCTAAAATGTTGAAGACATAAATCATTTTCTGCAAATATGTATGAATGATAAAAAAAAAAAGATTTTCCAAAAAATGAGAAAGAGGGTTTTTTAGCCGATGTTTTAAACATTTTTATCATTACATTTTTTATACATTCATAAATGAATTTGATTTTATGAACAAGATGAATGTGAAAGTAATTGATGACGCATAATTAGATACGATAGACAATCCCTTGTTTATACATGGCAACATACCTTGTGTGTGAAATGTGTTTCCGTATAATTTGACTTATTTACAAATTGTTCATGTTTGTCGTGTTGATGTGAAATTATTATAAATTCCCGAATTCTGATACTTTACAATTCTGTTGTGTTGGGAATGAACATTAGGAAGATGCATATACTTTCAACATTATGAAAAACATAAAGCAAATCGAACGCCTTTTTGTGTGCTGATCATGAAATGTACTGAGCTCCACGGGTATTTGTTGTCCTGAGCGCATTAATCTTGACGCCCAAATTCTTACTTGGCTAGTGATACTTTTAAAAAACATGTGTATCTAGATATCGATGAAAGTTAACTCGGCAACATGCGCAATCCCATTGTTTAAGTTTTATTAGGTGATTACACCTCCTATATCCGATTTCGCGGATTCAACGATACCCTAATATCGGGTATTATACGCGATTTCACGGATAATACCCGATTTCGAATATTCTCTCCGACCTGTTTAACTCCATTATACACCTTGGGAAAATACCAGAATTCTGGAAACAAGGATTCATCGTGCCTGTATTTAAAGGCGGAGACAAACCGAAAACATCATGTGCTAGTTATAGGCCTGTTGCTTTACTATCATGCTACCTGAAAATCTTTGAAAATGTAATACATTCAAGAATTCGAGATCTTATCATCAATCCTGACCATTTCCCCTGCAAACAACAACAAGGGTTTCAAAAACAACTGGGATGCATAACTGCTTCGTTTAACACACAAGAAACCATTTCTCATAATATTGAGCAAGGCAGCAATGTCTATATTAGCTTTTTTGACAGTTCGAAAGCTTTCGACACGGTTTGGAGACATGGCCTCCTCGTTAAATTGTACGAACTAGGTATTTCGGGTAAACTTTGGTCGATCATGAATGACTGTCACACCGATACATCTAGTGTAATCGTTGTTAACCAAAAACAGTTTAAATGGTTTCCAGTTTTATAAGGAGAGCGACAAGGCGGAGTTTTGTCATCTTTCTTATATCTTATGTACATTAATGAACTTGTTGTCAGCCTCGAAAAATGTAGTATAAATACCGGTGTAAAGACGAATAATGACCCCCATCGAATAATGACCGGGGGTCATTTTTCGACAGCGAAAAATGACCCCCGGTCATTATTCGAGGTAGAAAAATGACCCTTTTGCCCGTAGAAAAAGTGTCACTTCCCTAAAAAATTGCAGACCCCACGTGAAGAAAAATGACCCCCGTAGAAAAATGACCCCCTGTAGATTAAAGCTAAAATTTTTAGGGGGCAAAAAAAAATTAGATAAAGAAGCATATTGGCCAAAATGCTCACCTGAGCTTATTGGGAATAAACTGATGATATGTTGATCTCATAACATTATACAATTATAGCCATATTTTAAGGTAAATGCAATGATTCAGAATCTAAAGGAGTAAAAGATTTATCAAGCCTTAAGGGTTAGGTAAACATTGTTTTTTGATGGTGGAAATCATCGAACTGACAGAAAAAATCAGCAGTATTATATATTATTATATCCTCCGCTTGAAAAGCGGGAGGGTATATAGTGATCGGGATGTCCGTCCGTCTGTTACGCTTTGGGGTATCCATCTCTTATCCGCAAATCCTCATATTTAAAAGGATGTGTTTGTGAAACAGCTATGCCCCTGTATGGCAACATAGCGAAGTTTAAACTTTTCTTTAATGCAATTTAAATATATTGTTACCCAAAGTAGGGTCTTCTCACAGGAAATACAACTGCAAAATAGGAAAGCCCTAGCACCACTTGTTCAAAAGTAATGGCTAAGGATAAGTTTTTGAAAGGTTGGTTAAACTCAAAGGTCAAAGTTGATGATTTCTTAAGAAAATGTTTAATGTAACAAGGATTTACATATGTGAAGTATGAATGCCCTAGCCCTTACCGTTCAAAAGAAATCATATGTATGGAAAACTCCAAGGTCAAGGTCAAAAGGTCAAGGTTTTTAGTATCCAATGAAAGGTAATGCCAAAAAACTACATATTTGACGTATGAGAGTACTAGTATCATTGAGCAGGAAGGGATCTTTATCGTGCCACACCTGCTGTGACACGGGGCCTCGGTTTATACGGTCTCATCCGAAGGACCGCCCCATTTAGTCGCCTTTTACGACAAGCAAGGGGGTACTGAGGACCTATTCTAACCCAGATCCCCTAAAGGGAATATGAAAAATCACAAAAATACTTCTTCAAACATCGTCGTTTATAAACTTTTTAACTGAATAATATTAAACAATATTTTATCAAGAATAATTTTTTTTCTTTAATTCACATAAAAGATAAGTCCACAATTAAAAAAAAAGTCAAATGAACTCTATTATTTTTAGTCAATCATGCACCCTATATTTGTTAATATATTTTAGAAGTCTTTGTCACAATGTTTTCAATCTTCAATATGATGAAGAACATAGCCAAATGTTTACAAAAAATGATTAAAATATATACCTTTCCCCTCTAACTAATGAAAGATAGGCTATTTACCGATACTCATATTCTTGACCTTTTTGCACTTACACGGGATTTAATGATTAAATAACTGTTTGGGGTAACTTTCAGATTAAATATTTATCAGAAATGTACTTTTACTTTAAAAAGATCATATTTAATAGAAAAATTGTAATCAAACACCAAGAATATGAATAGGTAACAAATAATTGTTAAAAGGAATGCACATCATTTCATTATAGATATCACAAAAATGTACACACGATCAAACGATCTACAACACGAACATCTTTGACTTAGACACATTTCATCAAGATATTACACTATATAGCTGGCAACTAAAGATTTCTTACGATTTATGCATTCCTTCAAAATGGTTACATACCATTCAAATTATTACGAAAGTTGTATGTACATTGTAATTTCATTACACTCAGATAGTCTTGGGTTTGTTAACTTCAGGTCTAGATCTAGTAAATAAAAGGTGCCTACATATTTTCTCTTATTCCAGAATTATATTGTCATTATCATGATTAAGCATTATAAACCAAAAAATATATGAATTGAATTAAGATTATGTTGGCATGATTGAATTCTGTGAATTTCAAAATGCAGTATTTTCTACCATTTTTATTGAAGCTGTCAAATACGGGAAAAAGTGGCATTGAATTAATTATGACGTCTTAATGGGTTAGCACAGGTTTAACACATTTACCAGTCATGATGTCATACGAAGTAGGTTCTACGTTAAAAGAAATGTAATGAATACTGTGTGCTTAATCAAAAGTTTATGTCTACATGTATAGTTTTTGCATTAGAATGACTGTGTATTTTACACTAGCCACAAAGCTTTACAGAGCATATTTTTAGGTCTTATACTTACCCCACCCCTTTTCTTATTTAGGAGGAAGTCGATATTGAACAAAAGCAAAAAAAAACACCCTACCTTTATTTTTCTATAAGAAAGAATTAAAAATAAGCTAAAAATAATCTACTATTCTACTAATTTTTAACTGTTACTTTGCCACAATACTTTCAAGTATACCTCCACCAACATTTAAAGTATGCTTTAATCATGGCGAAGTAAAT
>PRKT01000190.1:565669-582626 GCA_003671525.1 Saccostrea glomerata
ATTATACCATCGTCTATTTTTACATCAAATACCAATCCTCAGTTTTTCTGCCAGAATCTACTCTGCTCTGTTTTTTGCCAAAAATGATATCAACAAGTATTTGAATTGAAAAGAGCATTTATTACAAATGCCAATGAAATATACAGCAGTATTGTTTGATATTAAATATATGTTACACCTGTCACAATGAAAAATTAAAAACAACCAAAAAGGTACATACAATAAAAAATGAAATGCATATCTTAAATTTGCCCTAATTAATATAGAACAACAATGCATATAGAACTCTAAGTATGTACACAATAAATACACACATGACTAAAAATGGCAAAAAAGATGGGACTTGATTAAAAAACATGCCCATAGTTAAAAATAACATGGCAAAAGAATTGGGACTAGCTTGAATAAAAACAATATTGGCACTAACTTAATTTAAGTACCTAAAAGTTATTGTAGAAAAAGAACTAGTAACAATCTTGAATTGCAAAGAAGTATAATACAGATTGAGCAAAATGACAAAACATGATATGACTAGCTTCATTTGAACACACAATAAGCACCGGTGTATGAAGGGGAGGAGGAGGGTCAAAATCTTCTCCCTTCTAAAATTACAGTAAACAATGATCACGTGATCCGAGATAAAGGATTTTGTAAGACGAAAATCTTAACTGGAGGCATAACAAAATCCGGAATATAGAAAATAAAAATTTTACAATAGAGATGGTATAAATTACTTTATGCTTCACATAAATACAATTATACCATCGTCTATTTTTACATCAAATACCAATCCTCTGTTTTTCTGCCAGAATCTACTCTGCTCTGTTTTTTGCCAAAAATGATATCAACAAGTATTTGAATTGAAAAGAGCATTTATTACAAATGCCAATGAAATATACAGCAGTATTGTTTGATATTAAATATATGTTACACCTGTCACAATGAAAAATTAAAAACAACCAAAAAGGTACATACAATAAAAAAGGAAATGCATATCTTAAATTTGCCCTAATTAATATAGAACAACAATGCATATAGAACTCTAAGTATGTACACAATAAAAACACACATGACTAAAAATGGCAAAAAAGATGGGACTTGATTAAAAAACATGCCACAAACTTGTCGAAAACAGTAGCTTAGAGACAAGTGCACTTTTTGTATTTTTCTAGCTACAGAAAATGTAAAAATTAGTTTCGCTGTAAAAAAGATATCAAAGAGTGTATATTTTGTATCACTTTAAAGGGGGGTCATTTTTCAATGGGGGTCATTAATTTATAGGACTAACATATAAAATAATGACCCCCTAGGACCTTTTTTCTACAAAAAATGAATTTTTTCTACGGGTGGGGGTCATTTTTTGTCGTTGAAAAATGACCCCCCGGTCATTATTCGATGGGGGTCATTATTCGTCTTTACACCGGCATCTTTGGAATAACTAGTAACGGTCCTACATTAGCAGATGATATTGCCTGCATTGGAATAACCCCAGCTGCCTTACAAAATATGCTTGATATATCACACGAATATTTTAGAAAATGGCGTTTTTCCTTCAATACTCAAAAATCATGCATACTGCAAATCCGCACCAAAGGCTCCAAATTAGATTCAGCTTGCATTTGGAAACTAAGCGACATCACAATTCCTTATTTCCAAGGAAACATATCTGGAAAAAGATCGAGAGATCCTCAGTATCAAAACAACATAAAACACAACGGGACAATAGAATGCTGAACAAAAGTGATTTTCACCGCTTCTTGTCTATAACCTGGAATCAGAGCCCCTCTTTTATATGGACAATTCCTTCCAAGTGTTATGAAATCCAGTTCAGGGTTCTCCACATTTGAAAATTTAACCATGAAGGAAGCTGCGCGAAGGCGAACTGTGGCCGAAAACACTAAGGCATCTTAGACTTTTTAATCTTCATTAATCAATGATTGGTTTTACAATTTTTAGACTTACCTATTGCAATACAAAACAATGAAATAGCTAAGTTAACACTTTTTAAAGTGAAAAAAGTATTAATTTAAATTGAAAAGGATTTATCATGTATCTTACTTCACAAATGTACCAAAATTTGCCCAAAACTGTAGTAACCTTCTGAAGGAATTTGAAGAAAAAATGCTGATACAGGTAGCCAGAAACCATGGCATAAGATTACTAATTATAAGAATTGTAGCCTGTTTTATGAAATGTTTTGTTTCAATATGACTATACGAGGGCTGTTCGAAAATTATTGAGACATTGTGTTTGTTTTGCTTTCTAATGAACGCCTTTCGGTGAAAATTTGCATATACGTTTGACATACACTAGAAATTAATATGAGCAAGAAATATTTTACAAATATTAAATATTTTCTCTACAATGGTATATAAATGTGTCTATAGTAGGGGTTCCCGGAGCAGTCGCGGAATCAGAACACCAAAATTCTAACTCTTCGTGGATCCATAATGAGAGCAAAAATAATTCAGTTTAAGTGAATAATTTTTCAGCTTTGTTTCAAATTCATGTCATGCAACTTTGATGGAATTTTGATCTGAAATACGGTGATCATAAAAAAATAAAGCGCGGTAGAGAAATCTGCAAACGACGACAGAATAGATTTTGACGTCAAGGGCGGAGCAGCCAGCATACTTAAAATTTTGTGTAGCGCAATGTAGAACTCTTTTCAATACTGAACGACCTGCTTAAACAATAACAACGAGAAAAAATAATGTGTTAGGGTTTGTTTCTCATTGGTATACAATTTTTTTTACAATTAATTTAACCAGAGTAAAATTAAAAGATCTGGACGACCATGAGTTATTACGTACAGTATTGATATCGTTACGGTATTAAACCCGCGTTGCATAAATCGGAACTGCATGAAAATTTAATCATGGCGGATGCTGATTTTAACCATGGCGCAGCTCGTTTAACCATGGCGCACATAAATTTAACCATGGCGCGCCGCCATGGTAACCCCCTTGTGGAGAACGCTGCAGTTGTGTAAATTGATATGTAAACTCATATTCAGTCCTCCCGATCAGACTCCGGACATCTGCAGATTCTGTGGTAAAATCTCTCTAGATATATTCATGCACATCACCTGCTCTTGTTCGCTAACATCGAATCTACGTAATTCCTGGTGGAAAGACATTTCCAGCAATTTTTATGTCCACCTTTCTGCAGAAATTTGTGCAATGACAGGTGACTAGAGATTTGTTCTTCTTCTTGGACGTAATTCCGTTCACTTGCTATCTGAAGATCTCCGACAACTTAAAATGACCAACTTTCGTTACATACTTAATGTTGCCACGTGTTACAACTGAGCCCTTCAATTTCAGTAGCAAATTGCCAGCGTACAACATATATGCACACACAGTTTATAATGGCCTTCAAATTACAAATTTGTGAATAGATCAATTTTATTTCCTTATTTAAATTGACAACTTTTTTCCTATCTCTTTTTCCTTTTTTTAGTTTTGCCATTTATTTGCATAGCTACATAAAAATGTCTTCATTGTATATATGTTAAATTTGTTTGGTATCTGTCCATGCATATATATATATATATTTATATTCATGTCTTTGCATAATCCTCTGATGAGGGAAATAAAGTATGAATGAATGAATGAATGTCAAAGGTTCGTTTAAAATATAATCATTATATACATGTACTTCAATAACTATTTTACAACTGCATGCATACAGAGGATAGGATAGACACATACCAGTAGTAATGACAGAATGTTTGTATTCAATGCAAAGAAAAAACACCAGGAGGACAGTTAGGGGAGGGGGTCAATCAGTCTCAAAAAAATTTAAAATAAATGTACATAGTTTTTCTTAAGATTTAACATTATAATTTCCCATGGGTTTATAGAATTTAACAACATTTTGACAAATCTCAAGGAATTACCAATTTATTTTTTAAGGAAGGGTATTGAACACTTCGTTAAATTTTTAATTCTTCAGGAGTAAATGTATTATTTTAGATAGTATTAAATAAATAAAAAAGTAATGCACAGTTTGTACCTGTATCCTTATAAATTCACTAGCATTTCACATTCACAAAACAAACATGCCGATTTCACAAGCATTAACTTTCGTAATTTTGGTTATATACCCCCTTTACGACCAAAATACCCATACACAACCCCACGAAAGAGAGTTGTGAAATAAGGTTAATTTTCCTTTTAAACAATGTATATGATTTTTTTTTTCGTTACCTGTCAGTAACTCCCCCCCCCCCCCCCCCCCCAAATTATCTTGGAAATAAATAAGTTCTTCATTTACGCCCACCCACTACTCCCCACCCCCACCCCCGATTTCACTACCATCCACTAAAAATGATAACCCATTCAGGTTAACACGGTTAATTCCTAAACATTTCAAACACATTTTTAAAAGTGTATATAAACCAAATTTCTTCAATTATTGGTTTTATAAGTCACAATTTTCATCATATTTTTATTTAACACTAGACGGCGATATCAACTCCTGCTGACTTGGGCCTTGTCATCTAAATACAATTATTTTTAAATATTAAGATTCTTGTAACAAGGATATTCATTAACTCACTAGCTTTAATATTTTCACTATACCATTTCCCCAGTAAATTAAGCTATTTCATATAATTCCGTGTTAACCTGAATGGGTTTGAGTCCATTCTGAAACCGCATGTGTTCGATGTTAATTGCGTGCTAGATATGTAGAACAAGCGGTCAAGTTGAGCATTATATATGACACAGTCGTGGGAGGAGTTCATTTTTAATCCATTTTATTTGATTGACTGAGGTTCTGTTCCAAGTCAATAAGATCATATTTAGCAGCTGTTTAGAGAAACCTTCGTCACGAAGAATGGGCCCCGCTCCGATCAGCCTATTCTTCATGACGAATATTTCTCAATATGATCTTACTATTACATAGAATTTTTCTTACAACGATATAATTTCTGACAAGATAACCGATTCAAGCACTCTCGTTAACATCACACCTGAACGCACACACACACACACACCCTAGTCACTGATGAGTGCCTGTCAAGGTGAATTTATAGGGTGTCTTCTAGCTATTCCCACTTTTTAAAAATCTCAATTCCACCTATTCCCACTTGCAAATAACAATAGATGTTTAGATTTACCTGTATTTTGTACATTTTAAGACAGAAAATAATGAATACATCTATGAGAAATTATTATGCTTCCTGTCAGTTTGTCTCTATATAACCCATACCCTACTATTCTCGCATAGTGGTCTAAGGATTTATACAGCGTAAGTATACTATGCCGAAATAGTGCACGGCTTTATTTACTGAATAAAATTCTACCATGCACACGCCGGTAATCGAACTCACGACCATGCGGTTGCCAGTCCGATGCCTTATCGATTACGCCACAGAGACGATCACTGATTGGAGGAATTTTATTAAATATATAAACTTAATTTATACAATTGACACAAGAAGTAAAAACATAGACAAATATTATTTGAAAACAGTTATATTATTCTAAGGAACCTTAGATAAATGTGTACAACAAAGTTTCAAACTAATTACATACAGATCGTTGGATGAACTGATATCATGGGGTCATTAAAACGCTTTCTTATATAACGCTTGATTGAAGGATGTAAAAAGAAAATTATCAATGAGAATCGACGTCTGCAAACAAATCAGTCTTACTAACAAAACTGAAAATAAAGATGAGTTGCCTTGGGACAGAAAATCCCGACTTATTTAGAGAAAATACTAGTAACCAAAATAACTAAGCATGCAACCAATTTTAGCATGAAGATTTTGAATGAGTTCTTGCAAGTGCGCTGTGTTAGCACCGATATTTTCAGGAAAAAGTCAAATGGATTGCCGCATAAATAATTACAACAGTCAGCATAATAAATACAATAGTGTTGCATTATGCATGTACTATGCCTAAATAGTAGGCAGGGTTTGACACATAGTGCACTCGCCTCCGGCTCGTGCACCATGTGTCAAACCCTGCCTACTATTTAGGCATAGTACATGCATAATGCAACACTATTATATAAATATGATTAATTTCGGATTTTTGAAATAATAAAAAGATCTTACAAAAAAAAGCAACTTAATACGTAAATTTAAGAACATAGTTGATTATTTT
The DNA here is from genome assembly GCA_003671525.1 of Saccostrea glomerata. Lineage (NCBI taxonomy): Eukaryota > Metazoa > Mollusca > Bivalvia > Ostreida > Ostreidae > Saccostrea > Saccostrea glomerata. The sequence continues at coordinate 571,789 of PRKT01000190.1, forward strand.
TTTTACACGAAATTCCACCTATTCCCACATAAAATCTTACCCTTTTCTACATGATTTTCAAAAAGTGGGAATAGGTAGAATGAACCAATTTATAGAACGAGTTTTAAAAGTACATAAAAACATAACTTAAAATACTGCAAATTATACTCACCACGGTCTGTTTTCCGTGCAGAAATATATTTAACTGTCACAGTAACCTTGCTGTAAGTTTTAGGGCATGCTTGTACAAAAGTTAATCAAATATGTCCTGTCCCATTACAATGTGTCTTACACATTGGACAGTTCTGCCGGGAATACCCTATACACTATTATAACCAGTCGGCCAGAATTTTGCAAGGAATTCCGGGTGCTTACAAAAAGTTGTTCGAAGGTTAAATCTTGCAAGCAAAACAAGGGGTACCCAATGCGTTAAACTTATGATTGTTACAAGCTAATGTCCTTCCATAAAAAATATGACTTGCCTTAAACTTAGTACCTGATCCCACCTCCGATGTTTTGAAAGTCCTTGTTTGCTCTGCTCTTTTAGTATTGTTTAATGTACTTTTGGTCTTAAGTGCTGTTCGTTATCTCCATATGTTTCATTTACGTTGTTTCATGGATTGACCGAAAATATTAAAGGCAATATGATAATTGTAATATAAGTGATCAGATGTCATCGTTGTTTCTTCAGAGGAGGAAATGCTTGCATATCAAATGTTTAATTTATTTTACGCTAAACTAATGTTGTGAATTTTGAATTAATTCAGAGATGCAATTAGATTTTCTAATCTGATTAAGAGTCATTCTAACTGCATAAAAATACTTTTTAGTGTTCACTATAAACAAGGTCCTATAACAAGGAAACATCTCAAGTATCGTTACATACACAGAAAGCTCTGTCACAGGCAGACACAGATTAAAGGCGATTTCCGTTAAAAACTCAATTTTTTAATAGCAATCGTTTCTGACAAGGAAGAACATATGTTTTACCCTGCACTAACACGTTAGTGATGCTTTTCAAAAGGTTTCTAAATTTAAAATGCATGGTTAGTCCATAATCTATACAATGAATTGACGACGGATATTTCCGGTATTTTCCCATCATGACAAGGAGTACTCGGCGGGTGTGACTGGTCAGCAGGGGATGCTTACTCCTCCATGGCACCTGATCCCACCTCTGATGTTTTGGAGGTCCGTGTTTGCTCGATCCTCAGCTGTGTTAAGGACTGATATGGAAAATGTGACCTTTGCACCATTGTAATATGTATTACTTCTTTTAAAAAAATGTAACAAAGCAACTGAATACTTGTAGAAAATGTAATATTGCTATCAATAATGGATAGGACTCACCGTATACAACAGGTAACGCGGGGGAGTCGCTAAAAAGTATGGGGCAGTCGTTTTCAACGTATGGGGGAGTAGATTTTCACCGCTTCGGAGTCAGAAGAGATGTAGGTCACGTCTTTTTTTCGGTATTTATAAGATGAATATACGCAAAACAAATACCCCACAGAAGGTAGCAATAGTTAAGCTTTGTCTGTCTAGCATATAGGTCTAGTTTTCTCAACACTTCAAACTATTCGACAGATTTCATATTTACGTTGATCAAGTGGTTAAAGTGTACATGATTAGCACAACTTTCATTTACAACCGAAATTCAACAAAAATCCAACCAAAGTTAACCCTATTTTCAACGTCTTAAATTTTAAATTGACGTTGAAACAACGTTGCTTCAATCCAGACATGATAAATTTTATGTACATGAAAATTTTAAAAAAGTGAAATTTTGTTTTTCTAATATATTTTTAAGATATATTTATTTTCATGATATAATCGTGATATTTTGAGAAAAATCGTGATAAATCGCAATACAAAATTTTTGGTGATACCCATCCCTAGGGGGCACTGTCCCTTATTTAAGTCAAGGTCATAATAAATCTTAGAAAAGGTCAAATTGATTCTTATGCCAAAATAATTTCCCTTAAGTTTGTTTGTGGGTTCAGTTGTTTTGCTTCTGATATCTTTGTTTGTTTGTTTGTAAGTAGTTTCCCTTGTTTTGTCTCTGATCTGATATCTTTGTTTGTTTGCCTGTGAGTAATTTCCGTTGTTTCGTTTCTGATTGACAGCTGGTTGTACAGAATCCGGCCGTCTGTTTTACATCAACCATTCAAAAAGATGGAACGAGGATTGATAACACACAACTGGGACGAAGCTGACCCCATTCCAAATCAGGTCAGTGTCACTCAATAAAACACCCTCATCTTCAGAAGCTTTATTAACAGATTTCAATGCTGTTACGTATCCTGCAGTGTGAGACTGAGTTAAGACTATCTATCACTCAGTCAGCCTACATCTATATAGTGCTGCTTCTCTTTTGATTGATTATTGTAATAATATAACATTCTAACGAACTTGATAAAATACATGTATAGAATGTTTTATTTTCAATCAGTATTTCTCATTCTTTTCATGCAGATTAGGTGGCATCCATTTGACCTGCCAAAGAAGAAACTGGACTTTGTCCAAGTTTGTATATTATTAATTATTTTAGAATCTTTGTATATGTCTTTAAAACAAAATTCACTGAACGCAGATAAGTGATTGATACAATCGTTCCATTTGTCTTGATATACATGATCGTGCTGATTAGGTTAACTGCAAAACTGTATCGTTATGCTTTTATTAGTTTTTGACCATAACTCTATAGATGATCAGATCTTCATAATGCAAAAAAGGGTTCTATATTTACAGAGCCAGATTTTCTGCACACTGTTGGAGTGAATTTCTTCTCTTTCCAGCATTGGTCATCTACTTTTTGCTCCCTAGTTCAAAACCATTTTATATTCAATCTGTTTATTAAATTATCCATCAACCCTTTATAGTGCCTCTAAAGACCGATAAATGCGCTTGTGTTCAACTTGAATTTTGTGCCACCTGACTAAGAAATCAAAACAAGGGAACAATCTGTCTGTAGAGACATGTAGAAAGGGTTGGGAAGTCATTGTAATATAAAGGTTGGTTAAAAATTATATCTAGAATTCAGGAATGAAAGGTAGATGATTGACCAATGCTGGAGCACAGAAAATCTTGTGCCGTAAACATTGCATCTTTTTTGAACTGCTGGATCTGTAGTGTTATGGTCAAAGACTAACATATAAAAAAGTATATAATGCTACAGTTCTTAAGCTATGATTATGTAAGAACAGATGATCAACAAACATGTAGCTAACGGTTCCTACAGAACAGTAAAGTAAACGACACACTTTGTCTTGCTTTATAGACAACTTGTCTCTACCTGAGGTGATCTTTTAACTTGTGTCTACCTGAGGTGATCTTTTAACTTGTCTCTACCTGAGGTGATCTTTTAACTTGTCTCTACCTGAGGTGATCTTTTAACTTGTCTCTACCTGAGGTGATCTTTTAACTTGTGTCTACCTACAACTTTCATTTACAACCGAAATTCAACAAAAATCCAACCAAAGTTAACCCTATTTTCAACGTCTTAAATTTTAAATTGACGTTGAAACAACGTTGCTTCAACTTTCAATAGCAACCAAATTCAATGTTTATTGCGCTCCGTTATTAGCAGACCTATTTTAATTTACATTCATATGAAGCAGAATTTGTGCAAAATCTTATGTGTGAAAAAAAAGAAAACACTTGCTTTGGCTTTCAATTTGACATTTAAATATATCGACGACGAAGTGTCAATTAACAATGGTAATTTCCATTCCTACGTCGATACAATATATCCTGGTGAGCTTGAGATAAAAGATACCACAGAGTCCGACACTTCTGCTCCATACTTGGATATTTTACTTGAAAAAGACGTTAATGGTAATCTAACTACCAAACTATATGATAAACGTAATGACTTCCATTACTTATGCAGCAATATACCTTCATCGCGTGCATACGATGTGTATATATCTCAGTTGACTCGATACGCAAGAGCATGCTCTACGTATGAACATTTTCTAAAACGAGGTATATTATTGACAAACACGTTGATGAAAAAGGAATATCAGCAGACTCGTTTGAAGTCATCATTTCGTAAGTTCTATGGTCGATACAATGACCTTGTCAGCAAATACAATTTATCATTGAGTCAAATGCTGATTGACGTTTTTCATACTAATTGTTAGCCCATTATTGATACACTGAAATGATGACGGATTTTTCCGTTTTATCCCGATCATGACAAGGAGCACACGGTTGATGTGCTCGGCAGGGAATGCTTCCTCCTCCATGACACCTGATCCCACCTCTGATGTTTCAGAGATTCGTGTTAGCTCTGCATCTATTTTGTATTGTTTTATGGACATTTGATATTGAACACTGTTTGTTATCTTCATATCCTTCTTCTTATTCAACATTGAAGTGCAATGGTGATTCAACCTGGAGTCGACGTTGAAATACCTGCTGAGAGGTAGAGAGAGTGAGTTAAAAAAAGTAACCTACCTCTTATGATTAACTCTCCTCCATTATGTCTTAAAATGAAATCAACTTCATGGCAAGCGAACTGCACACCTACTGCTCATGTCAATTCATTCAATGGCATTCAAAAGATCCAAAAGATTGCACAAAAAGTTAATATAACGTCCTCAACAATTCAGTTTGAATGAGTACAAAGTATATAGCAGGTTGACATCATACAGAATCAGATATCAAATTGAAGGCACGGCACACAAAATTTCATTGATGCATGTAAATATTCAATCTGAGTCAACTGCAAACAAAAGTAATAAAATGAATGTAAACAATCATAAATGACAGGCAGTTTTTTTTTCATCAAAACAACTGCAAGCAAAGGTAACAAACGAAAAGCACAGAAAAGTAAATATCCAACGGACTCCTCACAAATGTATAAATCAAAAGGACTTCACACAAAAGTAAATATCAAATGGGCTCCACACAAAAGTAAATATCAAATGGGCTCCACACAATCGGAAATATCAAATGGATCCAGACAACACTATAAATCAAATAGACTCCACACAAATGTTAATATCAAATGGATTCCATACAACAGTACATACCAAAAAGACTCCACACAAAAGTTGATATGAAATAGTATCCACACAAAAGTATATATATCAAATGGACTTCTTGCAAAAGTAAGTATCAAATGTATTCCTTCAGAAATTGAAAACCAAATGCATCGATTCCACAAAAAGTTAAAAGAAAATATGATTATATCATCAAATGGATTCAAAAATAAATATCATTTAAGTGGACTGCACACAAATGTACATGCTGATAACATCATATCGACTGAATAAAAAGGAAATATATCAAACAACATTATATCAATCGTCTGCACATCTTAAAACATCAGTGTGATACAGCGGTAATAATACTGTGACTCGATCTTTTGTTTTTCTGACAACAATATGTTCGGTGCCGTTTTCCTGTATTTTGTCACGTGATACATGAACAGATTAATGTGCATGCGTAGAGAAAAAAAACTCATCGAAATGGATAAGTAGGGGAAAAGACTCTTAGTTGGAAAAGAATGATGCACTTGTTGTTATTATGCAGCCATCTTCATTTCCCCTTTTATTAGAACATGTAGAAACAAAACACTTATTTAGAATCAGCAATAATTGTTTTAGCTTATTTTTTTTTATTTACAGTGTCTTTGTTATTTTCGGGGATCAATCTGTTGGAATTCCCATGGAAATTTTTTTTCTTGCTTTAGTTTTAATTTCAACTATGTTGACTTTAAATCTAACAACCAAGCTTTCTGATAAAAGTGATCACATAAACTATTGAGGTACAAGTTCATGTGGCATCTGATCCCTCCTCTGATGTATTATAGATCCGTGTTGACTCTGCTCCAAATTTGTGTTGTTTCGAAGTTAGATTATCGCTAACATCTTTTTCTAGTAAAATATCCAAATATGAAATATATATTGTTAATTTATGATACGTCGTCGATTTCTATGTCGAGCTTAAAGCCTAAAAAGGCCAAAGTAAGATCTCTTCTCTTCAAGTTTAGATTTTTGAATAAATTCTGCTTCATACAAAAAAAAAAACATGGTTCAAATGATACCCAATGGAAATTCCGACAGAATATTCGGAGACTTGATCTCCAAAAACTACAAAGATTTTGTCAATCAGAAACTCAGACATGTTTTAATGTAAACTTCGGAGTACCGGTGTGTACAATTAATTTTGCAAATCACAAGTTAAGTAAATTTAAAACTTCCATTCTTATTGAAAAATCAGCTGTCTATGATGTCAAAATTAATTTCTAGACTTTAGTTTACGAAGGGAACGTTTGTGTATAGTGTTTAAAAGTTGTATGTTTTTAGATAGCTTAAATGAACTTTTGTGAATCGAATTTTCTTACAGTTCCTTTTAAGTCTCCATCTACTACGGACCCCTGGGTGGGATCTGGTGCCAAGGAGAAGTAAGCATTCCGTTTTCACAACTTTTGTGAGCCCTGTGTATTAAGCCTTACAATTTGTCACCCTTTCTAACCAGTCACATCCGTCATAGAACATTCCGCAATTAAATTCAGTGTAAACAATAGGTATGAAACAAGTCACTACATATATAATGAGAGTTGAAAAAAAAAATTAATATCATCGGTATACATGTATTACTTCTTAGATGATGAACGTTGACAATGGAAAAGCTTTAGACCATTTCGTTTGTCGTATATTTTCGTTGGTTGTTAGCCTTTATCTTCTATAGTCAGTAAAACATACAAATATGAAACAGATGTAGCAGACTCTGTCTTTCATAATAAGTTCACTGGGAAATATAGACTCAACATAAGAATGAAAGTAACTGTTTTTAATTGATAAAGCATCGTCACTTTTTCTAAATGTCGATTTGAAGGCCACAGAGGTGTTTTTGTCTTCTCATGGAGGGCTTAACTTTTTCATGATTTTAAAGAATTTTCTCCATAGAGAGGAGACTATTTATAAAAATTGGATTATCACTTTAAAATCGGTTCTAAAATACTTACAAGATGTTACAGAATCTTGTAAAGGTACAAATTTTACAAGTATGAAAATCCTAAGAATTTTTCATGAAAAGTAATAAACTCAAATGTTTTTTTTTTCTTATAATAGAATGAAACATATTGAAATAACGAACAGTATTCAAAATCAAAAGTCCATAAAACAATACAAAACAGGAGCAGAGCAAACACGGACCTCAAAAAAATTCTTTATTGTAGGAGGCTTTGGTGAAAAGGTTTGGGGCGCGTTTTACAAAAGAACTTACGACTAAGACGTAATACTAAAGTTGATTATAAAATTTTGCAGAATTAATGATTTTGATCAAAATTGCTACCTTACATTTTTTTGCTATTTTTTATTAAAACAAAATTAAAACCATGTTCAATATAATGATAATTAAAAAGTAATTTGTAGAATTAAATTTTGCCTTAGTCTTAAGTTCTTTTGTAAAACAGGCCCCTGGATTGTATTCTTCATTTCCTTGACAAATTGATCTTGAGTGGAACTTTACTTTTACTCTGATATAAATCCACACTATATAGTACCTCTTTTCTCCCAGTCACTCTGAGATGTGTTTGAATGATATATTAACTAATTAGAGCATATTAAATTTCTGATGATTTAATTGTGTTAGGCTATATATTGACCAATTAGAGCATACTAAATTCCTGATGATTTACTTGTTTTAGACTATACATTGACCAATCAGAGCACATTAAGTTTCTGATGATTCAATTGTGTTAGACTATATATATTGACCAATCAGAGCACATTATATTTCTGATGATTTAATTGTGTAAGGCCATATAGCTGGTGGTCAGAGCAGCAATATACATTCATTTAACAAGAAGGTAATGTTATAGTAAAAGTAGACTTGGAAAATCATTAACAACCTTTTTGGTTATTGTTGCAGATTGTGTGTTAAATGGACACAACAATATACAAAAATATAAATAAAGGTACAAAAAATATATACTAATATATACTAAAATGATATAACAGTTTTGAGCACTGGTAATGCACTGGGTAATGCTGAACATTTTAAAAGTTATGTCATCAAAAGTCACATGACTTTCTACTTGTTAGTCATATGACCTTCTACATGTTAGTCACATGACCTTCTACATGTTAGTCACATGACCTTCTACATGTTAGTCACATGACCATCTACATTAGTCACATGAAGTCACATGTTCTGTGAATACTGCAAATTTGCAAATTTACAACTATATATGGGGTTTAAACTTAAATATACAATACACTTTCTTTTCCGTTAAATATCTTTCATGAACAGATGACATTGTATGCACACCTTATTCATCTTACTTTTGACAAATAATAATGGCATAACGGCAAATTTTCACGTTTTACAGTAAGGTTAGGGTTGGGGTTAGGCAAATTTTCACGTTTTACAGTAATCACATGACATATCCATTTCTTTGCTTATAAACAGCTCTATAGATTAAAAATGAGAAATGTTTACCCTGGTTTGTACAAAATAAATCCATAATCAATAATGGATCAATCTAATTAATGCACTTAAGGATCAGTCACCTATCAAGGTCATTGTCATAGCAACACACAACTGACAGATTTCTTTTTCCGCTGGAATGCATTAGCTGCCATGATTACGGTGGCTACTTTTGCGGGGTTTTTATTGTCCTGTTTTGGATCTGGAGTTTCTAGCAGGAATGCTTTAAAAAGATTTTTATCGATGTTCATTTCGTGTGGGTCGCCCCCTTCTGCTGTGACCCGCTTTTCCTCGGCTATCAGATCTTTTGCCTCCTGGATTAGTTCGCTTTGGACATCAGGAGTTATGGGATGTGTATGGATGTGGATAATAGTTCCAAGCTTCACACGATTGGCTGAAATTACAGAAAATATCAAGTTCATATATTAAGATTGAAACATACAAAAAAAAGAAACTGTTAATATAATTGTAATTGTTATTGAATTATTTTTAAATAACTGTTAATCATCCAAAAGATTTATTCTTATTTATTTATTAGTTTTTTTTATATATATATACACTGTTCTGTAAATTACAATTTATCAGGGCTTACACAGTTATAGCAAGATGACATGGAAAAACTAATTTTTTTTTTTATAAGGAATGAATATCTACTCAAGATAATATACGGTATAGCCTGGGTTGGAGTAGTATATGCTTTATATAAACTGTGAAGCAGCTTATAAATGTGTAAACTGTTCTAACCCAGATTATATTGTTTACCTTATATAAGTAACAATTTCACCTCAAATTTGACATTAAATTGTACAAAATTTAAATGTAACCTCAACATCTGTTACAGAAGTATCTGGTTACATGACCAAATCTCATGACCTAATCACATGACTTACCACCTCTGGGAAGCATTATGATTGGATAAACTCCTCCTGGGGGCTCGTAGATGACTCGCGTCAGTACCACAGTCAGGTTTATACACAGATAACAAATTATAAGACGGTCCTCCTGTTTCTTTAGTTCACTGTCGGGAAAAATCACTCCCCACCCTATCTTATCTCCAACAGAAACACTGGACTCAGCTGAAATAATAATATAGAGGTTGATTACGTTTCTTCTCCTACAGAGGTATATTCATTATACACAACAAAACATCTAGCACTCAAACATTGTCAGTGAGAATCACATATATTGTAACGCCTCAGGTGTGGATTCAGGAACTTTTTTCAGAGGGGGTGTCCAAGGTAATATTTTAGTTGCTTGCTATTTTATTTTAAATTGTACTTTATAGAAAACATTAAAGAACTCTGTAAATTCAAGGAATAGTCTGAACTTCCCATGTCCTCCCTAAATCTGTACATGGTTTCCTTTGTGTCTGTTTAAAATTAAAAACATTAACAAACCTGATCAAATTAGAGAAAAACTGGTAAATAACACAAGTTATGGAACCAGTAAATCATCTACGTCTAATCATTTCTTTAGTTTCCAGTAATGGTTATAAACATGACACATACAGTACTAATTCTTTAAACAGTAATATTGTGACAACTGTACTGTATCCTCCTTACCTTCATCTACGGCAAGAAATCTGACGTAATCTTGTCTGAAATTGGAAGACGACCCGGGGGTAATATCCTGGGAGCATGGGGAGCTGAGGGCGATCCCTGGAGGTGGGGCACCTGCCTCCTTACCAAACTTATCCAGGATCTGTACCTCAAAGTAGTCGTATTCTACAATACATGAATTAAGAATGACAACTAAAAGTGTATTTAGGTGAGTGTCCAAACATGCTTTACTCAGGGATGAAAGATCATAGATCATAGATACTTCATATAAAGATTACATACCAATGTGTACTACTTGTACTTAAATAAACATCACTTTGAGTCAAAAGGTCATAGGGACATATTTATAAGAACTGATAATTGGTATTTACTATAGGTTGTTATCAACACTTATTTGACTCGGGGTCAAAAGGTTGTTGGGACTGTATAAGAACTAATGATAGGTATTTAGGTTGTTATCCACACTTACTTGACTCGGGGTCAAAAGGTCGTGGGGACTGTATAAGGATAGGTTCGTTGTGTTCCGGGGCTGTAAGTATTCGGTTCTTCCTGTCAACAGTAACATCTCTAGGGTAACACCAGTCCTGAGGGTTATGCTGTAAAAAAAAAATTACACTGAGTTTACAAGATAAATGTAACACTGACTTTACAAGATAAATGTTACACTGAGTTTACAAGATAAATGTAACACTGAGTTTACAAGATAAATGTAACACTGAGTTTACAAGATAAATGTAACACTGACTTTACATGATAAATGTAACACTGAGTTTACAAGATAAATGTAACACTGAGTTTACAAGATAAATGTTGCACTGAGTTTACAAGATAAATGTTACACTGAGTTTACAAGAT
>PRKT01000190.1:583896-594173 GCA_003671525.1 Saccostrea glomerata
AATAAAATACAGCAATGATACAACAGGTTCTACATCTCAACACCAACCATGTCACCTGAATAAAATAAAACAATGATACAACAGGTCCTACACCTCAACACCAACCATGTCACCTGAATAAGATACAGCAATGATACAACAGGTTCTACATCTCAACACCAACCATGTCATCTGAATAAAATAAAGCAATGATACAACAGGTTCTACATCTCAACACCAACCATGTCACCTGAATAAAATACAACAATGATACAACAGGTTCTACATCTCAACACCAACCATGTCACCTGAATAAAAAACAGCATATCATCTCAACACCAACCATGTCACCTGAATAAAATACAGCAATGATACAACAGGTTCTACATCTCAACACCAACCATGTCACCTGAATAAAATACAACAATGATACAACAGGTTCTACATCTCAACACCAACCATGTCACCTGAATAAAAAACAACATATCATCTCAACACCAACCATGTCACCTGAATAAAATAAAGCAATGATACAACAGGTTCTACATCTCAACACCAACCATGTCATCTGAATAAAAAACAGCATATCACCTCAACACCAACCATGTCACCTAAACAAAATACAGCAATGAATGATCATCTACATCTCAAAGCAGACCAACTAAGTGGAACAAAACAGATTAGTAAACAGGATAAATACCTCACATCCTTTCTGAGTCCCTTTCCATGCTGTCAACATTTTAGTTTTTACACCAGCTTTTAAACCCCTTATCTTACTGTTTTCTACTCTTCTGCTGCTTACAAACATTTTAACCCTGTTTTTTTTATTTCCTAAGACATGACTGTGCGAAAGAGTTTATGCTATTTTCTTGAATTTGCCCCTTTTAAATTTTCCATTTTTTGTGCCTAGGGCAGAAGGGGCAAAAATAAAATGGGGGTGAATGTATCCCTGAAGGAGTGTCTTCTAATATTACCCTCTGGGTGCCTCACTGAATACTCACCCTCTCCAAATCTCTCCCCCTGTGAGTGCCCCTCATGTTGTTTGTTGTAGTATAATTTCCCATCTCTGGAGCAGTACCCTGTAGACTCGGGGACTTTTCCTGGGTGTTTGTTGAGGGCGAATTTAGAGTCGGCCAGGCCTATTGTCAGTACAGAGTCCTCATCTTAATAAGATCAACAGGAAGGTAAAGATAAAGACATTGAGATTACAGGGAATTTAGAGTCATCCAGGTTCATCTGAATGACATCAACACAAAAGAGTAAAGAAAAAAATAAAGACATAGAGATAACAAGGAGGGGAGAATTAAAGATGAAAATAAATCTACTGCTAGACAAATAGTTTATTTCTGATTTTATACATAAACTAAAACAGTAGTCAGTTATAATGTCTTACTGAGTTTTCTGATCTCTATACAGAAGTAAGGACTGCCCTTGGTCAGGGGTTGTCTGAACTGAATGAGATGGATCCCCATGGCATCTTTAGACAGACGTACTCGACAGAACTGCTTACTCAGGTCCACCATAGTTGTTTGTTCATTGACCTCGATCTTCAACTGCTCTGACTTCCTGAACATCTCTGGCTTCAGTTCTGAAAAAGTCAAGGTCATTTATCAGGAAAACACAAAGGTCAAGCTAGGGTATCAATCATTTTTAAAGAAGTCTAGTTCAACTAACAATTAAAGTATAAATTCATACAAAAAGTCCTAATACTTATAAACAGAAGTAACAAAAGTCCTTGATATTTTTTTTTTCAGCTGTAATTGTCCCTCAGCCTGATTAATAAATACACGACACAGAGATTTATATATTTGTTAACTTGCGTCTTATCTACGTATACTCACGTCTTTTCAGACTGTCGTTAAGCAGTAGTAAATATCTACCTAAACTCATGTCTTTTCAGGCTGTCGTTAAACACTAGTAAATATATACGTATACATGCACTCACGTCTTTTTAGACTGTCATTCAGCAGTAGTCTGTTGGCCTCCTCTAAATGCTCCTCAAACATTGGATCCAAGTTCTCATATGTCTCAATTTTACGATTTGTTGTCACATCAACTGTTACCTTGGAACCTTGAAAAACAACAAAACATTCAAGGATTGAACATATCAAAAGTAGTTTTTAAGGAAGAGTTACCTTCCTTTAAAATAAGTGAAAACTTTACTGCTAAGACAGATATAGCGAACATTTAGAAGTCACCATCTTTATTTATGACCATTATTTGAAAACTTGCTGTTTTGACAGAAATAGTGAGCATTACTAAGAACCACTATTTTATAACTAGCTGTTTTGACAGAAATAGCAAGCGTTTAAATCTCACCGTTTTTGTTCAGGACCACTATTTGATAACTAGCTGTTTATACAGAAATAGCAAGCGTTTAAATCTCACCGTTTTTGTTTCGGACCATCATTTGATAACTAGCTGTTTATACAGAAATAGTAAGCGTTTAATCTCACCGTTTTTGTTGAGGACGACCATCGGGAAGAACCCCCCTTCTGGCTGTACGACGACTTTGGCGTACCCGATCTTGGTATCCAGGGTCACAAACACCAGAACCAGCTGCTGAGTTTTGTCGTCGTGGTCCGGTTTCTCCCGTACGTCCCTGGGGTAGTGGACTCCTATCCCCACCCTCTGACCCTCAGATAGTTTTACATCTGAAACAGAAAGAGGTCATTCCTTGAATTCCTTTTTCTTTACATGAAAAATTGATCTTTGAAAACTACAACTATACCCTTATTGGATTCCCTACATGTATACCCTGCAAGGCAATTACAGATTTAAAAGACCTTTAAAAAGAAATCTGTCATCATGTAATTTTTATCAAAAAGACATGTCAAGATGTTTTTATGATTTTTTTTTCATTTTTATTGAAATTTTCAACAATTTTAAATCAAACATTGTGTCAGAAAAATGCAGAGCACAAGCTAGCCTATCTTATACCAAATTTATCTATCTTAAGCAAGTATACAATACATCTTATGTATAAAATCTCAAATATATACTAGGTAAGCTTGTGTTGCAAGTTTTCTGAAGTGAAAAGTATCTTAAATTCTTTATAAGATTCTGTCTTAAATTGAGGAACTTTCTTAAAAATTTTCCACTTTGTCACCCTGTCACATGTATGACACTGATTTTAATAATGGCGTCATTTAAAGTTCTTAAATGCAAACTATCACAACTGTAGCATTGTTTGATTTTTCATTATTTCTTTATTTCATAAGGGTCAAATTCATTCTTTACCATACCTTGTTCTTTTCTTAATATAAATACAAACTGATTCACATTGTCTCTTCTAGGGCTGCCTTGAATATAACAAATTTGAACCTACACCACATCAGCTGCAGAATTCATAGTAATATTATTTTTCTGGCCAAGATGTTTTTTTGATCAGAAAAATCATCTTTAGCCTTTGGATATAAATCAGATGGAGATTTCCATGCCTTGCAAATACCTGTACCAGATACAGCTTACTCCACTTATATTGAACTCGCTTATTTTGAAATTCCGCTTATTTTGAAATAGAAATAATTCCCCAGTTTTTGCCTCTCATATTCTTTGCATTAAAATAACGGTTATATTGAAATCGGATATATTGAAATTTCGCTTATATTGAAGCCACTAATCGGTCCCCACAGGTGATAATGAGTTGTTTTCATAACGGTTATATTGAAGTACTCCCTAGCGGCTGTGGTTACGGTTGGTGACAGTATTTATGTCTGATTGACCAGTTGATATACACAGGTGTGAATAATTAAGTTTTCACCTTATGTGTTTTTATACTGCATGCTCTTACGAAATAAAATTCTTCACTGTTAAATTCTTTGCGTCCATGTATATAATATATGACATATTGAGGCTAAACAGCTAAACGTAATATAGTAACCCCCACAGATCTAGGAGAAAAAAAAAACATAACTGTAATTAAATACATACTGTTAATGGCTATTGATATGCTTAGTTCGAAATAACTAAGGGAATAACCCGAGTACACTAACGATGAAATACAAGCAGCGTTCAGCAGTACTCAACCGTTTAAGTCCGGTGAATTTTTTCCAAAACGTAATAAATGCGATCGGGGAATAATAATGAGGTTGAAGATTGTCTTTTCAATGAAACAGAAATAAAAAAAATATTTAAACTTTCAAGGACATATATTCTATGTAATCTGTTCAATGTTATAGATAAACGATGACAAAATTAATTTGTTCGGCTTTGTTCTTCTTTATTTTAGATCGGCATTGAACTTGTAAAAATGGCGTCTTCACAATTTCGCTTATATTGAATTACGGATATATTGAAATAATTTGCATGGTCCCTTGAATTTCAATATATCCGGAGTAGGCTGTACATGGCTTCCTACTAGCTTGGGCTAGTGGGTTAACCCTTTAGCCCAATTCCATTCCCAGCAGAGACAATAAAATGTCTGTGTTAACCGTTACAAAGTGAGAATTTGAATTTAGATGTACATTTATTTTCTTACTTTTTCCGTCAGCAAACAGTCTGAAGAAGTCAACCAGAGCTTTACATGTGGGTGTCGGCTTCAGTAAACTACAGGTTGCTATGCCAACAGCTGGCCCCGCCCCTGACTCCGAGACTTTCTGGATCACGACTTCATAGTGCTCAAATTCTACAAAATAAAATAAATCAAATATACTATAAGTTCTCAATCCACAATGAGAAGGTTTTCTAAATTAATGACTTGTGTTATAGAGATTTGAATGTCATGAATTTCTAACAGACTTCATAAAGAAAATTACTTTGAAATGTAGAACGTAAAATATAGTGAGATGATTTTATTATGATTTTATGTCCTAAATCTAATAATGAGTGAGATTTTGTGAGATAATCTAGAGACTCGGTGAGATATTTACTTCTAGAGAGAGAAGTGGGACTCTGTATTGTACTCTAGTTGTATGAGGACTTGGTGAGATTGTGTGAGATAGTCTACAGACTCAGTGAGATATTTACTTCTAGAGAGAGATGTGGGACTCTGTATTGTACTCTAGTTGTATTAGGACTTGATGAGATTGTGTGAGATAATCTACGGACCCATTGAGATATTTACTTCTACAGAGAGATGTGGGACTCTGTATTGTACTCTAGTTGTATTAGGACTTGATGAGATTGTGTGAGATAAACTACAGACTCGGTGAGATATTTACTTCTAGAGAGAGAAGTGGGACTCTGTATTGTACTCTAGTTGTATTAGGACTTGGTGAGATTGTGTGAGATAATCTAGAGACTCGGTGAGATATTTACCTCTAGAGAGAGCTGTGGGACTCTGTATTGTACACTAGTTGTATTCGGACTTGGTGAGATTGTGTGAGATAATCTAGAGACTCGTTGAGATATTTACTTCTAGAGAGAGCTGTGGGACTCTGTATTGTACACTAGTTGTATTAGGACTTGGTGAGATTGTGTGAGATAATCTGGAGACTCGTTGAGATATTTACCTCTAGAGAGAGATGTGGGACTCTGTATTGTACCCTGGTTTTCAGTGTCTGGGTTGAATACAAACATGTTGTCGGCCATATTGTAACTTACTCCAGGGGAGGTAATCCACTGAATCATGTTTTTCTGTAAAGAGTTACATCCCTTACCACATATGTACTTTGAAATCATAAAAAATTTTCTTTTGAAAATGATTTTCTTATCAATGTTGAATGATCTTAAATGTAACACAAAAGCATATTGTAAAGAAAGGTGTTGATACATTTCTGATATATGTAAATCTGATGAGTATAAGACTAAATATTTACTGACATCTGAGAACTGGGGCTTCACCATTACAGCCTGGGGCCACATAATACCAAGGTCAATCGGTCCATTCTCGAGGGTGATGGTCGGTAAAAACTTCTTGTGGTCAGGTTCAAAATGTAACCTACAATTCAAATTAATCAATTAAAAGAAACAATCAAACACAAAAAATAGGTTTACCTTTTTTTCACATATCAGCGATTACCTAAAAAATTATCATTCATAAGTATAAATGATCATAATAAAAATTGAACTTAATCTAGCAGATTTTGTTACAGTGTCCTTTTAAAGATTTTGTTGTCTTATCAACAAAAAAATTCCACCTTGTAGCTACAGGCTGTCCATTCTTGATAAAAATCACAGTGGACATCTGCTTCCCAAAATGGCTGACAAAAACTCCAAAGACATCACCTAAAAACCGAGGAAAGGAAGAAACTACACAATCACGTTCTTTTACAGGCAACAGAACATGTCATGATATTGGAATAATTGGTTGGAGCACATGTAGACTATTCATTTATGAACCCCATAACACTACAGGTAATAGAATTTTTCTTTTTTAATTGATGATAACTATTGAATTTGTTGGTCAACTATAATAAGCAGATATTTCATAATAATCATTTTTTTAAAAAGATAAAAATTCAACAAATTTATTGCTAGAGAACCAACCTATGCTGTACTTGGCTCCGTACGTGTTTGCGATTTCGTTGTGTGAGGTTCGACAGATGCCCTCGCTGCTGTATCCCACCGTGTTGATCCAGTGACCCGGCGTCCCGTCCTCAGCTATGTCAGGACCCGCTATCCCTATACTAATCTTACTGTTGTTAGCTACAATAAACATCATAGCTATGTCAGGACCCGCAATACTGATACTAATCTAACTGTTGTTAGCTACAATAAACATCATAGCTATGTCAGGACCCGCAATACTGATACTGATCTTACTGTTGTTAGCTACAATAAACAACATATTTTACTGTTGTTAGCTACAATAAACAACATAGCTATATCAGGACCCGCTATCCCGATACTAATCTTACTGTTGTTAGCTACAATAAACAGCATAGCTAACTGTTGTTAGCTACAATAGACAACATAGCTATGTCAGGACCCGCTATACCTATACTGATCTATCTGTTGTTAGCTACAATAAACATCATAGCTATATCAGGACCCGCTAACCCTATACTGATCTTACTATTGTTAGCTACAATAAACAACATAGTTTACTGTTGTTAGCTACAATAAACAACATAGTTTACTGTTGTTAGCTACAATAAACAACATAGTTTACTGTTGTTAGCTACAATAAACATCATAGCTATATCAGGACCCGCTATCCCTATACTGATCTTACTATTGTTAGCTACAATAAACAGCATAGCTAACTGTTGTTAGCTACAATAAACAACATAGCTATGTCAGGACCCGCTATACCTATACTGATCTTACTGTTGTTAGCTACAATAAACAACATAGCTTATTGTTGTTAGCTACAATAAACAACATAGCTATATCATTTCAGAATTTGATTTTGATAAGACTATAGCGTTATGCCTATTTTTAAGACAGATGACTGGAAAAGAACCCCGTTCCCCTGTCCAAAAAAAATCATATATTTATTACACATGTATACATAAATGTTACAGTACCCTCTAAACTCATTACTTTAGATAGTACCCCTACAAAGAGCTCATTTCTTAGCAATTTGAGACCGACTTATACCTACACAGAGCTCGTATCTGAGCGAAGAAGAACAACTTGTCTCTAGTCAGTACCCCTTTATACATACACAGAGCTTTTTCTGAGTGAAGAACATTGCCTTGTTTCTATTCAGTACCCCTTATACCCCTATACCTACACAGAGCCCGTATTTGAGCAAAGAAGAATGGCTTGTCTGTAATTAGTACCCCCTATACCTACACAGAGCCCGTATCTGAGCGAAGAAGAATGGCTTGTCTGTGGTCAGTGGCTCCAGACATTGTAGGAAGTTACTGGTCTCCGAGAACTGCTTCAGCTGGACGTCTGAGATCTGGCCGGGGATCGGGGGGTGGTCCGTGAAGAGGATGTCCCCCGCACATCTGAACTGACCGGGCATCGTCACCTACAATGTACAGAGACTAGAGTCAGTGACTGACCGGGTATCAGGGGGTGGTCAGTGAAGAGGATGTCCCCCGCACATCTGAACTGACCAGGCATCGTCACCTACAATGTACAGAGACTAAAATGATTGGTGAAGCTTTAAATACTCAAAGAAACATATTTTATAAAAAAGACTTTGTTTGTATTTTTCTTATAAAATACATTTCTTTTGGAAAATCATTAAGGTTCAAGCAACATTTTATATGAGTGAGCAGAGGGTTTATGAACCTTAATATTAACAATGATCGCATAGTGTTGTCACGATGATCGATTTATAATCAATGATCGGTCGGAAAGGCTGTCGAATCGATTGGAGATTTTAACAATCGATTAATAAGTATATTTCAGCACATATCTTTAAATTTATTTTATTTTTTTTTTTTTTTAATACATTTTTCTCACTTTTATTTCAAGAACAGGCTCTTGTTATCAAAATATATATCTTTCAAGAGTTGTCCTTTACTATTTTAAAATATATGTACTTAAAATCTGTTCAAAATAAATCAAAAGATAATGATATTTGTATTTCTAAACTTAAGAAACTAAACTACTTGTATAAATAAAATATATTAGTTTTCAGTATTTGGGGGAATTCACTTGTCATTTCATACGGAATCACAAGGATTTGCAATATTAAATGTCTTATAACAGTTTAAAAAATTAATTCCATGTACATTTTATAGATGATCATATAAATTAAAACCTGATCTACCAATGCTAATACTTTTCCCAGGCCAAGTAATTCCTAATCATGCAAAAATCTGTATTACTGAAATTGTTAATCAAACTGCATATATACTGTTTTTAGAATTTCAATCTGTACAATGCACCTTTACTCACATTATTTAACAATAAAATTCTAAATTTTATAAAATCTAACGCCTATTTTATGCAAAGGGTTACCGATTCGATTATTGGCCGATGATCAGTTGGTTAGGGTAAACCGATGCTACCAATTAATCGATTCTGATTTTCAACCGATTTGACAACACTATGATCGCACCACTACCCTTTCCGGAGCTGTTCATTCCTCTCTCCCACATGTGACCTCTGTAATGGGTTTGCAGCAAGAATGTTGATATTCCAAGGATTATTTCAAATTAAAGTAATAGTTCTTAATCTATTCAATAGCGAGTGCAGTGAGCATTGCAAAGTGACGCTTGTCACTGCGAGCTCTACTAACAGCGCTTGGGCAAAGAGAAAATTTAAACTACAGTAACTGCATGCATGCACATTCATTCAAACAGATTTTTTTTGGCAGTTACTTTGGACCTACAATGCATCGCTTCGTACACGTAATGGTTGCACCGTCAACATATCAGTTCTTAATCTATTTAATGAATATCCATCTTAAATGATTATGACAAACAGTGTAGACATTAAATTATAATGAAATAAGAACAAATGCGCTATTTCTCGTGCTTATCATTGTGATACACACTAGCCAACATTAGAAGTAAATGTATGACCCAATGGTAGAGAGGGTGATCATTTGTGTATCGTTATGGTTTTCCTTCCCCATCCCACTAAGTCATCTGTGTAGAAAAGATTACATGTATACACTGATGGAACCACAGCTCTAACTTATTCAAATATCTGACATATTTTTAACTTACCTGTTGTGTTTCACTTTAGTTCAGGTAATGTTGCCAGTTCACAATCTCTGTCACTTTCTGTCATAAAACAAAAGAAGTCCCCCTTTCGGCTCACTGCACATCATCGAGTAGAAAATCTACCAACGATCGTGTGGACGAATCGTGAAGTCTGTCGCCTTATAACTAACTTACAGCAGGTGATAAAACGTGTTCACAGCAGTTATTTGAACATTACTATTAGGTCATCTGTCTTTTGTCATTTTTATTACAATATTCGCCTATAAACTTTACCAAACACTTGTAAAAATAATCATGTTTATTGTTGCTACAATGCTACCGGAAGTAAATATCACAATAAATTTAGAACCAACCATAGAAGATATGATTCCGAAAAAGAATAAGAACCTAGAATATGAGGTCCCTGGTAATGAAAAACTAACCCTAACCCTAACCCCAAAATATGAATTGATTTACTCCCGTCGAAAAGAGGAGAAGACCGGTATAAGATCCCTCAGTCCAAATCTCTATCTTTCCAATACATAAGTGTCGGTAACAAACGGGGTAGGGGAGCAAAAAACCCAAAAAGTAAAAGCTGCATTTTCAATGCTTATCCGATGTATATATCTTTCCAAAATAAGTGGGGGGCTTAGCCCCCCCCCCCATCCCCTCCCCTTGCCCTTCGCCCAGTCTCGATGTCTATGCTATACTCAAAGCATTCATATAATTATGTATTTACCTAACTGGTATGACGTTGAAAACTTTCAATAATAAATGAGTTAATTAAAACAGATGAAAACTAGA
>PRKT01000190.1:605504-631898 GCA_003671525.1 Saccostrea glomerata
AAATAAAATAAAATGACTTAACAAGAATAAAGAAACATAGAAGTAAGGACGAAATGAAGAAAGATAAAAGTCAAAGTGAAATGTAATAAAGACGAATATGAAAACAATAAAGTGACATATAATTACAATAATAACAAAGCATAAAGAAGTAGGCAGAATAAGAATAAAAGCAAGATACATAGACTTTTGGCGGTAATTCCCTTCCATACACGATAATCACATTAATCATTTTACGAACAATTTTGCGAGAGTTTATTTGTGTTTTTGATTATTTTAGGTCTGTTGGTGTTTATTTGTGTTTTTAATTGTTTTAGGCCTGATGGTGTTTATTTGTTGTTGATTGTTATAGATCTGTTGGTGTTTATTTGTGTTTTTGATAATTTTAGGTCTGTTGGCGTTAGACAGGACTCTTCCAGTAACGTCGAAGTCTTGGGTGTCCCAGCGTCTCGTGGCCAGGCTTTGTTGACCACCCCGGACTACCTGTATCAGAACGCTGGATCTTCCGCCCCAGTATTTTTGGACTACGATCGCTTTGTGTCCAATGTGGAAGATAAAATAATGACGGACCAGGACTCGACCCGCTCTAGGTACGATGCAGCGTACCTTTTGTACAAGAGCAACCCTGCTATGTTCGAAAATATTCCGGACTTCACAAATCCTAGAAATGTGTACTCGCTGATCAGCAAAAGGCGCACCAAATCGTATGATGACGTATCAACTGTGTCTAGGTCAGTCGATTCCGTGACGTCAGGTTTCCCGCGCATTTCTCGCACGACGAGCATGCGCGATCTCCGGCGGGCTGCTGGGTTGCGCACTGTATCTAGGAAGGGTCGCCATCACAGCAGTCAGGATCTCAGTTCTCTGACTCTAAAGGAACGAAAAGATCCGAGCATCACCGCCCTATTCATCAACGCCCCCTACCTCAACCTCAAAGACCTTGAACATCTACCGGAAGCAGATGTACCAAGAGCCACTCGAACAGTATTTCCCGCCATCTCATCGAAAAACCGCGCTTTGAAAAAAGTTCCACCATTCAAACTATCAGATGATGACAACAGTTTCTCTCTTCCGCGTATCCCGTCAGATCTCGGGGAGACGTTAGCATATGGAACTAACGGGGAGGAGCGTGCTGACGTCATCAAGAAGAGGATTATTCATCACGAAGGTAACTCTTCGGTGACAGTGGAAAATAAACTTAACAAGTGGTTCTCAGAAATGCCGGCTGACGTAAAAGAGAAAGCAGACAATATGGCCAATGAAGATGAGACTGGACAAAGTGAATGTGACTCTGTTCAGAAAAGAATTTCCAGAAAATCACCCAAGGAGCGATTGCACCTACCCGTGCTTAAACCACTAAATACAATACCCAACCAATTCCTGGAACTCAGAGAAAATGTGACTCGACCCATCAGACGTGACGTCACAATCGATAGAGAGCAGTACAAACTGAAACAACGTTCCATGCTGCAGCTGAAAATGTTGGACATGGACGAAAATACGCGTACCGAGCGTCAAAGGACGCATACGGAAAACGAAGTGCAAGTGTACCCATATAACGCTGAAAAATTTCATCCCCAAGAACAGAAAACTACACTAAAGGACCTTGTTAACGCCAAAAAACAGGATGGCGACGGAGTTAAGATTGTTAGCATTGACGAGTTTGCAGTGGAGGCTTATGAAATTCACCCAAACGACAAGTTTAACTTTGCCAAACAATCCAACGATATTCAGCCGGGAACATCGGCTTTATCTCGGGCACGGACGTCCATGGATTTATCGATGAGACAGCGGAACAGTCTTTATAACACGCCCTCTTTAAGTTTTTACCAAGACGAACATACTGAGAAAAGGGCCAGAATTTGTGACCAACCGCTTAATCGAGCTCTCACCGTGGTGAAGATCGAAAAACCAAGGGAAGGTACCAAGAGCGACCTCACTGGTCCAGAAAACAGGGAACTGGCCTCCTCAGGTAATTACTGATGACCCACTGAAAAAAATAAAATGCTTGAGTTTTGTCTTTTGATTGAAATGTATGCTTTATTACCATTGCTTTATTATCAACACAGGGTCTCATTCCTCGTTGAGCTTCAGGAACGGACGGAGCGCCAGACCACCTTCAAGGAGCACGAGCTTAGAACAATCCAGAACAGAGGCTAAAAAGGAGCTGTTGAAATTTACGAGACTAGACGTGTTTGGAGATGGCATTCCCCCAGTGTCGGCGCACGTCGCCGTAGTAGATAAACCACTTGTGAAGTTGGACCTGCGTCGTTCGCCCCCTCAGTGGCATAGATCCGCCGAACCCTTTCCTAATCCCCCGCTCCCATTGATTCACCGCGACATAAAAACGGAACTACCTGCCATGACGTTTCAGTTTTCTACTGGTGAAGTAATCATCTCCAGAAACGCGGCAAATACCCTGAGTCCTCCACGTGATCATCAACGTCACAGTTTTTATCCAAGTCGAGGCCCTCTTAAACATTCAAGTTCTACCACACCTACTCTCCCGCGTTCCGAATCGTCCTCGGTGCCGGTTGATAAGACTAATCAGCCTCCAGCAAGGTCGGTCTCTGATGACGCTTCAACCGACTGTACCATGACGCCTGACTTTCGGAACATCTCGGAGTTCAACCTTACGGGACGTGGAAGACCGCGGGGACGCCTGTGGGACTTTGACGGGGACGTGCCTCACCCAGAGAGCCTGCTTGGATCCAGGAAAAACACAATCGAGGAAATTCCAGAGGAGACAATGGACGAGCTCTCTCCCGACCCCCCGGTATCTAAAACTCCGAAACAAATGAAAGGGCCCGCCATCAATGACAATCCACCAGCAACCTCCCCCAAACACAGCCCGAATACTACGCCATCAGACCAAGTTCCCTCTCCTGTAGAACTAAAGGAACAAACAAAGGAAATGAAAACGTCTGAAGAAGTCAGTAATTTACCGTCTGAATCACCATGTAAAGATTCGGCGGATCCAAACATTAAAAGCGAGACAAAACCGACGTCTTCATCACCAACACTGAAAGGAGACAAAAAGGAAGAGAAAACTGGAGAAAAGGAAGAAGTACAAGAGCTGAAGAAGGAAGGAGGAAAAGAGGAAGAGGGGATCAAGGAAGTGAAGAAAGATATTACAGCGGAAGTGGGAGATAGCAAATCCAAGAGAGATGTCGCGACGTCAGCGACGTCCTTAATTGAGGCGAACGCTAAACGACAGGCTGCCAGCAGCAAGAACACTGACCGGTCTACCGACTCCATTACTGAAGTGTTCGGGAAATAAAAACAAAGTCCCAAAGGATGTTAATCTTGACTATTTTGGCAGCGTTATGCCGTCAAGTTGTTACAGTAGTATTAATTATACCATATCCGCATCCACGATATATATTCCTTGTAAAACGTTTTACGAACTGTACATGGTGAAAAGTATTAGTATGTGCCGTATACATGGTATACTTACAAACGATATTCAAAATGAAATTTATGTCAACTTGTGCTGACCATTCATTGATCTACGTCATCTGTGAATGTTACAAGCTTACACTGCAATGAAAAGGTGTACCCTATCAAATCCAGACTTAGTCTTTTCACCAACCAGCGTTTGTCTTTGTGATCACGTGATCATTTTTGTTATGTGTTTTATATGTTAATTTATAGAATAACTTGGTGCCAACGTTGTTGTTGAATAAATCATTTTTATCACACAATACATGCATACATGTATCAAAGTTTCACGTAGTCCGGTAACTCTAGAAAATTTCATAAACTATCATGACTATTGAAAAAAAATATTGAAAATGTTTGCATTTTCTGGAACAACCCTCATTGAAGCCAGTATACATGTAGTACTTAATAATTGTCTTACTACCTATCATATAGATGGGAATATGGTATAATCATTTTGACCGTTTTGAATTCCTAAATCTTGTCGATATGATGTAAACTTCAACCCCCCTCGGTTCATAAAAAACCCCCATCAAAATACTAAAAGACTTCTTAATGTCACGGGGTATCAGCTAAGGGCAAGGTCATTTGGACAAGTTCAAAGTAAATCATGACAGAGAATTATATATAAATTTATGAGAGCTCGTTGTAGAATAGAAACAAGGTCTTCCGTCCAACTTTTTGGTAAGACGAGATGGGATTTTGACCAAGATACGTATTCCTTTAAAAATGATAATGTGTATAGTCTACATTGTGTAAAGCAGATGAGGATACTTGAAGGAAATTTTACAAAATTTGAAATCACAACCTAAATAAATAACGTCACAACATACGACTTTTCAACATTGTACTCTATAATTTCCCTCATTATATTCAGGCTTCAAGCTATTTGCATTAAGGATATCCGATCCTCAGCCAGGAAGGATAACTCCAAAAATTTATATTTGATTTGAAATGCATCAAAATGACGCTTGAAAATGATTTTTTCCATGCAACAATTTTTATTTCATTCATCTTTATATGATTCAAGGTTTTTGGAAGTCTTAGAAAACGTCTTATAAAAGTTGACATTTGTACCCTATAAAAGGAAAAAAAAATTAAACCGTTTTAGAGAAATAAGATTTTCTTGAATCCAGCCTAAGATACCAATGCTTTTTAGCATGATATAAAATAAGAAGTGATTTGTGGTGTCTTGAAATCATAGCAAAAGTGTTTTACACTAAGTATTAGAATTTTAAAAAATACCTATTAATAAGTCTAAAAATCATGAACGTTTCTATGAATGCCTGGATACCTATCGTTTTTTAACCTAAAATATGTTTGTGGATCAATTTGCAATTCGAAAATGCATTGTTGATATTCCAATTCGCTTTTTCTGCAAAAATATTGGATATTTAAAAAAAATTTCCCTATATAATATGATTAACTTTAATTTCTAACTTTAAAGAAATAGTGAGGATAAATTTACATAACTTTGTAGATTCAGAGATACTTTTATGAGTATTTTTGATTACTTAACTGCAAATTTTATAAACCTGAGGATCGGACTACCTTAAAACGGCCGTTTTTTTTTTCTGAAATAAAGTAATTAGTTACTAGTAATGACCTTTTCCCTGGACATAAATAATAAACAAGTGATGTTTTTTATAAACACTTATTCCCCCATTTCCAAGTCCGAAGGGGCATAACTCTGTCAAAAATGGCGCGATCGCACCGAAAACAAAACTTGACTTAGATATTCATCCAATAAATTTGTCTACCAAATTTCATTTCAGTATATTTACATTTGCAAATGTGAAAAAATGAATGGAAACTAAGTGGACCGACAGAGAGTAGCAAAGCATTATGCCCTCCCTTCTTCGAAGAGGGGCATAAAAATTACTGTTTCTAATTATGCGATCTATACTTTTTTTCAAAATACAAAAACAAGAAGTTTTGATCTATTACTTATCAAGAGAGAAAAAAAAAACTTTTTACGGATTTTGGCTCAAATCTGCATTCAGATTGGAAGCGTATAAACTAGTTTGTTTGGTAAATCATATTTATTTGAACAGATATATATATATATGTATTTAGGAACTTCAATCCCTTATTATTAGTTAGACTTACATTAAAAAAGTTCTTCAAGTCTTTGATTGTGTAAAAATTATAACTAAATTTATTGGTCTATAATAATTTTGAGAGGCATTAAAGAAGATATTTTCATACGCCATCATTCCCCCCAAAATATACGCTCGTAGTCCCTGCTAGTTTTCACACGCGGTTTACCATTTCCATTTAAGATTGTAAAATTGTGATGAGGGAAGAAAAATGTGGTCTTTAAATCTCTTACACCTATATATATATATATATATGACACATAAGCAAATATACATTGAATATTTCATCAAGTCAGAAACCGGAGAAGAATCCTACCTTAACAACATTTTGATTGTACACACAATTACTCTGGAGTTGATATAAAAGTACTTGAGTTTCTGATTGACAATATTCATGTAACAGAAGGTTTTGAAAACCATGTCTTCGATTTTCAATTCCTATGGGTACCAATTGTGCCCCGTTATAAGCAGACTTATTTTTGTTTTTTCATATAAAGCAGAATTTATTCAAAAACTTTTAGATAAAGTATTAAAAAGAAATCAGTTGCTACAGCATTCAACATTCAGCGAAAAGTACAGAATCTACAATAAATTTAGTTGAATGAAATACAATGTATACCGGTGTAGCAAAATATTTTGATACCGCGATATATTGAACCCGGGTTCGAAATATCGCATAATATTTTGAACCCGGGTTCACTTTTTCGCTGCGATATATTGAACCCCCTTATAAAATATTGAACCCCTACCTTTTTCATTAAAGAGGTAGGGGGGTTCAAAATATTATGGCCATAATATACTGAGTCCCCCTGCCCATTTAATTTTACAGGAAGGGGGGTTCAAAATATTATGGCCATAAAATATTGAGTCCCCCTGCCCATTTAATTTTACAGGGAGGGGGGTTCAAAATATTATGGCCATAAAATATTAAGTCCCCCTACCCTTTTAATTGATGTGGGAGGGGGTTCAAAATATTATGGCCATAAAATATCGAGTCCCCCTGCCCTTTTAATTGATGTGGGAGGGGGTTCAAAATATCATGGCCATAAAACATTGAACCCCCTGCCCATTTAATTTTACAGGGAGGGGGTTCAAAATATTATGGCCATAAAATATTGAACCCCCCTGCACTTCTGATTTAAGAGGGAGGGGGGTTCAAAATATTATGGCCATAAAATATCGAGTCCCCCTGCCCTTTTAATTGATGTGGGAGGGGGTTCAAAATATTATGGCCATAGAATATTGAGTCCCCCTGCCCTTTTTAATTTTAGAGGGAGGGGGTTCAAAATATTATGGCCATAAAATATTGAACCCCCCTGCCCTTTTAAAATTTAGAGGGAGTGGGGTTCAAAATATTATGGCCATAAAATATCGAGTCCCCATGCCCATTTAATTTTAAAGGGAGGGGGGTTCAATATATTATGCCCATAAAATATCGAGTCCCCCTGCCCTTTTTAATTTTAGAGGGAGGGGGTTCAAAATATTATGGCCATAAAATATTGAACCCCCTGCCCTTTTTTATTTTGAAGGGAGGGGGGTTCAAAATATTATAGCCATAAAATATTGAACCCCCTGGCCCTTCTGATTTAAGAGGGAGGGGGGTTCAAAATATTATTGCCATAAAATAACGAGTCCCCCTGCCCTTTTAATTGATGTGGGAGGGGGTTCAAAATATTATGGCCATAATATTTTGAACCCCCTCCCTCATCAATTAAAAGGACAGGGGGACTCAATATTTTATGGCCATAATATTTTGAACCCCGAGTTCAATATTTTATAGGGGGGTTCAATATTTCGCTGCGATATTTTGAACCCGGGTTCAAAATATCGCGGGGTTCAATATATTATATGACACCGGGATAAGGAACTGTATCAAAAATGTTCCAAAAAAAACATATCCTTATATACTTTCACATGAATCTAGATCAATGACTTTTAAGTAACAACTCTTTGTTTCCTAATATGGGTGAAGTATATTTTGAAAGGGGTTGAAAATAAACATACTCACTGGGTTTTTTTTGCTACTGGTATACTTGTCAATGAGTAGAACTTCAAGATCTACAAGTATTTATTCTTTGTTTAATTATAAACTCATTCAGTGTGTTAAATTTTAATCTCCATATTTGATGTACATTTGAAAAATAACATTAGATGTCACAAACATCTTAAATGGTACATTTTCAAAAAATACGACTGTTTAATGCTCTATTGTAAACTGAGTATATAATGTTTATACATATATCTGCATCAAATGAGGAATTTCTATTCAAAGTTTCCCCATAATAAGCAAGGCAAGCACATGTTGAACAAATTGTTAGAAAATGATCAGTAATTTATTGTATATGTATTTATTATAGAGGGCTTCATAGTTTAGCTGCATTTAGCGAGACAACAATTTAATGCACTAATTTATGAATACTACTGAGGATTCATTTCATAAAATTAATATAAAACAGGACATGGACATGTAAAGCAATAATTCAAGCAATTCTGTACCTAGTACATGCACTAAAGTTTTTTTTATACATCAACAATTAATGTACATGAACAGTATACATCTTTATATAGAAAGAAAGCAAACTCTGAGACAAACAATTATATAAACAACACCACAAAACATGCATTAACGACTTAGATAATTAAAAAGAAAACACTAAAATATCTTAAATAAAAAGCAAATTGGAAAACAGACGGAAAAATAATTCCCAAACAGATATAAAAACAAATGAAAAATACTTATGTGGGGTGATTGCTATGGAATGCAATGGTAACAATCTGTGTATTGCATGACATGTTTTTTTTAAAGTAGATAATTATGCATATGAGTGACTTTTCTGTCTGCATAAATAATACCTCTGGGATTCAACTATGTACAAATGAAATTAAAAGAGATTATAAATTAAATATGGCCACAATTTTATTTTTTCATCACATCATTTTATTATGTCCAATGATAAAAATCTCACTTCTCACAAATGAAACATATAAACCTGCCCTCTTCTCTGATCTTAGAGTTTGTGTCTTTAGAATCAGTGGGCCTTTTCTTCTTTCCTCTGATTATTATGTTCAGACTTTCAGATGAGATATCAGTGCGTCTTTTTCTTCTTTGCTTGGCTTTGTCCATCTACATCAGCTGTAACATAATACAAGGGACAAAAATAATAGAGTTTTATCATCTTCAAGTCTGACCAGTAAGTCTAATGTAAAAAAAGGTCTTTGAGGAATGGGAATACTTTGATGAAATGAGAACAAGAGGCCCAGGGGCCACATCGCTCACCTGAGCAATTGGCTAGGAAAAGGCACAGATCAGATCAGAACTGAAAGTTTACTGGGGGGGGGGGCTTGAATTTTTAACCCCATGATTTGTCATGATTTGAACAAACTAGAATCTACACTATCTGAGGATGATTCCCTATAAATATCACTAAGCATGGCTCTGAAGTATTTGAAAAGAAGACTTTAAAAGGATAATTCCCTATATATTGTAAAAGTTTTATCGGTCATTTTGGCCCCACCCTACCCCCGGGGGTCATGATTTGAACAAACTTGAATCTACACTACCTGAGGATGATTCCACATGAGTTTCATCTTTCCTGGCCCAGTGGTTCTTGAGAAGAAGATTTTTAAAGATTTTTCCTATATATTCCTATGTAAATCTTTGATCGGCCATTTTGGCCCCACCCTACTCCCGGGGGTCATGATGGCCGATCAAACTTGAATCTACACTACCTGAGGATGATTCCACATGAGTTTCATCTTTCCTGGCCCAGTGGTTCTTGAGAAGAAGATTTTTAAAGATTTTTTCCTATATATTCCTATGTAAAAATTTGATTGGCCATTTTGGCCCCACCCTACCCCCGGGGGTCATGATTTGAACAAACTTGAATCTACACTACCTGAGGATGATTCCACATGAGTTTCATCTTTCCTGGCCCAGTGGTTCTTGAGAAGAAGATTTTTAAAGATTTTTCGTATGTATTCCTATGTAAATCTTTGATCCTCTACCCAAGGATACTTTGTAGCAAGTTTGGTTCAAATTGGCCCAGTGGTTCTTGAGAAGAAGATGAAAATGTGAAAAGTTTACAACGACAACGACGACAGACAACGGACAAATTTTGATCAGAAAAGCTCACTTAAGCCTTTGGCTTAGGTGAGCTAATAAAAACATGAGATTTGAAAAGAATTTGATATGCCCTCTTCAACACTTATGTACATTGTATTAATTTGCTACTATAAAGTAATACTTGTTTTGTCCCAACACATTTAACTGATGAAATGATTTTTAATTGGTTAACTAAAGGTAAATAGAAATCAGTTTGGTCCCCACCCAATTTACCAGATAAGTGTTTTAGATTGGCTTAAAATAAAAAGACATTTACCTGTTTTGTTGCCGCCCAGTTTACCAGTGGTATTTTGATTGGGTAGAATAAATAGATACATGTTTTGTTGTGCCCCCCCCCCTCCCACTGCAGTTTACCAGTCATGTGTTTTTTGATTGGGTAGAATAAAAAGATACCTGCTTTGTCCCCGCCCAGTTTACCAGTGAAGTGTTTTTTGATTGGCTGCCAGCAGGTGAAGTATTTGTCATCCACTTTGTTTTCATTGGCCCATTTTGTTATTGCCATACTGAGTGATGACTCAAACATGAAAGCCTGCAAACAGAAAAAGATAGAGTCCCCTAATTATGTACAGTAGAACCTGCCCAATCCAGATGCTGTGTACATACTCCAAAATCTTAATCAAAACAATCTTAGCTTTAAGTCCCTTTCAGAAAATTAATATTTTAAAATATTGTCTATATAGACCAATTCATTTGACCCCACAACTACCCTATGAGGTTTGAGATAATAACCATTGCCCCCTTAATGACCCTCTCTAAAGTTATAGCTAGCTATAAATAATTACCATTATCCCCTATGCCATCCTCTAAACATGTCAAGACATATAATTTTAATTAATACCATACTCCCTTCTGTGGCCTCCTAAACCTCTGAGATAATTACTATAGTCCCTTTTCTGACCCTCTAAACAAATCAAAAAATTACCATAGTCCCCTCTGCGACCCTCTGTGGTTTGAGTTCACAGTTGGAGGCTTTCTGGAAACAGTCGGCGTCCGGACCATGGGGGGTCATCATGCTGTGAAGCGTAGCGCCACCTGGACGAAATCCCTCCTCCTGAAATATTTCCCAGCATTCAATGCAGTCAACTCCCAGAATTCAATATCTCTTTAAAAATCTTGTACTCCCTTTGCTCAATATTAAATAACTTGTTTCATTATATTCAGACATTCTAAATTCAATATACCTGATGATCATTATGATCATTATTGATATTTCAGACATCATTGACATCAATGTGTTTATACATTACTTATACATGTATCAATGTGATCATTGTTTTGATTAGATCAGAATATTAGAAATTGACCTTCGCCTCATAAGATCCATAAATAAGGCCCATGAATTCACTCATACAGTTTCCTGGAAAAGAAATTATGAATATTAATCACCGCCCATGAATCATTTTGCTTGTAATTGTAGAGAAATATTTCCTCAGTTGTGAAAATTGATCGTTGCGGATTGATTTCAAACTGACCAATCGCAAAAAAAAGATGACACAAACAATTGTCCATTTATAGTTATTTAGATGATAATCTAACTTTGGTAGACAATAATACAGTAAAACTCGTTTAGTACGAACACGGATATAGCGAATTCACGGATATTGCGAAGTTTTTCTGGGTCCCCGGCAAAATTCTTAACAAATCTTTGTAAAATTTGACGGTTATAACGAACTCTGATATAACGAATTTACGGATATAGCGAACTGATTTTGAGTCCCGTAGAGGTTAAATATAATGAAATTTACATCTTTTATAACAAACTTTCAAAGATTATAAAAAATTAATAAATAGAACTGACTTTATTTCCTTTAAGAATTGATATATAAAATCCAATTCATAATAAAACCTTTGTTTTCGAAGATATGTTTGTAATAAAGCCTTCCCTAACATATTTGGTAGTAATTCTCGAAGGAAAACATCCACATTGCGAATTCGCTATAATGGTTATACGAATTCGTTATACCGATATAACGAATTACGGATATAACGAATTAAAATCACAGATCCCCAGGACTTCGCTATAACCGAGTTTTACTGTATAGATGATAATCTTACTGTGGTAGACAATGATTTAGATGATGATTCAGATGATAATCTTATTGTGGTAGATGATGATTTAGATGATAACTTAGATGATAATCTTACTGTGGTAGTAAGGCGGCCTGAACGTTTTGTCTGCTACACCCCATCGAGGAGGAAAAATAACGAAATCAGCGATGGCCACACCCGGCTTTGTTGATTGACAGGTCAGCACAGTGAAAATGGAGGGGTCCTAGAACAAGTCTCATATTATTAACCTTATGTAATAAATCATATTATTATATGGTTGAATAATTTCCAACTCTCTGATTGGTTGAGATCCAACTATGTTAGAAAAATACTACGTTGTATTGACCTGCACGTGACGTTCCAGGTCAATACAAGGATATATTTCCTCCACATTGATCTAAAAATAAAAAATAAAGAGCGCACCAAGGGAGATAATCTCGAAACTTGCTTATTGGAGGAATACATAATACATAACATAATACATAACATAATACCCAAATTAACCATATATTATAAAGCAATCACACAATCAATCAAAATCAGATAACAAGAGGCCCAGGGGCCACAGCGCTCACCTGAGCACATCGGGCTTGAATTTACTCCCCCCCTCCAGGCGTCATCATTTGAACAAACTAGAATCTACACTACCTGAGGATGATTCCATATAAATATCACTAATCATAGATTTGAAGTACTTGAAAAGAAGATTTTAAAAGGTTTCCCTATATACCCCTATGTAAAACTTGGGTCGGCCATTTTGGCTCCACCCTAGCCACAGGGGTCATGATTTGAACAAACTTGAATCTACACTACCTGAGGATGATTCCACATGAGTTTCATCTTTCCTGTCCTAGTGGTTCTTGAGAAGAAGATTTTTAAAGATATTTCCTATATATTCCTATGTTAAACTAGGGTAGGCAATTTTGGCCCCACCCTTGCCCCGGGGGTCATGATTTGTACAAACTTGAATCTACACTACCTGAGGATGATTCCACATGAGTTTCATCTTTCCTGGCCTAGTGGTTCTGGAGAAGAAGATTTTTAAAAGATTTTTCCTACAGTACCGACCAGACCCAACCTGACACAAAGCAGTCCCAGAGCAGTCCCGGGGACTGCTTCCTGGGACTGCTAAAGCAGTCCCACAGCGGTCCCAGAGCAGTCCCACAGCGGTCCCAGAGCAGTCCCTTAGCAGTCCCAGAGCGGTCCCAGCAGTCCCAGCGGTCCCAGAGAGCAGTCCCAGCGGTCCCAGAAAGCAGTCCCAGTGGGAGGGGTTTATTAATTTACTGGGAGGAGCTAACTCAGAAATGAGAATTCCAATAAACAATGGAACTATAAAAGGCAGTAGAAATTGATTCTGGGTAGTATGCCAGGAATTCTTACATGTACGCGAAGGTCATTTGTGAACAATGCGCACATAGAAATTGAAATTGTAATATTTATTGGAGGAAGAAGGCTTTCACACCTACATGTACATATATGAACAACACCGAACATGAATATTTAATCACAATTATAGGGTACATTTATTTAATAATTATTTTTTGATTGATACTGCTTCCCATATTTGTTTTTTATACAGAAAATAAAATGTGAATTAATTATTTTCCACCAGAATAAGCTTTGAATAGATCTTATCATTATATGGCCAATTTCCATACTATCGGGATACGCTAAAGGAGAATATTCTAAAGTATTGTGGCTTTTAAAAAAATCTTCGTAAATTTTGCCAAGTATTATTTTTCAGTCATGATTATTTTTACTGACATGCCAATGTCAATTATTGTTAATTTCTCTAGATCTATAAAACTCAGTTTCAAGTGTTTTATTTATAAATGTTAGAGTGTACATCTGTAAATCACCAGAATGGAAGTATGTTCAAAATTAATTAATCCTGAAAGAAATTCATACACATTTCATTTACCACATTTTTTCACATTACATAAACTGAAATTAGAGTCATTGTTTACCAGTATGTTCAATGATGTGTAACGCTGATACAAATACCCAAATAACACGCTTTGATTTTCTGCCCAAGGGCGATTGAAACCATGGGTGTTGATACCATTTAATAAACATTAATTGGCCGGGTAAACACTAGCAAAACAAAGAAAGAAATAAATCACAATTCCCGGCATTTTCAATTTTTTCTTTTAATAAATGTACTCTATTAATAACTTGTTTATAAATTAAAAGCTACCGGTTATTCATTAATTAATTCCCCAATGATTATTCACATTGATTATGTTACGGAAGAATGGTAGCATAATTTTATTTTATGGTCATTTTATAAATTGTTATGTTTTATTTGAGGGTTACACTGAATACTCCTTTTTTAGCGTGGTCCTTGAAAAACGTGTAGCTTTTTTCAATCAATTAAGAAATCTTATATTTAACTGTAATGATTATTTTCAAATAGTACCAATGCAAATGTTGAGTAAAAAATTTTACATTAGATAATCAAAAAAGGCCCTTATTTAGCTTTTTTTTTTAAAATAAACCTGTAGTTTATTGTTAGGGATAAAAATTTTTCCATGACTTCCTTATTTAATAACTTTATTTTTTTTTTATTTATTCTAAACTATAATACATTAATTTGTGTAAGTATACAGTCCCTGAAAATATTAATTAACTATAATAATCTCTACGTATTAAGAGAATGTAAGAAATCCTTGCTAATTAAGCAGTTTAAACTCATCTCTACTGCAAGTAAACAATACAACAGGGAGCCTGCAAATTCAGAATACACAAGGGGCAGCTGGGACTGCTGGGACTGCTTTTCAGAGCAGTCCCACAGCAGTCCCATAGCGGTCCCAAAGCAGTCCCTCAGCGGTCCCAGAGCAGTCCCAGAGCAGTCCCAGAGCGGTCCCAAAGCAGTCTCGGGGTGTCGGGTTGGGTCTGGTCGGTACTGTATATATTCCTATGTAAAACTTGGGTTAGCCATTTTGGCCCCTACACTACCTGAGAATGATTCCACATGACTTTCATTTTTCCTGGCCCAGTGGTTCTGGAGGAGAAGATTTTTAAAGATTTTTCCTATATATTCCTATGTAAAACTTGGGTAGGCCATTTTGGCCCCACCCTTGCCCCGGGGGTCATGATTTGAACAAACTTGAATCTACACTACCTGAGGATGATTCCACATGAGTTTCATCTTTCCTGGCCCAGTGGTTCTGGAGAAGAAGATTTTTAAAGATTTTTCCTATATATTCCTATGTAAAACTTGGGTCAGCCATTTTGGCCCCACCCTTGCCCCAGGGGTCATGATTTGAACAAACTTGAATCTACACTACCTGAGGATGATTCCACATGAGTTTCATTTTTCCTGGCCCAGTGGTTCTGGAGAAGAAGATTTTTAAAGATTTTTCTTATATATTCCTATGTAAAACTTGGGTCAGCCATTTTGGCCCCACCCTTGCCCCAGGGGTCATGATTTGAACAAACTTGAATCTACACTACCTGAGGATGATTCCACATGAGTTTCATCTTTCCTGGCCCATCGGTTCTGGAGAAGAAGATTTTTTTAAAATGCCATTAATTTTTAACAAATTTATGATTATCTCCCCTTGGAAAAGGGCGTGGCCCTTCATTTGAACAAACTTGTATCCCCTCCACCCAAGGATAATTTGTGCCAAGTTTGGTTGAAATCGGCCCAGTGGTTCTTGAGAAGAAGATGAAAATGTGAAAAGTTTACGACAACGACAACAACAACGACAACGACGACAACGACAACGACAGACGACGGACAAATTTTAATCAGAAAAGCTCACTTGAGCCTTCGGCTCAGGTGAGCTAAAAACTAAAACTGTCCAAACTGGACAAAATACCCCCAGCTGGATTTTTCAGAGGTAAGTTTTTCTATAATAAAGATATGTATCACACATGCATTATGAAATTTTTCTTCCAGTGACCTTGAAGTTCCCCAAATGACCTAGGGTCAAGGTCATGACACATCCTTGGGTCATTGGCCATCTTTGCATGAAATAAGAACCTACCAAGTTTATCAATAAGAAAGATATGGACACGACATGAATTATGAACTTTTTCTTCCAGTGACCTTGAAGTTCCCAAAATGACCTTGGGTCAAGGTCATGACACACCTTTGGGTCATGGGCCATCTTTGCATGAAATAAGAACCTACCAAGTTTATCCATAAGAAAGATATGGACTGGACACAAATCATGAATTTTACTTCCAATGACCTTGAACTTCCCCAAATAACCTTGGGTCAAGGTCATGACACACCCTAAGGTCAAGGGCAATCTTTGTGTGAAATGAGAACCTACCAAATTTATCCATAAGAAAGATATGGACTGGACACAAATTATGAAAATTTTCTTCCAGTGACCTTGAACTTCCCCAAATGACTTTGGGACAAGGTCATAACTAGGGATGTCAGCGAATATTCGAATATTCGAATATTCATTCGATGAGTTAATATTCGAATACTAATTTATGATTCGAATATTCGTTTTTAAGTATACAAGCATTAAAAAGAGAGAGAAAACCTGCCAAGTTTTATTATAAATTGAATAAAGTTTGTACAAAATTAAAAAAAAAAAACACTCTTGTTGGGTTTCGTTAAAGGTGTGAAGAGTGTATCTAATTAGAGTAATTTATTTATTTGTTTACCTAATTAGTAGTACAATAGTTTACAATACTTACAATCAGCTTGTATAGGTGTAAGGACAAAGTTTTACTGTAAACACACAGACCCCTTGTTTATGTAAATATCATTAAAAATCATTATCAGGAAATCATGATAATTAGCAAAAAGTAATTGCTTTTAATATTTCACAGTTAGATAATTGTTCTGCTTGGTATAAATTTGTAGGAGTTATAAGTGATTACTTTAGTAAGACGATCAATTAATCTGGAACATACTAAAACATCTTTTAAATCTTCTTAAAACAACCATTACATTTGGGATGTATACTATTCAATATTTTTTTTTTAAAATATAATTGCAGTGTATTTACCGAACTTTACATAAGTTTTTATTCCAAAAACAATGGCATAAACTCTATACTACTTGACAAGAGAGTGAAGATTTTAAAAAGCAAGATGTATTTATTTTATCGAATATTCGAATATATTCGAATACTCCTATCGAATATTCGAATATAAATTATTGACAATTTTGACATCCCTAGTCATAACACACCATTAGGTCATGGGCAATCTTTGTGTGAAATGAGAACATACCAAGTTTATCCATAAGAAAGATATGGACTTGACATGAATTATGAAATTTTTCTTCCAGTGACCTTGAACTTTTCCAAATGACCTTGGGTCAAGGTCATGACACACCTTTGGGTCATGGGCCATCTTTGCATGAAATAAGAACTTACCAAGTTTATCCATAAAAAAGATATAGGCCGGACACGAATAATGAAATTTTTCTTCAAGTGACCTTGAACTTCCCCGAATGACCTTGGGTCAAGGTCATGACACACCCTTGGGTCATGGGCAATCTTTGCGTGAAATGAGAACCTACCAAGTTTATCCATAAGAAAGATATGGACCGGACACGAATTATGAACTTTTTCTTCCAGTGACCTTGAATTTTCCCCAAATGACCTTGAGTCAAGGTCATTACACACCCTTAGGTCATGGGCAATCTTTGTGTGGAGTAGTAGATTGTAGTGTCCCTCCGTAAGAAAGATATGGACCAGACACGTTTGCACAGACAGATGGACAGCTAGATAGACAGACAGACGGACAGCTGGACAGACGGACAAGGTGATTCCTATATATCCCCCCCAAACTTCGTTTGCGGGGGGTATAAAAAAAACAATATTCATTATAATCTAATCAGGTTGTACCATGTGATCTACTGTCATTTTTTTAATGGTTAAAAAGCTAAGGTCTGAAAATGATTTTTCAAAGCTAAAGTTTTTGTTGTCGAAACCTTTCAATACTATTTTAATCTAAAGTTACAGAGGGTAGCTACATGTATTTGTAAGGTGTGTAATGGTACACATAATTAAGTAGATTTATTAATTATAAGTGTAATTAGTGTACGTACCATGTGATCTACTGACACGGTGTTGACTGTTACAAAGTTACTGAGGTTGTACTTGTACGGTGCATAATTCCCGTGCCAGGCCACCACATCAAATGGGGAATGGGTCTGAAAATCATAAAACAGAGAGTTATAGCTGATATGACATAATTCTATCAATATGTAGTATATGAACATCTCAGTCAGCTACTGACTTATTGAGCTATAATCACTGATGCTGAAATTTACATAGAGTTGAGTACAAGTGATTCTGATATTTACCTGTAGAGTAAATGGTATTACCTTCTGAGTTGAGTAAAGGTAATTCTGGTATTTTTCTTCTGAGATGAGTACAAGTGATTCCAATATTTTCCTGTTGAGTTGAGTACAGGTGATTCTGGTATTTATGTGTTCAGCTTACTACAGCTTGTTCTTGGTATTACCTGTTCTTAACCATGTGAATGGGTATTGCTAGTTTTTATCTATGGAGCTTTTTACATATTATTTACCTGTTGAGCTGAGAACAGATGACCTTGATATTTACCTAATGAATTGAGTACAGATGACCTTGGTATTTACCTGTTGAGTAAAGAACAGGTGACTTTAGTATTTACCTGTTGAATTGAGAACAGGTGACTTTGGTATTTACCTGTTGAATTGAGAACAGGTGACTTTGGTATTTACCTGTTGAATTGAGAACAGGTGACCTTGGTATTTACCTGTTGAATTGAGAAAAGGTGACCTTGGTATTTACCTGTAGAATTGAGAACAGGTGACCTTGGTATTTACCTGTTGAATTGAGAACAGGTGACCTTGGTATTTACCTGTTGAGTACCTGATAATTACCTGTTGAGCCGAGAACAGGTGACCTTGGTATTTGCTGATGACCGTAAATTCTTTGACTTCTCTATCTTCGTACCAGGCAACGGGTGTCTGGAAATCTCGTGGGTTAGCCAGTCCATTAGCTCCTATAAAAAACAGACAAAAGTATGTTACCAAAGGCTTATAAATCAAGGCAAGAGAAAAGTGGCAAATTGTCATAATAATTTTTTTTTTGTTTAACATTTGTTAGTTTTACAGATACATGTATAACAATAATTGAGCTGTAAAATGTGAAGGAGAAGGCTGGGATTTGAACTATGGTCCCTAAATCCCAGACAGATGCTCCACAGAAGGATGCTTGAGGCAAGATTAGATTAAATTGACCAAGTAGTTCTTGAGAAGCAAAAAAAAATTGCCAACAACAGACACATTTTGATCAGAAAATGTCCCTTGAGTCTCCAGCTCAGGTATCTGAAATATAATTGTATTACCAGTATTACTTACCTATGGGCCCAAGGTTAGGGAGAGTAAAATGACCATCAAAAATCTCCAGAATGTACCCCCTTGTGGGCCCCTCAACATCCACTTTGAACCGCATGCCTTGCTGAAAGGGAAACGTTTCTTTTAAAAGGTCGAAGTGTTTTCTGATTTTATTACCTTTCATTTGTTTATGTTATCGGTTGTGAAAAAAGTACAATTTTGTCATCGATTTTATTTTACATGATGTGCATGAAACAAAATTTTTATAGTTTTCAAAATAAAAAACTTATAAATATATTATAAACATTTGAAAGCAACAATGAGGGTTGGAAATTTTTCATTTAACTGGGATCTGCTTTCACTTTCTCCAATTCAGAATCTGCATTGAGTGAGGCTGTTATTCATTAAATCTAGGTCACGTACCTGTATGACACAGATTTCATTGGGGTCTA
The DNA here is from genome assembly GCA_003671525.1 of Saccostrea glomerata. NCBI lineage: Eukaryota > Metazoa > Mollusca > Bivalvia > Ostreida > Ostreidae > Saccostrea > Saccostrea glomerata. The sequence continues at coordinate 624,969 of PRKT01000190.1, forward strand.
CTTTCATTTTCCCAAACTCTGTTGTGATAAGAAGGGGGCCTTGCTGTGGAACTGAAAAAGAAAATAAGCTGTGAAAGTTAACGCAAAGAAAATGAAAGTAAGCCATGAAAGCTAAGGTACAAAATGAAAGATCATTCTTTGTTTGTATGTGTGTTTTTCTGTGCCTATGGTTCTTAGGAATCTGTAATAAATTGTATCATGTATATTTTGATTATTTTGAAAAAATAATTTTCCATTAAATTCCCCTTCCCCTAGATGTCTTTGTGTGTTTGCATGTAAGAATGGGTGCTACTCACCTATAAGAAAGTCCCCATCTGAATTGTACAGGCAACTACAAAAAAATTGATCATCCAGGTTAAGTCGAGTATACATAATAAAAGTTGACTTTAAATAACTGGCTTATAAGAAAAAAATTATGAATCCCACAGAAACCTTTGCAATAAAATTGAAATACAGATGAAGAGGATCTTAATAAAGATTTTCTTATTACAGAGTTTAGTGTTAATACATTGTAGCCGTTACAGCTGAAATTGAATTTGTACTTGCCCTTTCTGAGATATTACATACCTGTCTGACATTTACATATTACAGGTGTATACATACCTGTCTGACAGTATTACAGGTGTATACATACCTGTCTGACATTGAATTATTACAGGTGTATACATACCTGTCTGACATTGAGGTATTACAGGTGTATACATACCTGTCTGACATTGAGGTATTACAGGTGTATACATACCTGTCTGACATTGAAGTATTACAGGAGTATACATACCTGTCTGACATTGAATTATTACAGGTGTATACATACCTGTCTGACATTGAAGTATTACAGGTGTATACATACCTGTTTGACATTGAAGTATTACAGGTGTATACATACCCTAGTGACATTGAAGTATTACAGGTGTATACATACCTGTCTGACATTGAGGTATTACAGGAGTTTAGAGACCTGTTTGACATTGAGGTATTACAGGTGTATACATACCTGTCTGTCATTGAGGTATTACAGGTGTATAATACCTGTCTGTCATTGAGGTATTACAGGTGTATACATACCTGTTTGACATTGAGGTATTACAGGTGTATACATACCTGTCTGACAGTATTACAGGAGTATACAGACCTGTTTGACATTGAGGTATTACAGGTGTATACATACCTGTCTGACAGTATTTAAGGAGTATACAGACCTGTTTGACATTGAGGTATTACAGGTGTATATAGACCTGTTTGACATTGAAGTATTACAGGTGTATACATACCTGTCTGACATTGAAGTATTACATGAATATATAAAGTTAACAAAACGTTTTTAATCATATTTTCTTTTTTTGTTATGCTTTCTTGTCACTTTATACATGTTTATATTTATTATGCTTATTTTGATCTGGATCTGTGTGAGTCAGAGTGTGGTCGCGTGTGTGAGTGTGTGTGTGAATGCGTATGTGAGCACTCGTATCTAAATATGCATTGTAAATATCTGTTCATTGTATTGTATTCTTGACCTGTTATATAGAGAGGGTATTTATAGGCTTAAGCCTGTTGCCCAATCTATTCAGTTTACTGAATAAATATTGTTTAAATCATTGAAGTATTACAGGTGTATACATACCTGTCTGACATTGAGGTATTACAGGTGTATACATACCTGTCTGACATTGAGGTATTACAGGTGTATATATATATAGAAACACCATGTCTAGTCCTAGGCTCCCCTGCTCCACAGAGTGTTGTCAATCCCTGAAAAATTATAAATCCTAACATAATTTACATGTAAGTTAGAAGACTTAAAAGATCACCTCAGGTAGAGACAAGTTAAAAGATCACCTCAGGTAGACACAAGTTAAAAGATCACCTCAGGTAGAGACAAGTTAAAAGATCACCTCAGGTAGACACAAGTTAAAAGATCACCTCAGGTAGAGACAAGTTGTCTATAAAGCAAGACAAAGTGTGTCGTTTACTTTACTGTTCTGTAGGAACCGTTAGCTACATGTTTGTTGATCATCTGTTCTTACATAATCATAGCTTAAGAACTGTAGCATTATATACTTTTTTATATGTTAGTCTTTGACCATAACACTACAGATCCAGCAGTTCAAAAAAGATGCAATGTTTACGGCACAAGATTTTCTGTGCTCCAGCATTGGTCAATCATCTACCTTTCATTCCTGAATTCTAGATATAATTTTTAACCAACCTTTATATTACAATGACTTCCCAACCCTTTCTACATGTCTCTACAGACAGATTGTTCCCTTGTTTTGATTTCTTAGTCAGGTGGCACAAAATTCAAGTTGAACACAAGCGCATTTATCGGTCTTTAGAGGCACTATAAAGGGTTGATGGATAATTTAATAAACAGATTGAATATAAAATGGTTTTGAACTAGGGAGCAAAAAGTAGATGACCAATGCTGGAAAGAGAAGAAATTCACTCCAACAGTGTGCAGAAAATCTGGCTCTGTAAATATAGAACCCTTTTTTGCATTATGAAGATCTGATCATCTATAGAGTTATGGTCAAAAACTAATAAAAGCATAACGATACAGTTTTGCAGTTAACCTAATCAGCACGATCATGTATATCAAGACAAATGGAACGATTGTATCAATCACTTATCTGCGTTCAGTGAATTTTGTTTTAAAGACATATACAAAGATTCTAAAATAATTAATAATATACAAACTTGGACAAAGTCCAGTTTCTTCTTTGGCAGGTCAAATGGATGCCACCTAATCTGCATGAAAAGAATGAGAAATACTGATTGAAAATAAAACATTCTATACATGTATTTTATCAAGTTCGTTAGAATGTTATATTATTACAATAATCAATCAAAAGAGAAGCAGCACTATATAGATGTAGGCTGACTGAGTGATAGATAGTCTTAACTCAGTCTCACACTGCAGGATACGTAACAGCATTGAAATCTGTTAATAAAGCTTCTGAAGATGAGGGTGTTTTATTGAGTGACACTGACCTGATTTGGAATGGGGTCAGCTTCATCCCAGTTGTGTGTTATCAATCCTCGCTCCATCTTTTTGAATGGTTGATGTAAAACAGACGGCCGGATTCTGTACAACCAGCTGTCAATCAGAAACGAAACAACGGAAATTACTCACAGGCAAACAAACAAAGATATCAGATCAGAGACAAAACAAGGGAAACTACTTACAAACAAACAAACAAAGATATCAGAAGCAAAACAACTGAACCCACAAACAAACTTAAGGGAAATTATTTTGGCATAAGAATCAATTTGACCTTTTCTAAGATTTATTATGACCTTGACTTAAATAAGGGACAGTGCCCCCTAGGGATGGGTATCACCAAAAATTTTGTATTGCGATTTATCACGATTTTTCTCAAAATATCACGATTATATCATGAAAATAAATATATCTTAAAAATATATTAGAAAAACAAAATTTCACTTTTTTAAAATTTTCATGTACATAAAATTTATCATGTCTGGATTCGTAAGATGCTGTTCTTTTCACCTTTTACAACATTTTTTAGACTTTCTATAACTGTAATTTGAAAGATTGAACAAATACATGAATAATTTCTGGACTTTATAATATGTACCTAAATATCACGATACGTATCACGCAACGAAAAAATCGCAATATATATACCGATAAAATCGCACATCCCTAGTGCCCCCCCCTTCCCCGAGCTCTTGAATTCTGTATAGCAGTTATTTTAGCAAGGTGCTATTTTTGGCTTGTTTTAGCAGTTATGTAGTAAGCTGCCATATTTGATCTAAATTTCAGTATCACTACTAATAACTAGTCGGCATTTAAATGTACATTAAATGTATTGAAATTTATTAATAGATGAATTTTCTCTCTTTTGTAGTGCCTCTGTGTCCGTCAAAAAAAGTTCTGCCAAAATTACTGGGATCTCTTTGAGCAAGGAAATTTTACACCTGCTAAAGAAACCCACCAAACATGTGAATTGTTGGTGATTACGGCTATTTAGTATTGACCTTCTTTTGTTGGTTTCCCTCGGGGCTGTAAATGCACTCCCTGACAACTGCTCTGCATAAAGTCCATACGGACATTTCTGGGGATTGTTCTAAAACATAAAAATCAAAATTTTAACACAATTTAAGTTAACAGCAGTCTTCATTATTTTTTAAATTTAATAAAAATATATATTTACTGCACTTAATAAGTTCAACTCTGGTATTTGGAAACTTGACATTAATTCCTGTTTACTCCAGGGGTAGCAGACTAGAGGATTGGGGCATTTGGTAACATTGTGAAATTACTATATATATAGGACTGTGTTATAATTGAACAAAAAATTTGATATATCATACAATACGATATTGTTTGACAAAATTATAAATCACATCCTATCAGAAGACTGACCTGTCCTACAGGTAATGACCCCGGACATCTGGGGTCCTCACTGGAAAACTCATTCCCAAATCCACTCATATACACAAGCTGAAAATTGAAATATATATTTTATCTTTCAGAAGAAGACATGGAGAAAATACTAAATATTTTATAAAATTGTTCTTCTTTACCATTTGCTTACAAAACCTGATATAAATCTTTTTGAAAAATTGACACCTATTTAAAAACTCTGACTTCTTGATTTAAAGGCATAAAGTTTGTACAAACCAAAATCTATAGCAGCCAGGTGACATTTATTCAATACCATGATTACTATGTGTCTGTCGTCTTGCTTTGAAATGCAGCTAATTAATAAATACCTGACTCAGTCTTTATCATATGGTAACAATGGTAACTTTTGAGAATTCGTGAGTTAACAGAAATCAAGGTCTTTTGGACTTACTGTGCATCACAAAGAAAATAAATACTGTAAACATGTCAAACATGTTAAAGGAAGAAATATTTAAATTTGTTTATTTCCCTGTTGACAGCTATAATGACAAAATTAAATCCCATAAGAAATTTTTGTAACTATATAAAGAATACAGTTGCTCTCGAAACAACAAAATTTAATGCCCATGAAACCTTTTTAGATGAAAATTCATGGAAATTTCATAGGACCTACCACGGGAATTTTTACTTAGAACTAGACAGAGTACGTACAGTTTGTTTATATATATACTTGAATTAAATTTATTTATTACTCGAATTATAGAATTAGATGTTAAACTAGAATGTATACATAATTTCATAAAAATTAAAGGATTTTTTGTTGATGCATAAAATTATGTACTGATGTGACATGTTAAAAAATAAAATTACAATGACACACCCCTCAATTGACCAATCAAATTCAAGAAAAATGGCACACCCCCTGGGACCTTTTCATTTGCAATTCTTTCAAAAGTTACAGACATTTGCGTGCTGTAGCTCATGTTATGAATTTAAATCCAAACCGAAAATTATCATGAATAGTGATTGTGTACTGTCATCTCAGCATTATCGTGCCAGCATCAGGATTACAACGTGTACGCGTGTCAAGGTCGTTTTAGTAACACTTTGAATTTGCGAAAAAAACAAAGATGCCTTTCAAACCTAACCTATGCCAAGGGTAATGCAACATTTCTGAATCAAGATGATACTTTTTTTTTCAACAGAATGTTTCATTTAAACATGTTTAAATATCACCCCGAATCATAAGGATTATGAGTACCTTTTCCATGTTGTTATTAAATCCGTGTAGTAGAAACGCTTTAAAATAATAAACATTTTAGTGATCAAGATGTTCGTAAATAATTTTATAAAGATATAAAAAAGGAACATTGGCTGCATTTCAATTGTTGCCTTCAAAATGTATTTTAATACACCGCAGAAAAAAGTATTTGTTAAAATGTGTGAATTTTTCATGGAATTCATACTTTGTATTTTTCATTGACAAATAAAGTAAAACTCCGAGAGAACCGAATAAAATAACCTTGACCTTCACTCCTACTTCGTCCAAAAAAGGAGGTCACAGTGGGAATTTGTTTTGAATTTTAACACACATACCCGTTACTGGATTATGGCCACGAGCAGGGAAGTTTTACTCCAGCAGATGGAAATCTCACAGGTATGGAACCTTGCACACTATTTATTTTTTCAAAAGCGTCGAAGTTATCTGCAGAATCAAACAATAAATGGCCCAATGAGCATGCATGCACGTTTGTTTGCCTGAGGCCATTTATAGCAGGTGAAACGCACGTCCGTGTGTCCGTATGTGAATCCATTAAAGTTGTGGCGATGTCGCCCTCAACCAAAGGTAGAAGGTCTAAATGTGGGGCTTTATAATCACTCTTGTTCTAGTAATCCCTGGTTATGATAGATCAATAGAAATGTAGTCAGCATGGTCAGATCCTGGTGTTGACAGATGCGTTTCTGTTTTAGAGATGAAGGTGGTGTGTATTGTGGACAGCTGGGGCCGCGCGGTACCACCAGGTGGTGATCCAAAAGTCGCCGCCACAAGCTCGGGGACTCTACAGGAATCTCGGCTCCTGGCGTTGTGTGTCATCCAGAAAGTCTGTAAAAGGTGGGAAAATCAAGAAACTGTCCGAAAGTCTGTAAAAGGTGGGAAAATCACACAGAACTATCATAAAGTGTGTAAGAGATGGGAAAATCAAGAAACTATTCAAAAGTCTGTAAAAGGTGGAAAAATCACACAGAACTATCAGAAAGTCTGTAAAAGGTGGGAAAAATCACAATACTATCATCATAAAGTTTGTAAAAGATGGGAAAATCACGAAGCTATCCGAAAGTTTATATAAGGTGGGAAAATCACACAGAACTATCTGAAAGTGTGTAAAAGGTGGGAAAATCAAGAAACTTTCCAAAAGTCAGTAAAAGGTGGGAAAATCACACTTAACTATTAGAAAGTTTGTAAAAGGTGGGAAAATCTCAAGGAACTATCCGAAAGTGTGTAAAAGGTGGGGAAATCACAGGAATTATACAAAAGTGTGTAGAAGGGGGGGGGGGGGGGG
>PRKT01000190.1:633177-712086 GCA_003671525.1 Saccostrea glomerata
GACCCCCGGTGCAAGGGTGGGGCCAAAAATGGCCGACCCAAGTTTTACGTAGGAATATATAGGAAATATCTTTAAAAATCCTTCTCAAGAACCACTGGGCCAGGAAAGATGAAACTCATGTGGAATCATCCTCAGGTAGTGTAGATTCAAGTTTGTTCCAATCATGACCCCCCCGGGGCTAGGGTGGGGCCAAAATGGCCGACCCAAGTTTTACATAGGGATATTTAAGGAAATCTTTTAAAATCTTCTTTTCAAGTACTTCAAAGCTATGATTAGTGATATTTATATGGAATCATCCTCAGGTAGTGTAGATTCTAGTTTGTTCAAATGATGAATGCCTGGAGGGGGGGGAGTAAATTCAAGCCCGATGTGCTCAGGTGAGCGCTGTGGCCCCTGGGCCTCTTGTTACAATTATATTCAATTTGTTCATTGATCTACTGTATACAGGGTTAATTTCACCCCATGTTATTTTCGCCCTATTGAACTTGTAAACAATTTTGCCCCGTTTTAAATTCACCCAGTCATAGTTCTGTTGAAGAAATCATGAGGTGTAATTCGATTTCGCCCCATCAAGGGGAGGGCGAAAGGGGCGAAAATAAAATGGGGGCGAAAATTTCCCTGTATACAGTATCAGAATTTGTTTGTTGTAGGGTTTTTGTCTGACATTCAGAGCATAATAAGGCTGATTGAAAAAATTAGATTTCCTTAGGGATAACAATCGGGGACTAAACGCTAACTGAGATTAATTAAATTACTGAGAAACGGCAACTTTTATGTACAGTATTGTAGATTTACTTTTTCTGGAAAAGGTTTTATTTATAGTACTGTGCATGTTCTGCTATTTCTTATTCTAATGCAATCGCTTTGTAAAACACGTTTTGATTGGCTAATGCACTGATGTTTGAAGCAGTTAAATGAGCATTAACGAGCGTGAAAGCTTTTTCAATGTGACGTCATAATAGAGCGACAGAAAAACACAATGCTTCGTGAAGTATTTTATGTAACAAAACTCAACAAAATAAGACGTAAACAACAAACAAAATGCATGGATTGCATTAGAATGGGAATAACTTATCTTCTAATTTGGTATTTGCGACTGTTAATGCTGATTTAACGGTCGCAAACATCCGTTTTACCGGCTCCGCTTACACGTCGCCGGTAAAACTCAGTTTGCGACTGTGAAATCAGCATTAATGGTCGCAAATACCAAATTAGAAGATAGTTATTCCCTAATTTTTCCTGATTTATTTATGATTCATTTCTAGAGTGTTAATATTGTTATTTGTCATGTTTGTACCTGCTTATCTGCTAACGTATTTAGCCAATGCTTTTTTTTGTTATTTATAGTTTGGAGGCAGAGCTGGAATTCCCCTAAGCTTTATTTTGTTATTTATAGTTTGGAGGCGAAGCTGGAATTCCCCTAAGCTTTATTTTGTTATTTATAGTTTGGAGGCGGAGCTGGAATTCCCCTAAGCTTTATTTTGTTATTTATAGTTTGGAGGCGGAGCTGGAATTCCCCTAAGCTTTATTTTGTTATTTATAGTTTGGAGGCGGAGCTGGAATTCCCCTAAGCTTTATTTTGTTATTTATAGTTTGGAGGCGGAGCTGGAATTCCCCTAAGCTTTATTTTGTTATTTATAGTTTGGAGGCGGAGCTGGAATTCCCCTAAGCTTTATTTTGTTATTTATAGTTTGGAGGCGGAGCTGGAATTCCCCTAAGCTTTATTTTGTTATTTATAGTTTGGAGGCGGAGCTGGAATTCCCCTAAGCTTTATTTTGTTATTTATAGTTTGGAGGCGGAGCTGGAATTCCCCTAAGCTTTATTTTGTTATTTATAGTTTGGAGGCGGAGCTGGAATTCCCCTAAGCTTTATTTTGTTATTTATAGTTTGGAGGCGGAGCTGGAATTCCCCTAAGCTTTATTTTGTTATTTATAGTTTGGAGGCGGAGCTTGAGAATGTCCAGTTTGAGAAGCTGGACTTTGGCGAGACGTCCGTCCTGGACTTGTTTTATAACGCGGACGTCGTCATTGTGGACATGAGTATCCCGGTCCAGCAGTCGGCCCTGTTTTATCACATCGGTGTACGGCAAAGTATGGAGATGAAGTTCAATATTGTCCTCCATTATGATGTTGACCCCGAACAGTCATTGGCATTAAGGGTAAGGAAGGATTGAGGGGGGATGGATGGGGGTAAAGAAGGATGGAGGGGTGGTGGAGGGATGGAAGGGGGATTGAGGGGGAGAGAAGATATAAATATTGAGAAAAGTATGACTAACATATATATGTATGCTTTAAATGATAACAGACATGTTGAAGGGGATATAAATTGTGGGAAAAATAACTTGCTTTGGTTATACAGTAGATGTTATTCATCTGTTTCCTATTTTTAGTTGTCTTGTGGTAACAATGTGTTGTTTTTCCCGTACCTGGTGGACAGTAATAAGACCTGCGTTGTCGTGGAGAACTCGACCTTACCTCAGAACTGCTGTGTTCACCCGGAGAAAGGACAACAGTCGTTATTTGTACAACTCAAAAAGAAGCTCAGCGAGATGGAGAAAGAAAACACGTAATGAGAAGATTTAACATTGCTTTTGTTAAGATATTGAAATATATTGTTATGTATTTGCTGTTTTAAGGTATTCAATGTATAACGAAGGGATTTTGAACGATTTTAAATTATTTTAAACTAGTAAAAAAAGTAAAAAATAAAAACACATTGCTAGATAACGATAAAAGTGAAATGAATCAAATTCACAAGACTGATAACATATAAGAAGATGGCCATTTTGCACATTTCAAGTTTTTGAAGAGTTATCTGCTATTGATTAAAAGAAGAAAAATTTTGATTTATCAAAATTTCTGTGGTAAATAATTCATTTCATGGTTTAATAAAGAGGGAGTTTATGCATATTTTCACTCAAATCACTTTTTACAATATCTTATAAAACATGCGCTGCCCATAGACTTCAATGTAAAATTCAAGGTGATATTATTTGGACAATAATCAAAATTTTGTAAATTCCTTTGGTGGAGCATATTTATTTGATAACATCTTCAAAATGCTATCATGATTAAAAATATCAAACCATTCATTTATTAGGTACAAATATGGTCGTTATACATTGAATACCTTAATTGATTAAATATCAGGTTATGTGGAATTTGATGATTTTATGAAGGTGACATTGTAAGTATTATTTTCTGTCTGTGTAGGGTGCACATCAAAGAGAGATTCCTGAACGATTTACGGAAAGCGCGCGACCAGTATAAAGGGGAGGAGCTAGCCAAGGTAAAAGTTCGTAACCATGGCAACACCAATCACAGAGAGAGAGAGTTAATGCCTGGGAATTACTTGCTGTAATGTAGACTCAGTCCTGTACATTATCAGCAATATAGAACTGAGTCATGACCTGGAGTAATTAAAGGATTAAGGTCATATTCCTAGAAAAGACTCACTCTGATATTTTACTTGTTTATAATTTAAAATTATTAAAAATTCAAGTCTATTATTTAAGGAATGAAGCTTATTTCAACTTATGTTATCCGATATAACATGACTTGGGGCAGTTTACGCTTTATAAACTGCGAAGTTGTTTATAAGTAAGCGTAAACTACCCCAAGTTTTGTTATATCGGATAACATAAGTTGAAATAAGCTTCATTTCTTATAATTTAATTTAAATGTAGACAATGAGACAATATTTTCTTTAAAGTAAGCAGTATTTTAAAAGTAACGTCAAGCGGAGTGATACGTTTTTGACGTAACTCATTGTGACGTAGGCAAGTTATGTTATACGAAATGGATAAAACCGTTTAACCAATCAAATGACGCTTTACAACTGAAATTAAATTATTTTAATATAGTAGTACAGATGTAACTTGTTAAACCTTGACAAATGACGGGTATGGGGTCTGACAATGTACTTGCGTCTTCATTTTCAGGGGGACAAAAGTAATACAAGATAAAATGTTACCTGTTTATTTAACGATGTTTGATCCTGATATTTAAGAACCCTCTATACACTGACGAAAAATGTTTTTTGGACTTTGAGAAAATTTTATAGTGTAAAGGAGGCTATTTTAAAACAAACTAATCCATTTCTAATATAGGGAGCGTGCCTTCTTTATCCAGGAAAAATCTTTGAAGACAGTGAAGTAATGACAAAGACAAATTGCTTTTGATTATTGATTTATTTAGAATTTTGTCATACAGTGCAGATTACAATTTATTCTTTTTTTATGTCAAATGGTGGGTCAGTCTAACTACACGCAAGTACCCTGAAATTAGGGTGCAGTGTAGAGAGGGTCCTTAAAGTCTTAAACTTTTTTTGCCAAGTATATTTTAAGTTTCTACTTACATAGCTTAATTAAAATTCAAATCAAAAAATGGGGGTCAATATGCTTCTTTTGGCGCTACAATACATTTAATATGACCTTCTTGCACTGAAAGTTGTGTCTTAATTAAAAATTACATCTTCGACGTTTTACCTGCAATATTTTTATCCAATTAAGGAAAGAAACAAATTCAACTCCAAGTCTGTTTAAAAAAAGATACTTTAAAATTGTAACTAAGAAAAAGTTTCAAATTACTTCGCATAATCAATTTTTTGACCTTTCTGCACTAATAAAATGTGATTTTCTGGCATTGAAAATTTAATAAGCAAGAAAATTAATTTAAAGTCTTAAACTTTTTCTGAATTTAAGCAAATAGGTCAAAGTTATCTTGAATATTTAGAAAAGAACATCAAAAGAGGGGGTATATGATGTTAATTTCCAGATATTACTAAAAAAGTGTCAATTTTACGTTAAAATTGGCTCAATTTTTTTTCCGGGTTTTCAGTTTTTGAATATATTTACTATATTTGTCACACTTTGTTTATAGAATTCATAAGAAATAATTTGATAGATTTTTCAGAACCAGCATGACACATTCTATTGCAAAAAACAGCTTTGTGTGCAACCAGCATGGAAAAATAGGAATCCTTAATAAAGAGTACTGTTATAGTTCAAAAGGGAAAAAACTGATGATTTTCGTCTAAAAAACCCTCCACCACAAAATATAGTCCTCAGTTTAATTCAACTTGAATGGAATTTAATCGCGGTTTTTAATGAATATAGTTCATTTTGCATTGTAGAATTCAGATTTTTATGTTAGAATTATAAATGATGCAGAATTTTATAAATAAAGGACATGACCAAAATCCACTCAAAAACTCAGGATCGAATGTCCTTAAGTACATTATCCATTGTTTTGCTTGATATGTTATATTACATGTTGTTGATTCACTTTATTCATTACATTCATTTTATTGATTTTATTTTGTTGATTGACTTTGATTTTAACATGACATTGGTTGACTACATGGATTTTTCAGGTTCTGGATGCTATGAAGACACGTCTAGATGATCCCCAGCTTTTATGTGTAGAGGTCGTCATGAATATGCTAATTTCCCTGAGAGAGACACAGGTTAGTTTAACTGATTATACAGCTATTATGTGTAGAGGTTGTCATGAATATGCTAATTTCCTTAAGAGAGAAACTATAAGTTATGTAGACAATTAGAGAGGTAATACGGAAATATGTGGGGTCCTTGAAAAAATCCATATTGGGCGAGGCGTAAGCAGGTCGTCATGAATATGATTATTTCTTGTCCAATCCGGACATTACTAGTTCCAAAGAAATGAGACGGATAAAACAACATTGTAGATTTGACAACATTGTAGATTTGACAACATTGTAGATTAGACAACATTGTAGATTTGACAACATTGTAGATTTGACAACATTGTAGATTTGACAACATTGTAGATTACACAACATTGTAGATTAAACAACATTGTAGAATAAACAACATTGTAGGTTTGACAACATTGTAGATTTGACAACATTGTAGATTTGACAACATTGTAGATTAAACAACATTTTAGATTTGACAACATTGTAGATTAAACAACATTGTAGATTAGACAAAATATTTTGAAATGGACTATGTCTCGCTCGTTACAGAACTATGACGCTATGGTGAAGTTGGTAGAAGATTTAGAACAGATTCCACAAAACAAGATTACAGGACAGTTCTGTGTCATGTATCTCTATGCCTTTGCTCTTAACAGGTCAATAATTAATGTACATTTTGTTACTTTCACTTTTTTTTTCAATTCTGATTTGAAAGAAGCAGCTTGATCTAAAAACATAATTAAGGAAATTAAAAAAATACTTTAATGACAAGATTAATTATTAAGATGAGTTGACTAAAATATGTATAAAAGTTTTTTTTTAATTTTGCAGGAGGAATCAAAATGGTGACAGAAGTAAAGCTCTGAAAGTCATTCTCGAGGTAAGGTCAGAGGTCATGGTCAGTATGAGATCAGGTCAGATTTGTGAGTCATTGATTTGTACTTTTGTTTTTTTTTTACCTTTTTGTAGATATTACATCATTAAGTGGACATGCAATTCCTTTCCCGATGAATATTGGTGTATTTGATGAAAAGATCTAATTCAGACTTATTGCCCTTTAATCATCTTATTTACTGTTTTATTTTTGTGCAGGTCTGTTTAATGTTCCCTATTTCTGTTATACAGGCCATTCGTCAGACTGACAATCCTAGCCCTGACATGCTGTGTTTGTGTGGGCGGATCTATAAGGATATGTATGTAGACTCGGAATTCACGGACCGCTCCATGCTGGATAATGCCATTGAATGGTCAGTCAGGTCAAATAGGGTCAAAGTTCAAATGTCAGCCTCCTCTTAACCTGATTACCATGCTTCATAAATGTTTTTGACCAAAGGAAACTTCATGCTTTGATTTTTTGTTTAAATCTCCTTACCTGAGTCTATCAAATGAATATACTTCTTGTCAACATTTTTGTTCTCCTGTTCAGTAAGAATTTCCTCTGTTACAGGTATAGGAAGGGTTTTGATCGACAGCCTAATGAGTATGCGGGGATTAATCTGGCTACTCTGTTAGTTATCTCTGGGAAGGATTTTGCCTCTTGTTCAGAGCTTCAAAGAATAGGTACATTGTATAAAATTCCCCTGACTAGAGAGAAAGATAATATTAAAATAATTATAACTGAATATTAGTAGTGAGTGTTAGTACAGACACATCACAGATTACAGTTGTGTGATTTTCTGTAAAATGTAACTTGAAGAAAAAATTGTCAGGTCTCATGGTTAAAATCTGTTGATCAGGGTTTATTTAATCTGATAATTCTGAAAGTTATTGAGATACCATATGTTAGGGTATTAAGGGTTAAGTACATTTTATAGAGCCATGTACATGTAACATATGAATGAATTTAATTTTATCAGGTCTGGTGTTAAATAATCTGATTGGCAAGAAAGGCAGCCTGACGTCGCTGCAGGATTACTGGGATGTTGCTACGTTCTTCGAGATCTCAGTCCTCGCACAGGATTATGGAAAGGCTGTACAGGCTGCGGAATGTATGTTTCGACTTGAGCCGCCAAACTGGTGAGTGGAAATGCAGGGAATACTAATACAAACTCAAAACTTATACATACCCATCCCAAACCAAACTCAAAACTTAAACATCCCTATCCCAAATCAAACTCAAAACTTATACATACCTATCCCAAATCAAACTCAAAACTGGTACCCATCCCAACAAAGTAAAAACTGGTACCCATTCCAGAAGGAACTCCATACTGGTACCCATCCCAAACCAAACTCTAAACTGGTACCTATCCCAAACCAAAGTCAAAGGTGGTACCCATCCTAACCTAAAGTCAAAACTGATACAGTATTCATCCATAAAAGAAGACCCCTGTCTCAAAATACTGGTATTTTCCCCTCTCTCTCTCTCTTTCTCTAATCACTACTTAGAGGAAATCCAAAAGTACTATTATTGACACTCTATGAGTATGATCAAGGTATTCAATATCAAGTTAACAGGATTACACATTCATTACAGGTATCTGAAGTCTACAGTTGGTAATATTTCTCTTATTATGAGATTTAAGAAGAAGACGCCAAGTTACTCCAAAGAACTTCAGGTAATGTAACATAATACACTGTGTAGTAACGTTACAGGGCAATTTTTGAAGCGAAACATGACATAGTGATGTATAGAATTTCAAAGAAAGTAAAATAGATATGAAACAACATGAACCATTAAAGTACTAACAGATATGACTTTAAATGCAGAATACATAAAGTTTCATTAATTATATTAGGTCATGTGGAATTTGTGTTAGAGGGTATATTGTGCAGTGATTATTCCAGACTGTATTATCTCTTTATTTTAATTTTCAGTTGTTTAATTTTTGGATGGAGTTTTTTGCTGAGGCGTGTAAGACGGATCCTAAAGAGTTAACTAGCTCCTCATTTCCCGTAAGTACATAATTACCATGGTAACCAGTAAACAGCGCCTCATTTCCCATAAGTACATAATTACCATAGTAACCAATAAACAGCTCCTCCGTAAGTACATAATTACCATGGTAACCAATAAACAGCTCCTCATTTCCCGTAAGTACATAATTACCATAGTAACCAATAAACAGCTCCTCATTTCCCGTAAGTACATAATTACCATGGTAACCAATAAACAGCGCCTCATTTCCCGTAAGTACATAATTACCATGGTAACCAATAAACAGCTCTTCATTTCCTGTAAGTACATAATTACCATGGTAATGGATATTTCAGAATATTGACAATATACAATATTTACATTCGCTGTGTTTTTCTACTAAGCCAACTGTGAAATTGATTTGAAATTCATTTTCGTGTATACTCACGCGTAGAAATATACACGTAGAATACATACAGAAAAGTTCGCTAGATAAATTCAGGTTGTATTAGAAATACTGGAGTCAACTGTTGAATGTGAAAATTTAAATGATGGTGTCCTGGTTTTTCTGCAGTAAAACTGTACAGGACAAATTTGGATAAATAGCCAAGCCATAATTTTAATAATGGCAAGTTTAAGTGACATATCCAGTGGAACTGAAATCAGGACATGAATAATATGTTATTATGTTTACAGGTGTTGATACAGGAGCCCAATAAAGTGTTAATGCCGAGCTATGTCCAGGTGAACTGGGATGAGGATACTAAGGAGGTCCGACTGTGGCACGTTTACCCTGAGTCAGAATCCTCTAAAGATCACGAGTGGACCTTCCCTGCCATTACTATAAAAGGAGTCAGGTAGCTACTCCTTTATTGGATTTAATTCCGTTATTGGATTAAATTAGGTGTTACGTACGATCACGAGTGGACAATGTCTATCAAGGTAGCTAAGTAGCTATTCCTTTATAAGATTTTGTCAGGAAATAAATGATATTCTTCCAAAATTATCTGTCTTCTTGAGTTTTGCTTTAATTTGCGTGTACATTTTATTTGATACAAATGAAAGAAAAGTAATTCAGTTAAGCTGGTAACATAATGAAGATCACCTTCTCTCTAAATCTGTGACATGTTACAGCTAGAGTCAACATAAACTTTTGGTTTTTTATACTTTGTTTGATTTATTATTGAGTTGAATTTGATCCCAAGGTTTGATTTGGTTACAGTTTATACAGAAGAGACTGCCGGGCCGTGTTTCTTTATGTCCAGGAAAATTCGGACGATTTTCACATTTACTTCTCGTCAGAGCTGCAGAGAAGAGAGTAAGTCCAAGTAAAAATGTGGTTATACAGTTATTGCATTTCTAACAGATACTATTGTACAGTAACAGTTATATCATTTTTAACCTGTACATGTCTCACACATTCTTATAAGTATACTCTATGTGTTATAACTCATGTTCTAGATTGTACAGTTATTACTTATTCTATAAGTTCTATAACAAACTCTTTGTGTTATCTTTCAGATTCTATAACTCACTCTATGTGTTATTGGTATCTTTCAGATTCTATAACTCACTCTATGTGTTATTGGTATCTTTCAGATTCTATAACTCACTCTATGTGTTATTGGTATCTTTCAGATTCTATAAATCACTCTTTGTGTTATTGGTATCTTTCAGATCCTATAAATCACTCTATGTGTGATTGGTATCTTTCAGATTCTATAAATCACTCTATGTGTGATTGGTATCTTTCAGATTCTATAACTCACTCTATGTGTTATTGGTATCTTTCAGATCCTATAACTCACTCTATGTGTGATTGGTATCTTTCAGATTCTATAAATCACTCTATGTGTTATTGGTATCTTTCAGATTCTATAACTCACTCTATGTGTGATTGGTATCTTTCAGATTCTATAAATCACTCTATGTGTTATTGGTATCTTTCAGATCCTATAACTCACTCTATGTGTTATTGGTATCTTTCAGATTCTATAACTCACTCTATGTGTGATTGGTATCTTTCAGATTCTATAACTCACTCTATGTGTTATTGGTATCTTTCAGATTCTATAACTCACTCTATGTGTTATTGGTATCTTTCAGATTCTATAACTCACTCTTTGTGTTATTGGTATCTTTCAGATTCTATAACACGGTGTCCAACATGATAAAGGATCAGGCTGACAGTCAGGTCTTCTCAGAGTCCCTGGACGAGTACGACTCAATAGAGGTGAGTACAGCTGGACTTATAAACTGACTCCTCTAAGTGCACATGCACTGAATGAGTACGACTCAATAGAGATGAGTACAGCTGTACTAAATTGAAGTCCTTAGTGCATATGTACTTAATGAGTATGACTCAATAGAGGTAAGTACAGATACTTATAAAAGTAGTTCTAAGTTCACATGCACTGAATGAGTACAACCAAATAGAGGTAAGTACAGCTGTACTAAATTGAGGTTCTTAGTGCATATGTACTGAAAGAGTATGACTCAATAGAGGTAAGTACAGTTGTTCTAATAAACAGGAGTCCTTAGTGCATGTATACTGGATAAGTGTGACTCAACAGAGGCAAGTATTAGTATAAGTTGTGTTAGGTAGGGGAAGTTTTGGGATGGTTTATGATGACCTTGTTTTTCTATTTATAGTACCAGTATGAGTTGTGTAGGATATGGACGTTTTGGGGTGGTTTATGATGACCTTGTTTTCTATTTATAGTGTTTTCTATTTATAGTATCAGTACGAGTTGGATGAGAAGAACCAGCGAGTTGTGTTAGGACGCGGTAGTTTTGGAGTGGTTTACGCAGCACGCGACACAAAAACTCAAGTCAGGATTGCAGTCAAAGAAATCCCAGAGAAAAATACACAGTAAGAAAGCACGCAAACCTTTGCTGAGTGCTTTATTTGACAGGAGATTAACCATTTGATGCGAAGCTGTCACTTTAAATCTCCTGCTGACTTTGTAATTGGACCAAATACATAAATTATATCACTTTAAATCCATAACTGACTCTATATTATACTTTACAGGGAGATATCAATATATCACTGTAAATCCCTGGCTGACTCTACGTTATTCTTTACAGGGAGATATCAAAACTATCACTATAAATCCCTGGCTTACTCTATATTATATATTACAGGGAGGTGCAGCCCCTTCATGAAGAAATAAAGCTCCACAGTCGACTGAGTCATAAAAACATCGTCAAATACCTCGGCTCTCTCAGCCAGGATGGATACTTCAAAATCTTCATGGAACAAGTCCCTGGAGGTCAGTAATGTCAAAGGCCATCTATAATAAGTCATTCATTAGTAATGTCAAAGGTCATCTATAATAAGTCATCCATTAGTTAGGTCAAAGTTATCCATAAAAGGTCATCAATAGGTTTCACTAATTTTGCAAAACTTATAATAAAGGATTCAGATTTTCATTTGAATGACAAAGTCATTGGTCTCCACATGCCTATGTCTGACTCCTTAAAATATAATTTTGATTTGGGTCAGAAAGTCTTTGGCCTCTGTGTGCTCATGACTGACTTCTCATGAAGTGATTTAAGTGAGTTGATTTTGTAGGAAGCCTCTCTGCTCTGTTGCTGTCCAAGTGGGGGCCATTGAAAGACAATGAGACAACGATAGCATTCTACACAAAACAGATATTGGAGGGCCTTAAATACCTGGTAAGTATGTCACTATATAACGATAGCATTCAACACAAAACAGATTTTGTAGGGCCTTAAATATTTGGTGACGTTGTCATCAAATCGTTACCTTAATGTGCTTGGTCTCTTGATGAATACTGCTGATAAACTGGAATTTCTTTGTAGCATGATAACAAAATCGTCCACCGCGACATTAAAGGAGACAACGTATTGGTCAACACGTACAGCGGACTTCTGAAAATCTCGGACTTCGGCACGTCCAAACGTCTCTCTGGCATTAACCCATGTGCTGAGACTTTCGCAGGTAAAATTAAACGAAAGACAAGAAAAGTAATTGATTGTGATGTAAACTTTACTATTTTATGAAAGTAATACAGATTGCTTAATGTAAATGTGGCAAGGGTCCATATATGTTCTTTACAATAATTTCTGATTTATTTGTAGAAACCATTCAGTACATGTTCTTTACAACTATTTCTTGTTTATTTCTGGGAATCAGTACATGTTCTTTACAATTATTTCTGGTTTATTTCTTGGTTATTTCTAGGAACCATTCAGTACATGGCCCCTGAGGTGATAGACAAGGGTCTCCGTGGATATGGGCCTCCTGTAAGTAGAAGTTACATCTAGTGAACTTATAAACATTGTATCTGACTCTCTCTGACTCTCTTGAATTGAATACAATCTGACCTTGAATTGGAATATCTCTCAGCATTTCGATACTGTGGATCAGTGAATTTTTGTGACACCTTATTTTTATGAGATATTGTTTAACTCTTTATTTTTGAGACAATATTTTCACTAAATTGTGATTATTGCTTTATATGATCAAAGGAATACTTATATATGTGAGAATTCATGAACACACTGTCTCATGTTATTATAGAAAAGGACATTCTCATGAATAAAAAGTAAAACATAGGTACAGTTGACTTTTTGTTCAATCTGTATGAATGATTCTGTTTCATTTGAAATTTCATGGATGAAGTCAGAAGACATAATTTAACTTTGTAGTATGAATGTTATGTTCAGTTGTCAAGCTGTATGTATTTCAGGCTGATATTTGGTCCTTGGGTTGTACTGTTATTTATATATTGTTTTATTTTATACAGGCTGATATTTGGTCCCTGGGTTGTACTGTTATTTATATATTGTATTATTTTATACAGGCTGATATTTGGTCCCTGGGTTGTACTGTTATAGAAATGGCTACAGGAAAGTTACCATTTATAGAGGTAAGTCAACTTTACTTATTTTTTAACATGTTTGTGATATGGTTTACAGATTGAACTCTATTTGTCTATCTGTCTGTTTGTGATAACTCTGTCTTCACAATATAAGCTTGGCAGCCCTGAGGCAGCTATGTTTAAAGTTGGTTTCTACAAAATGCACCCAGAAATCCCTGACACGATGTCACAGAATGCCAAAGATTTCCTTCTCAAGTAAGTCTGTGTTTTATATGTTATATACAATGTCTGTGTTTGCAATTATTTTCTGCTCAGAGTTTACTTTAAGGTGACTTTTGACCTTGAAATTGGTTTGAAATATTTTTCCTTCTCGTAAAGGAGAATATGACTAAATTGATTAAATTATTTAACGGTACACATACATGTAGATAAAAATAAGAAGCACACAACTGATAATTGAGATGCCACTTCTGGTCTATTGGTCTGTAAGGTTATTTATGTCTATTTTATTTTAGGACATTTGAACCAAAGCCAGAACTGCGAGCCACTGCAGAGGACTTACTGAAACATCCCTTTATTGTAGAGTGAGTCTAGGTTAACTCTATTATCTGAGTGTTTAACAGTCACTGACTTATTTTAAACATCCATCTATTGTAGAGTGAATCTGAGTTAATTGAATTATCTGTTTAACAGTCAATGACTTAACTTATTCATCCATCTATTGTACAGCGAGTCTGGGTTAATTTAATTATCTATTATCAATTATTGTTTTACTAGTCAGTGACTGAACTTTAAGGATAAAGCTTCAGAAAGTTTCTATTCTCAGGTGATTGTCTTATCAACCCTATGGCTTTCTGTTGTAGAACTTTATCAAAGAAGAAAAAGAAGAGAGCTAATGATGGTGAATATTTCCGCAGTATTTCTAGTAAGTATGATAAAAACGGGTGATGAAAAGGCTTGGATTGTTGAATTTCAGTAATCATTGCTAGATATCAGATGTTCTTGTTAGATATCACTTGTCAGTGTTAAATATCACTTGTCATTGCTAGTAGATATCACTTGTTTTTGTTAGATATCACCTGTCATTGTAGTCATCAGATGATGTTTTTAGAATTTATTAATCATTGCTTAATATCAATTATCATTGCTGGATATCAGATGTCTGTGTTTAATTCAGTTATCATTGCTATTTATCACTTGTCACTGAATATCAGTCATGGTATTTAACATATGGTATGACAGTCATGATATCTAATGTATGGTATGAACTGTTTATTTGATCTTGTGCTTTTGTTTTTACTTTAAGTGCCAGCTGGTCAAGAGGGGTATATTCAGCAAAAAAACACAATGCAGCTACAGCTACCAAAGAAAAAAAGGTGAGGGAGAGAGAGATAGGGAGAGAGAGCTAAAAGAAAAAGTTGAGAGAGATGAAAGAGAGAGAGAGAGGGAGAGTGCTACAGCTTCCAAAGGAAAAAATGTGAGAGATATATTAGATAGTGAGTCATAAAGACACAATGTGATGTATCCCCTGTTTCTATTTATAGAGAGTCATAACGATACAATGTGATGAATTGTCTGTTTCTATTTATAGAGAGCCACGCTCCCCTGCGTCGAGTATCGGCAGTAACGATACAATGGATATGGATGAGTATGACGCTTCAGAGGAGAAAGAACGGGAAAGGTAAGCCTCGTTTTGAAGTCAGCCTCGTTTTGATGTGCTCCAGTTTCCTCATTTAATTCAATGTGTTCAGTTGCTGAGTTTTCCTTTAATTTTTTTGAATGTCCCCACAAAGTTATTTCCCTTTGTAAATATCAGAATCCCATCTTCTCACTATTAATAAAATCTCTCAGTCTAGAGTTAAATATGTTTGATTTGTTTATATTAAATACTTTACAGACTAAAAGTGGTATTAACATGTCAGTTAAATTTTATTTTAACATCTGCAAAGTTCTTGCAATTGAAGGGAAAAATAAAGATCTCTTATGCTACAAAGGGACATAACTTGTGTGAGACGCATCTGTTGTGCCCACGTTAGCCTTAATTAACAGCATCTATTATGTACTCAGCACAGCATGCCTTACTTACCAATAGCTAGAACTTCAGAAGTTTGATTAGCATTTTGTTGTGTTTGTGATCAACATAGGAAAGTGGACATTGAGTCAGAATCGGAATGATCTGTCAAGACAGGCTCCATGTCCAGATTCCCTACCCTGACTATCCCACTGATTGAATCTAACAAAAAAAGAGACTCAGATATAAAACATGTATAACATCAATCAAGATTTAGTCAAGAACTGAATATTCAGAAAAGGATGGTGATATATAGTGGAAAAGTTATTACTGGTAGGTGTAATCAATGGATAATATTTAGAATATGTAGGCCTTTTATAAGCCTGAACTGTTAATAAGTTTATCCAGTCTGTTGTAGGCCTTTTATAAGCTTGAACTGATAATAAGTTTATCCAGTCTGTTGTAGGCCTTTTATAAGTTTACCTAGTCTGAGCTACATACAGTAACTGCAGGCCCTATACTGGGACATAGGAAAGTGATACAAAACAATATGTCAGGCTATTGGGTTCTAGGATGGGTGCAGTAGGTCTTCCTGAGTGAAATTAAGTTTGATTAAAAGCAATATGTCTACTTGCCTTGTTTTGATGAAATATAAGGTCTATAATGTTATATACACACTACGCTTATTTAACACGCATATCTGAAAAAAAAACCTGACCTACACAAACTTGGCAGCAGTGCTTCAATGTAACATCCCTCTGCTGGCTATTAGCATTAATCACAGTCTACTTTCATGAATTTAACCCCCCTCGTGGCACCTACTGTCAGTCAATGAAGGAGGCAGTATTGGTGCTTAAAAAATGTTGATAACCTGTAAGCTTTCAATTTATTTTGTGGATATGGATGAATACATGATGAATTGGTTCCTGCTTTGGCTTTGTGGGTTGGGCTTTTTACAACAATACAAGACAGTGTCTACTTCAGGTTTAATGGATGGAGTTCAGTTAAATGAACATCTTAAAGTTACTGGTAGTATGGGCCCAGGTTAGTTTGTTGATATCTCTATACCCTATGCCCGCCTAAAATATGGACAAGGGTTAGTTTGTGGATATCTCTATATCTGTTGCCCGCATTTAGTATGGACCAGGGTATCATGTTTATGGATATCTCTTTATCTGATGACCACCTAAAGTATGGCTCAGGGTAAGAGTATGGATATCTCTATACTTGATGCCCACCTAAAGTATGGCTCAGGGTTAGTTTGAGGATATATTTATACTTGATGCCCACATTTGTTTTATGGACCAGGGTAAGAATATGGATATCTCAATACTTGATGCCCACATTTAGTATGAGTCAGGGTTAGTTTGTGGATATTTCTATACCTGATGCCCACATTTGTTTTATGGACCAGGGTAAGAGTATTGATATCTCTATACTTGATGCCCACCTAAAGTATGGCTCAGGGTTAGTTTGTGGATATATTTATACTTGATGCCCACATTTGTTTCATGGGCCAGGGTTAGTTTGTGGATATCTCTATACTTTATGCCCACATTTAGTATGGGTCAGGGTTAGTTTGAGGATGTTTCTATACTTGATGCCCACATTTGTTTTATGGACCAGGGTAAGAGTATTGATATCTCTATACTTGATGCCCACATTTAGTATGGGTCAGGGTTAGTTTGTGGATATTTCTATACCTGATGCCCACATTTGTTTTATAGACCAGGGTAAGAGTATTGATATCTCTATACTTGATGCCAACATTTAGTATGAGTCAGGGTTAGTTTGAGGATATTTCTATACCTGATGCCCACATTTGTTTTATGGACCAGGGTAAGATTATGGATGTCTCTATGTCTGATGCCCACATTAAGTATGCGTCATGGTAAGTTTGTTGCTATCTCTATACTTGATGCCCACATTTGTTTTATGGACAAGGGTAAGATTATGGATATCTCTATGTCTGATGACCACATTTAGTATGGGTCAGGGTTAGTTTGTGGATATTTCTGATACCTGATGCCCACATGTTTTTATGGTTGGGAGTTAGTTTAAGGATATCTCTATACCTAATGCCAACATTTATTAAAGGGTCATTAGCTGATGCCCACGTTTGTTTTTTGAGGTTGGGAGTTAGTTTAAGTCTATCTCCATATGCCCATTTTTACTTAAAGGTCTTTACCTGATGCCCACATTTGTTTTTTGAGGTGGGAGCTAGTTTGTGGTGGTCTCTTTAGCTGATGACCAACTTTATTAATTTATAGGTCATGGTAAGTTTGTTGCTACCTCTTTACTTGATGCCCACATTTATTTAAGGGTCTGAACCTGATGCCCACATTTGTTTTTATGGTTGAGAGTTAGTTTAAGGATATCTCTATAGCTGATGCTCACATCTATTTAAGGTCTACACCTGATGCCCACATTTTTAGGGGATGGGTGGGAGTTAGTTTAAGGCTTCTTTATTTCAGATGCCCACATTTGTTTTTTGGGGGTGGGAGTTAGTTTAAGGATATCTCTTTAGCTGATGCCCATATTTATTTAAGGGTATATACCTGATGCCCACATTTGTTTTTACAGCGATCTAAAATACCACCGCTCTCGTAGTGTCCACTGTGGATTCTTGGCCATGGACAGAACAGACAGGTAGGCATGGCAACCAGGGTTTTCTGCATGTTACCATGACAACACCACAGCTACTAAAAGCTTGATTACTAATGATTTATTGTAGACGATTTTGCTTTGCTTTGTACATATACACACATTAGCTCCCCCACTCACTAACAATGCTGTTACTTTTGTTAAATGTTCATTGATGCTGTCTTAAATTATTTATAGCTCAATTTCAAATTAGACAATTTAATGTGTAGACGTCAGATTTTCCTAACGGGGTCAAATATATGGGACTGGAATCTAAGAATATGTGTATATGATTAACGTACAGTGATTAATTAGGGTTACAATCAATCCTATTTAGGATTACTGATAGATACAGAATATTTTTTTATGAGGCTAGTTGTATGTGTGTGAGAAGGATTTGAGAGCAAAAAAAAAAAAGAGAGAGGGAAAGAGAGATCATTGGAGACAAAGAAAGAGTCGTCAACTCTAAGCATTGTATTTTGAAAAGGCTGATAAGAGAATTCTCCTTGGTTCCATTAATATCAGGATAAATATTGATTCTGAGGAATTAGCCTACTTTCTGTGTGTGAATTGCTAGAATCACGACACTCTGTTGAATTATTCTACATTATTTGTGTCAACCACGTTAGATAGCATGTGACGGTATTGGGTCATTTCACTTCAGGAAAGTAGATCTAGGATTTCGTAAGCGAGCAGGATCTGACAGCAAATTCCTGGAACGTAACCGGTAAGTCAGGTCACATGACCACCATGTGACCAAGTCACTTTGATCTCAGCATGGCTTTGCTTCACTGCTTGATGTGTGGATGTCTTTAATGTTGTGTGAAGTAATGCTGGTCATTCGTGTCTTGTTTTCTATCTAACCATGACTGCACATGTTGGGCACCATGTAATATTGTTATCAACATGTTGACAAAAGAATTGGAAAAATCATACAATCAAACTGGATTACTTAAGTATTTTTAGGAGGCAATTTGATATTAGGAATCAGATTTGGAGCTGGCACCAGAGTCTTCATTCCTCATAAATCAATTAGTTAAGAATAGCTTTGCTTAAAGAGCTTCATATCAAGATTGATATACAATTTATATTTTCAATAAATTAAACTGTATACATAACATTTTTTACCATATTTGGTAAAATATTAATATCTATGATGGATATATAATCATATTGACTAATAACCAGCTTGGTCCTGTTCATTTTCAACATTATCACTGTGACAGTATATTCTATGTTCAGGAACACTCATTGTTAACAGGGTTAATCCATTTGTATACTTTTTTCCTTGCATTTAAATGAAGCCTTAATAATAATATGATTTATAAAATCCTTATCTAAAAATAATTATGGCTCACTTAGACATATGTTGAATTACATCTTCTCTCTTGGATTTCTGAGAGACAATCTGCAGCAATATAATGATTATAGAGTCCTCAACAAAATTTTAATTGTTTGGTCACCTCTGTCGATGTAAATTTTAGGATCATAGTGGGAAATACAGGTGTCTGTTTAGGCCCATGGGCCTCTTGTTCAGGTTATATTGATTCTGAAATTTGTAAATCTTTGTATTGATTTGGAAATGAAAAAGATAAACTAATGAAAACAATTTTTCATTGCTGAAATAAGTTGTGATGTAAACTGCATGTGAGCATATGAGCCTCATTTTGGAGTTAGGGAAGTGATAGACAATGTCAGAATTAGACAAGTAAATCAATGTTATAAGAACGCATGTCATTCATTTCAGGTTTTATCATGTTTATCTCTTTTCTTTTTTAAGATTTTTTTTATGCTTTAAGGCTGGCTTAAGTTAGTTCTACATTTAAGGTCACCTTTTGATGGTAATATTATGAGGGAGAGAGAAAATGAATATTTAGTTAAACAAAATTTGCCAACAAATGAGTATGGACTGATCTTCATGAATTAAAATATGTTATATTTGTAATCATTTATTGAAAATTATTTTATTTAGTTGCCAATTTCCATAAAACCTACGTGCACTCCATGGGTGATGTTATAAACACAAAATTAACTTTGGACAGCCTAAGTCATAAAAACATGATAAATTCTTACCCAGAATGCTTTTAATTCATGTCATGTGGATGCAGAAGGCTGCATGTGCTTGATCAAAGTAAAAGTCAATATTAATCATGACCTCAGTAGAAGTATTGGTGTATTAGCTAGGGGATTGTTATACTTGTGATTTTAGGTTTCATCCATAATCAGGCTTGCTTACTGAATAATTCAATTTCATCAAGCTATAAAAAGTAAATATAAAATCACACAATAATAAATTGTTTTTGTCTATCTCACGAATTTGTCATCATTGAAGTTTTACGACACCTAAATCAAGGACTTTTTTTTTAAATTAAATAACTTTAATAGGTAACAAAACTTTTCCTCGTACATTACGAAACTAAAGCCTTTTGAGTAAGGAATAAGTTAAGTCACATAGATTTTCATTTTCCATACAAAGGTGCATTCAACTTTTTTCATATACATTGATCAGAATACATTGAACGTGTTGAATGAATAAAATGTTCCAATATTTGAAGTTTTTGTGCAACTTTTATAAATAATGCTTAAATATTGATGGAGTTTATCCATTAGACTTCTAAATAGTTGTGGAAATACACAAAAATATACCTATATTTGGTAATTAGATAATTATTATGTAATTTTTATTTATCTTTGAATAATACAGATTGAAGTATTTTTTATTTGAAAATTTCTCAAACCCCGTAAATATAGACTTTTTTTAACCAAAGAACATCTGATCTTGAAATGTTATTAAGGGTCTAGACACCTCAAGGAATGTATATGACTATATCTATGTAGATGTTTACACTGCATATAAGATAAATGTGAGTAGAGAATGATTTCTAGATTTTGTTACAATGTATAATCTGGTTATGTCACATGATATGAATGCTTGTTTGTGATTGGCTGTTATTACAGGTCACCATCACCACTCACTAGGTGCCCCTCACCCATGACCTTGGAGGGGTTTACATACAGGTAACCATGGTAACATGATGTAGTCACGCCCACCTCTCTCTTATTCACGGAGTCCTTTACTGTCGTGGAAAGCAGCCTGTCTCTCTGCTAAGGCTAAAGTCTTTTTAAAATTTTATTTGGATGTGTTTAGTCTTTGTCAATTAAAAGTAAGGCCACATCAATTTAATTTCTTGTTCATCGAAATTTGATAAAAAAAAAAGTACGAGCGGGCAAGCGGTTGAAAAATAATATTATTACTTTTTGTAGGCAAAATTTTAGGCGGAACTTGAAAAAAATTGAGCGGCCAATTATATTTATTCTGCTTTGCAGATTAAGCAGATTAAAATTTCGATACATAGAGCAGAAATGGAACGAAAATAGCACAGAGTTCCCATGGTGGGGGGAATTTGAATTAATATTATTGTAAACTTTTATTAAAACACGAGTGTGCGGGTCCGACCAACAAAAACAATTATTGGTGTGGCCTTAAAACATATTTTTGGAAGCCCCCATTATCTACAAATTCAACAGAGATTTATAAGGTCAAGGTCACAAGGTCAGCCTCATCAGGGGGTCAGGCTGTAGAGATAAATCTGTGTCCTCTAATTTCTCTCTTTTTTTCTAGAATCTATAGTTCTTACTGTTGATTTTATCCCTCATTTAACATCATTGCTTTAACTTTAGTCTTCACCTACAAACATTAATTACATAACCAACAGGATACTAACAATTCAGTGAAGGGATAAGGAGTTATTTATCGGCATGTTCTGCTTTCATCTTTTTCTTAGGGAGCGTTCTTATTCCAGCAGTAGGAGTTTGTAATTACCTTTGAAATCAGATAGAAATTATTTTCTAGTGGATGTTCAAATTATGTCAAATTTCCAGGAACTATTACATTACCTGGCAGTTCATATCATTTAATATTCAGTAGTTAAAACAATGCATATTTAAAACAGTTATATCGGTACTTTGGTTAGAATTCCCCCCCCCCCCCCCCATTTACATGTAATCTGTCATTTTTTTTCTTACATTTTCATCATTGATTTTTCTTCTTCTTTTATAAACAAAAATTTCTGTTTTAGCCAAGGATAACTATTGTACTCATTAATCACTTTTGATACTAACATGAATTTTATTCCTGCATGTTCAGTGCATTTTCAGTTCACCTCGATTCCTAAGCTGTATATTGAGTTACTATTCTGATCAGATTTTCTGGTCAATATCAACTAAACTTTGTCAAAAATTTTATTTCTTAAGAAGGACCAGATTATTTTATTGGAAGTCCATTATTTTTATTGCCATCATCATTTCTTTTCACTACGTACTGTGACAATAGTTCAAGATTTGATGAAGCCAATCTTTCTTATTTTACTTGTGGCCAAGTTACATGATAAAATTATATGAAAATTCAAAGCCTGACAAAAATACTAAAAATACACATCTGTCAAGGTCAGGAGTCAAATGTTAGAAAAATAAAGCATCAGAAAGAGTTCTAGATCTGAACCACATTTTATGGATAAATCAGGGTTAAAATTTGTGGAGCAGGTTCATTCTAATTTTTTTGTATCTTTGATTACCATTGTTTTTATCCTGGATTTTGTCTTCCTTTATATATTTTTTTCTTTTGAATATATATTTACCTTTTTTTAATAATTATTATAAAATTTATTCATTTATATTTATGACCTAAACTTAACCTTTAGCCTTTAAGCATTTAAATGATCTCTCAAGATGTATAGGTTTGACTCCCTTATCTTTTTGTTTTTTGATGAGGCCATCTTAAAAAAGAATTTTGTTGGTTGTCCTCTCCCGACCATCTGACTAAAATCAATTATTTTTTTTACAATCCTGGACACAATATTTTTCTTTTTTTTTTTTTTATTCCTCTTATTTTGTCAACAGATATGTTAAAACTTTCTGTGGGGGGGGGGGGGTTTTCCCAGCTACCTACCACCCAATAAATTGACCCAGAGTCAGGAAAAGAGCAAGCAAACATTATAATTCTAAAGATGGCCTCATCATATCTTGTTTTTACAGTGAAGCAAATGAACAGTAACCTTATCCAGTTATTTAACCTATAAGACCTAGTGGCCTTTAACTTCTAGTTTTACTTTAGATTTACCATTAATTACTGACCTTTGAAGTGAAGTGTCCAATAATTACTGGCCTTTGATGTGTAGTGGTCAGTGGTCAGTGACTTTTGCTTCGTTTCAGCTCGGACGCCGGTAGTTCTGGTTTATCGGGGAGCTCTAGCATGCTGAATCTGTCCCCTGACATCGGAGACATGGACCATAATTCCCACGACAGCTCCGCACACGGAGGGTTTTATTTACTGCGGAAGGATTCGGAGCGACGAATAACACTGGTACACATTCTGACAAAGGACATGGAACAGGTAATTAATGATTCTAATGCAATAATGTTGTAAAACACTTTTTGATTGGCTAATGCACTGATGTTTGAAGCAGTAAAACGAACATTAACGAGCGTGAAAGCTTTTTCATTGTGACGTCATAATAGAGCGACGCAAAAACACAATGCTCCATGACGTATTTCATGTAACAAAATTCATCAAAATAAGACGTAAACAACAAACAAAATGCATGGATTGCATTAGAATGGGAATAACTAATCTTCTAATTTGGTATTTGCGACCGTTTATACTGATTTAACGGTCGCAAACATCCGTTTTACCGGCTCCGCTTGTGTGTCGCCGGTAAAACTCGGTTTGCGACCGTTTAATCAGCATTAACGGTCGCAAATGCCAAATTAGAAGATAGTTGTATAGCTAACAAACATACAGGTTTATTTGTCCACCGTTTCAATTTTGGTCAAAAGAGTTATCTTTGAGTCAGATATTGGCCCATATTAACTCCAGTTTCCACCCCAATAAAGCCATTCAGAGTGTGTCTTTCTTAACTCCTTTATCTTGGATTATTACCATCTGTTCAAAACTGATGATATTTAATCTTAAATTTGTTTTATAGATTTGTGATACATGGCTGAATTTTCTCCATAAAGATGCAACCATTTCTAATCCTAAGCTGTCTGTGGTGAGTACAGCTGCACTCAGCATGTCACTGATCTAGATAGTGTTATTGTTAGATGTCTCTTTTTCCGTTGGAATTAGTACAAGGTGTTCAAGATCTAACTTATTTCAGGGTTACGGTTAGGATTAAGCTAAAATGTAATTAAAGAATAACTTTCAAGTGAAAAACGTTATGAATTGATTTGAAGAAAAACCTCAGGAAAGAATAAGCTTAGTGTTGTTTTCTTGATGTAATGTCAGCTGTTAAATTTATCTAACATTTTTCTTTTTCAATTTATTTCTTTTCCAGGAACATTTACGATGGTTACTGGTCAGTTTGAAGAACTACATTGCAGACCCAAACTGTAAACACTGCATCAAAGATACATTAGGTAACGTCTTGACTGTTCGTATTTTCTAGGGATGGGTATCGCCAGAAATTTTGTATCGCGATATATCACGATTTTTTCCCGCAATATCACGATAATATCATGATATTTTTAAAAGCAGTTTTTACAATGATTTTATATGAAATGTCATTATTTTTCTAAAAAATATGCTAGAAAAACAAAATTTTACGTTCTTGAAATTTTTATGTATATAAAATCAATTATGTTTGGACGGTAAGATGCCGTTCTTTTAAATTTTTATAACATTTTTTATACTTTCTGCAATTGTAATTTGAAAGATTGAACAAATAAATGAATAATTTCTGGACTTTATAATATGTACCTAAAAACCGGTATTTAGGTCTCCGTATCACAATACGTATCATGCAACAAAATATCGCGATATACCGGTATACCGATAAAATCGCACATCCCTAGCATTTTCCGTATGTTTTTCTTCTTATCGTCATTTTGTAATTAAAAACAATCTCACAGGAAGTTGTTACAGAAAAAATTACTGAAAATAGTAGGTTCACTTTTCTTGCTTTGAGAAAACGGTTTGTTTAAGTGATTCATGGTTGAAACAGTGTTCAGTTTTTATGTTTTTTCAAATTTTCATTTCATGGAGGAGATATTTTTAGGTATATCCAGACCATGAAAGTGATCAGAATTAAACCCCGGGAAAATTAGAAATGATTTCATAGATTGAAATCGTGTTCATCGACACTGAGAGAATGTAGTAATAGAATACTGTCAGATGACACTGGGTCATTGCCAAGGAAACAAACAATGGGGCTTTACCCACAGGACACTAGGGCTTTACCCATAAGACACTGGGACATTACCCATAGGGCACTAGTCCAAACTCAGATGAAACAGGAAACAAACATTGGGTCAATATTCATAAAACATTTGGTCATCACCCATTAAACATTTTTTCATTACTCATTAGACAATGAGCCATTACCCATAAGTCACTGGGTCGTTACCAATAACATTGGGCCATGTGATATTAATTGATTTTAATTTTTTGTAACTCCTTCAGAACAACTTCGTCAGGCAGTAGATTTTGATGCTGCAGCCCTAATGGAGATACAGCTGGCTTTATACGTGTTCCACGAAGCTGTGAGTTCTTATTGTGTCCTTTATAATATTATGTGCAAATTTACTTGTGATGTGCTTGAAAAATGCATTAAATATTACATTAACTACAAATGTTTATGATTTTTATCTTTCATTATAAGTGTATAAAGTAATGTTTATAAAGCGCATTGAGAAACATTACTCACTCAATTTAAATTGTAGGTGAGTAAACATTTAAAAAGTCACAGCATTCAACCTCACTGGATGTTTGCCCTGGATAATCTACTGAGGGGAGCTGTACAGGAGGCCATTATGATTCTCTCCCCAGGTAAGTCACTTATCAACTGATAATCTACTGAGGGGGGCAGTACAGGAGGCCATCATGATTCTCTCCCCAGGTAAGTCACTAATCAACTGATAATCTACTAACTAAAGGTAAGCCACTTATCAACTGATAATCTACTGAGGGGGGCGGTACAGGAAGCAATCATGATTCTCTCTCCAGGTAAAATACTAATCAACTGATAATCTACTCAGGTAAGTCTCCAGTCAACTGATAGTCTACTCAGGTAAGTCTCCAGTCAACTGATAATCTACTCAGGTAGGTCTCCAGTCAACTGATAATCTACTCAGGTAAGTCTCCAGTCAACTGATAATCTACTCAGGTAAGTCTCCAGTCAACTGATAATCTACTCAGGTAAGTCTCCAGTCAACTGATAATCTACTCAGGTAAGTCTCCAGTCAACTGATAATATACTCAGGTAAGTCTCCAGTCAACTGATAATCTACTCAGGTAAGTCACCAGTCAACTGACTCAGGTAAGTCTCCAGTCAACTGATAATCTACTGAAACTACTACTTAGGGAGAGGGCTAAAATAGGCTTTGCCTGCGGCCCAATCCCATTCACTTATGTGAGTAAAATTTTGTATAAATAAAAAATAAAATCTTCTGATGTAAGTCACTAATCAACTGATAATCTACTGATGTAAGCCACCAGTCACCTGGCAAACCGGGGTTTTTGTTTTGTATTTTGAAGTTAATTTCTGTGTACTTTTTTCAGATTTGGGAGCAAACATCGCCGGGGCGAAGGAGGAAGAGGTCGAGACTTCAGGAGTTCCGTCCACAAACTCGGGGAAGTCGGCAGCGCTGTATCGGAGTTCTGCCGTCAATGAACTACAACTACAGCTAGAGACAGTGCAGGATGAAAACATGCAGTACGTCGTCATAGATACAGAAATAATGTCTAGTTACCATGGATACAGAAATAACATCTAGTTAACGTCGTCATAGATACAGAAATAATGTCTAGTTACCATGGATACAGAAATAACATCTAGTTAACGTCGTCATAGATACAGAGATAACATGAATACTAACATCTAGTTAACGTGGACTTATATACTTACATCTAGTTACTATAGATAGTTAACATTGTCATAGATACAGAAATAACATAGATACTTACATTTAGTTACCATAGATACAGAAATAACATCTAGTTACCATGGTCATAGATACCGACTTTAAGTTATCATAGATACAGATTCTGAAATTACATCTAGTTAATGTGGTCATAGATACCTACATTAAGTTAGAGTGGTTATAAATCCTGCATGTAGTTACCATGGTTATATTAGATTTAACATAAAATTGTCTGTTTGTCTTTCTGTCTGTCTGTCGTCAGCTTTAACCTTCACCATAAATTTTGAACTGTGAGAGACTTGATATTTGGTATGCATACCCTACTAATTGAGTTCTTTCAAATGACCCTAAGGTCAATGACCTTGTGACCTTGACTGTGACTTACATGTATATGCTAAAAATAGCTTTTTTGAACTTTGTTGCAGCTGGGCACATAGTGTTTCACAGGCACATCTTGTTCATTTATATGAGTGCTTTTGAAAGTTTATACTGTGGTTTCATTAATATTCGTGGGCATCAATTTTCGTGGATTTAGTAAAATTCACAGCTTCGTGGATACGTAAATTCGTGGATAATGGTCTTAACAGAATAAAAAAATTATCCATCTTTTCATTTTTTCTTTCGTCGTTATGCTTTGACGGAAACATTGTGTCATTTACAATGTTAGTGTACGTAGATATCTTTAAAAAAAAATTACTAACAGGAGAAAACTCTTTTATTATTTATTTTTCTCCATTGGCTTTTCAAAATTGGAACTTTCAACTGTGAATTATTCCTTTAAGTCGCAAGTGTGGAATACGGACAAAAATTATGATCGCAAGTGTGGAATACGGACGGTAATTAAGTTGCAACAGGATATTAAAAGTAACAACAATTAAGTATCATTTCAATTCACAAAATGGCGTTAGTTACTCATTTTCACATGCACGGTGTGTTTCGGGACTTGACAGACACATCCAGACCCTTTGTTTGAAGATCTCGGAACAAACACATTCACGTGCGATGGGTACAACATCCGCTTAAACAAGTAATGAACGACAATAATTCAGCCATG
The DNA here is from genome assembly GCA_003671525.1 of Saccostrea glomerata. Classification (NCBI taxonomy): domain Eukaryota; kingdom Metazoa; phylum Mollusca; class Bivalvia; order Ostreida; family Ostreidae; genus Saccostrea; species Saccostrea glomerata. Next base: position 660,969 of record PRKT01000190.1, read on the forward strand.
AATGACAAGACTTTCGCAGCATGCATGTATACCCATTACCTCATGTGTAACAAAAATATGTTTCTAAGCAAACAGATAAAATTCTAATAGCATTAAATTGTGTTGATAATTTGTATGAATTTAGCATGTTTTAACCATGTTAACGACAGAGAGTAATAAATTATTTCTATCAGATTTTCTATAAAACGGTAATTTGTTTTTTCACCGTACAGGTGATAATTGGGGTTTGGACACTTAAATTGTTTGAGAAAACAATTAAACACATTTACGCCTGATTATCACCCTATGGCTTTGGGGGTATATCGCTGATTGGTATAATTATGCACTGCGTTGACAGATCTACGTGTTGTTTGTTTATCTCCGCGCAAAACGTTTTACTAAAAAAATTTTGATAATTATTTAAAATTATTTCCTCATTTTTAAAATAGTTATTTAAAAAAAGGAAAAATAGGTCTTTAAAGTCGATCTGTTGAGGAAAAAAGGGGTAGGGGTATTTAATATATATAAACGAAAGTAGGAATGGGTTTTTAAAAGGTTTATCGTAAATCAAAATGGATGCACCAAACTTCGTTGAACATTTGATTTCGTGGATCAACTCAACAACGAAATCCACAAAAATTGGTGTTCCACGAATAATGATGAAACCACAGTATATGATTTCCTGAAATAAATTTATATTAAATCTGTAATAAGATGACAGCTAAGTTTTGTATTTTATAGATTACTTCAGCAACTTGTAGAAGTCAACAAAATGTATGGAGATGTACTACGTAAAACAATTGAGGAAAAGAAAACCCATCTACAAAACATACAGTAAGTCTGTCTGTGTTAAAACTCATTTATAAAATATACAGTAAGTCTGTATTGTATTGGGTGGTCAAGAAAATGAAGATGTTCTACATGAATCTTAAACAATTTACGGGAAAAACCTAAAGTGTGTACATGGAAGGAAGGGGGTGCCCTGATTAACAAATATCAATTTGAAAATATACAGAAAATTTGGATTTGGTTAGGGGAGGGGATTTAGCACCATCAGCAAGATAAACAATGGATAGTTTTCAGAAGGCCCAACTTAAAAAAGGTTATTTCCCATTAGCTGCCATATTGGAGATCAGCATGCTCATTTTCCTTCATTATTCAACCAACTTTAACTTTTTATACCAGGTCCGGTAATTGTGTGGTAGCAAGTGTTGTTCTGAGAAATAATTATACAATTGTTAGTTCCTCCTTTCTTTTATAATTTTCATTGTATGAAGATTTTTTTCTAAATGTTTCTGCTACACCATCTTAGTTTTGGTAAGACAGAGAGGAAAATTTACAAGGTTGACCACTAGGATTGCAGTCAAGGGACATAACTCTGGGAGAAAATATGTCATATGAGAACTAACTATGGATTGCTCCCTTTAATGATGTTTGATTTTCATTGTAGAGCCCTCTCCTCAATAAATGATGTGTCTGCTGCAACCATTACCAGTTCTAGAGGTCAGATTTGTAAAACAAGCTTTTCACTATTTTATAAAACCATTTTTTGCAAAGATAATGGATGTGTACAAACTTAGCTTCCTATTTACCAAATACCGAATATACTCGCCTATAAGTCGGATTTTTGGGAGTGAAACTTTGGTCCAAAATTCTATGTCCAACTTATAGGCGAGATATAAAAAGATTGGTATTTAAGAAGGTCAATCTTTCTAAAATAAGCTTAAAAAATACAACCGACTTATAAGCGGACCAATTTATAGGCAAGTATATACGGTATGTACATGTAGAATTCAGCAAAATTTCAGTGTGTAAAGTGCAGCTGAATTCAAATAACAGCTTATGGCACCTGAAAATTGGTATTTTCCTAAAAAAATTCTCTACATTATTAGCTAACACGAGCCAAAGGCTGAAATGAGCACATCTGATTAAAATTTGTCTACTGTCTGTTTCCTCATCATTGTTGTTGTCTACTGTCTGTTGCCTCATCATTGTTGTTGTCTACTGTCTGTTGCCTCATCATTGTTGTTGTCTACTGTCTGTTGCCTCATCATTGTTGTTGTCTACTGTCTGTTGCCTCATCATTGTTGTTGTCTACTGTCTGTTGCCTCATCATTGTTGTTGTCTACTGTCTGTTGCCTCATCATTGTTGTTGTCTACTGTCTGTTGCCTCATCATTGTTGTTGTCTACTGTCTGTTGCCTCATCATTGTTGTTGTCTACTGTCTGTTGCCTCATCATTGTTGTTGTCTACTGTCTGTTGCCTCATCATTGTTGTTGTCTACTGTCTGTTGCCTCATCATTGTTGTTGTCTACTGTCTGTTGCCTCATCATTGTTGTTGTCTACTGTCTGTTGCCTCATCATTGTTGTTGTCTACTGTCTGTTGCCTCATCATTGTTGTTGTCTACTGTCTGTTGCCTCATCATTGTTGTTGTCTACTGTCTGTTGCCTCATCATTGTTGTTGTCTACTGTCTGTTGCCTCATCATTGTTGTTGTCTACTATCTGTTGCCTCATCATTGTTGTTGTCTACTATCTGTTGCCTCATCATTGTTGTTGTCTACTGTCTGTTGCCTCATCATTGTTGTTGTCTACTGTCTGTTGCCTCATCATTGTTGTTGTCTACTGTCTGTTGCCTCATCATTGTTGTTGTCAGTTTCATCTTGATCTCTACATTCACTGGAATAATTTCAACAAACTTGCCTCAAGGCAACATTGCATAAAGGATGTTTGTTCAAAGGCCACAGCATTTCTAAAGGGGAGATAATTAAGGGACGGCTAAAATGGCATATTTCTAGTATTATAAATTTATACAGAAACAGAAAGGAAATACCTTGAAAAATGTGCTTCTTAAAAACATTAAAGCCATTATGAGTCATATTAATATGGAATCATGTTTTTTGAAATCATCAGTTATGACCAATAACTATAAATTAAACTTTTTAGTACTAAAGTGATTATTGCTTATCCCTAACTTAAGTGTTAAGGTGAGTGATGAGACCCATGGGCTATTTGTTCTTTGTTTCCTTCAAAGAAATCCGGGGAAATATTGGCATTCTATTTTGTTAGAGCTATTTTAAGTAAAGTGAAAATGCCTAATCTCTTCATGGAATTGAAGGGTTTGATTGGTTTCTATTTTTAGTTCCGTCCATCCACGAGCCCCCAGACGAGGCGCTAGTGACCTGGCTCCGTGACAGGAAGTTTGACGAGGACGTTATAGACCTGGTAATTTTTTGAAAACATAATTCCATAGTTAAATTTGGGTTTAATACTTAAAAATGTTCTTTATGCATTTTACTTTTAATTAGCTACTTTTTTGTTGTTTAATTTTAGATTACTCAGGAACAGTTTGTATTGTCCGATTTCCTCGAGATTGTTCGTTATGATGACCTTCAGAAGCTTGGACTTAGGTCAGTGTTTGAATTGTCATTGAAATGTATTAGGTCAGTGTTTGAATTGTCATTGAAATGTACTGAGCATGAGAAACATTTAGTGATTTAAGAGGCTGATAATTTTTGCACTATTCTCAGTGATAAATATTGCATTGTACAAAATTTGACAAATATTGCACTCAATATGATAAGTGATAAATATTGCATCATAGGAGACCTGAAAAATATTGCATTTTTTAGATGTGAAAATTTTCCACTATACCTATCATGAGCTTAGAAATATTACTCTATTCAAAACCTGAAAGATATTGCACTGCAAACAAAGTTATAAATATTGTACTAGACCCAACCTGAAAAATATTGCACCAAAGATGTTTCTCGACTGAGATGAGATTCTTCACCATGATAAGAGTTTAAGTGATCATTTAAAATCAGGTTGAAGTATATTTAGTGTTTGGTATTTATTTACAGGGGTGGAGTTCTGTGTCGGTTATGGCGAGTGATACAAAGTCATCGGAAAGACCACGGACTTGAGAAAAAGCTGGCAGACAGGTAGCAGAGGTCAAAGGTCACCAAATCAGGTCACCAATAAGAATGATAAAGCCCCGCATCATGTGTGTCATGTTTTATCAGCCCCCCATCCCAGGTCAATGGTCTGTGATTTTATTCTGACACCGGTATGGCATTGCCAAAGTGAAGAGGTTTGCTTGCAGCACAGGGAAGAACATATCACATGACTTTATCACATGACCTCTCATGTGCATGTCACATGACCTCTCATATAGCAGTTATGCTAGCATTATACGGAGGATAGTTGTTTCACATGAATTCCCCGGGTTCCTTCCTTGGATGCAGTCTAGAAGAAGCAACAGACCGTCAGGTGTTTGTTTATAAACCATCAGGGTGTTAACTTGTGAAACATATTTGTAATGCTGTACTTCTTGTCAACATTGCCTTTGATAGATTTATGAAGTATGTGATGTTACTATATCTGTGATGTTAAGTGCTGTATTAGAGTATGAGGGAGAAAGGGACAGCTCGTCCTTTGATATTAACATTTCTGGTTTATTTTTTGTACTTTTGCCTGTGATTTTAACACAATTTTTAGTTATACCAAATTTTATGCCTTTTAGTTAACATTTTAGATCAGAAATTATTATAATTGTATATTCATATCTGAATCTTGCTTGTTTTGATATTGAATAGCTTTAAATTTCTGTACAGTTTTATTTGAGTCAAGGGCTTTGTTTTTATCAGTTTTGACATATGCATTAGAAACCCTCAATCTGTTGTTATTGTATAATTTTATCACTTCTGATCTAAGTAGCTGAGCTGATGATGTGGTACGCAAACTTAAACTCTATCAGTAGCTATAAGGTAGCTGAGCTGATGATGTGGTACACAAACTTTAACTCTGTCAGTAGCTATAAGGTAGCTGAGCTGATGATATGGTACACAAACTTTAACTCTATCAGTAGCTATAAAGTAGCTGTTCTAAGTAGCTGAGCTGAAAATGTGGTACAATTACTAAAGCTAGTCTTATAAGTGGCCATATAGTATAAAGTACATAATCTAAGTTGATGAATTACCAGTAGGTGCTACATTTATTGTTTTAATGGTGTGTTAATTTTGGTTTTTATGTTGCCATTGATCAAAGCAGTATCATTATGATTATGTGTTATTTTTTTAGGGAAATTATGCTATATTTACACAATACACCCCCCCCCCTTCCACAATGCTAAATAAGGAAATGTGCATTAAAAGTAACTATTTGTCAAAGCAAAAGTATTTAATTTGATTTATATTCTATGAAATCAGTATAGGGAAAGCTGTTTACTGGGAAATTTTTGTCCAATTTTGTTTTCACCCTTTTTGCCCTTGTGGCAAAAGGTAAATTTTAAATGAGGCAAATTCAAAGAAAATGACATCATCACTTAAACAGAATCATGCTGACAAATTCAAAACAGGGTTAAATTGTTTACAGGTTGAAAAGGCGAAATATAATTGGGCAAAATATCCCTGTACACCATATAAACAGTAAGCATGAGATGTAAATTGTGAGATCTGTAACAAAATCCTGGTAATGTTTAGACCTGATAATAATAAGTAGGACTTTATTTCAGTGATTTACTATTTGGGAACATTTTATAGGCTCAATGATTAGCCACAATGTTTTAATTCAGTGATTAACTATTTGGTAACCTTTTATAGGCCTATAATGATTAGCCACAGTGTTTTAATTCAGTGATTTATTACTTGTTATCTCTCATATGAAGCAAATTTTTAATGTGTTATTTTGAAATTATATCCCTTGGATATTGATTTTATAGCCGGTCTTTGTTTTATTGAACCTTTATGAAAATAAGAATAAAATACTGTTGTTTTCACTTGTATTTGTGTTTTGTCTTACATTTTCTTAATACATAAATAAGGTTGTCTGTGACTGTATTTCTCTGGCAGGCCGAGTGGTCACACTCACCAGAAAAACAAACCTTAATAAGTTCTTTGAAAAACCACATGCATTAAATAAATCAAATTTATAGAGATTTTAAACTTGAAGCTGAATGTATTGCTGTTTGATGCTGATGATGGTTGAATGGCTTCCTTGGACCTCATACTAGATTCTCTAAAGATGTGAAAGTCTGATCAACTATAATATCCCAATCTTGTAAACTAAGGGCCGAAGGCAGACATTTTGGTTCGAGGGTCAACAAAACACATTTTGCCTGAGAACACAGTCAATAAATGTCTTGTTATACCTTTCATTTTAATTTTTTTTTTGACATACATATATTTTGTACTTTTTCCGTCACTTTTGAACACCAACGATAGAAAATGAGATTAAGCATCATGTGACATAAGTGGTCCAACATCTCATCGACCGGTCCAACATCTCACTCAGCTTTTTAACATCGATTTTTTTATGCCCACTCAGAGAAGCGTTAGAAATGTTGGACTTTTTTCGTGTAGATTTGTATAGGAACTGAATTCTAAACTTTAAGGTACAACAATAATATTTAAGGACTCGGTTTCCATCTCTGCACCGCAGGAGTTCTAGCCCTAAGCTCTTTACCTCACTACTTGAAATTTCCCATTTTTATTATACGAAGTGTAGGGGGGTATATTGGAATCAACTTGTCCGTCTCTGTAGACAAGATTTTTCTCGGAAGCTATTGGAAGGATTTGTCTGGAAATTTGTACACTTATTATTCACCATATGAAGGTGAGCATGCCCACCTTGTATTTTCAACTTTGTTAATTTTTCTGCATTTTACAGGTTTTAATTCTTATTTCTGTTGACTTGGTCATTTTTGGTTTATGTTTCAGGTTTGAGACGTAAAATCTAGAACATCTGTACAAAAATGGGAACTATATAGCATAAACCTGCTCATTAACTTTTTACAACTTACAGAATTGCTATGCAACATACATTGAATCCCCGCGTCATAGAAATATTAGAAATATCACTTTACCATTTCCCCGCAAGCACTTTATAGCGGGGTACAAATTTCTCTCAAGTTTAGCGTAAATAATATTCTGAAAAAATTTTTTAATTAGAAAATAACTTTTCTTATTTTTTGAGATTCAAGCAAGTATAAAATAGTTGGAATTTGCCATTAAATTGAAGATTAAATGAACTTTTTAAAGTGCGTGCAAATGCGTGATTGCGGGGAAACGGTAAATGCGTGATTTTGCGTTAGAAATAGGAAACGGTATGTGCGTTAAAATGCGTGACTGCGGGGAAGGGTGTTAAAGCTAAATAAGAAAACACCAAGTGTTAATTAAAAACAGTTTTTACATTACACAGAAGAGAATGTTAACCTAGCCATTTGTCGCTTTGGAGTTATGAGTGGACATGCATCCAGTTAAAGATAAATTAATGAGTTTGGTGTGGGAAGTTGTTAATTTTAAGGCATTTCTGATCAATTAGCATGTGTTATCTTTATCTCCTTGGATAGTGGACTTTATTTTACAGTCACTACTAACTTCACTATCAATAACAAAAATTATTATGATATGAAGATAGTCCGAGTTTAAAATGTTAAAAAAAAATGTCTGTCTAAATCCTATATAGGTTTACAAGTCTTGATAGAGATCGACTTCTGGTTTAATTGTAAAGTTTTCTCAGAACTGAAAAAAATTAAATGTTAGCTACACTTTCACATTTCCATATGATCGGGTTCACGTCTCTCTCTCTCTCTTTCTCTCTCTCTCTCTCTCTCTCTCTCTCTCTCTCTCTCTCTGACATATTAAGATTATTTCATTATTTGCACAACAAATAGACATAATGAATAAACAATTTTTGGGATTAAGCAAACTACGTATTATTAGCTTCAAGCTTCTCCTTCTATTTATTGATTTATTCATATTTTTTGAATAAATATTTATTTATTTATTTATTTACTTTTGCTTGGATTAAATTTTTACTGAAAAAATTGGATTACGGCAACCTTTCAAAAAAATCTGTCTTTGATTCAATAAATATAATATTATAGAATTAATTTTAAAAAATTGCGAGATCATGGACCCATATATAATATGGGTCGACAAAAGAGAAAAATGTCCATCGCTGACGGGTTGAAATACTTGAAGTAAGTGCTAAATATAAAAGAAGGGTTAAGATAAAAATTAACTGAATATAAAAAAGTGTTTTCCACGAATAGTTCATGGAACGTGATAACTTAATATTTTACTGGTTCTCTGTTTTTAAATCTGCTGCGATAAACAATATGCTAGGGTACCAGTCTAATTGTGATCGACTAATATCCGACTGAGTTATTTAACGTCGGAAACGACGTTCTTCCATTTTCCAAACCCAGATTAGTTTATTTTTGTAAAATGTCAGAAAGGAAGGTTTTGAACGTAAGTATAACAATACTGTGGTGTACTGTTATTTTCAGATGATTAGATTATAATTAGTTTGATCAACATGCTTTTTATTCGTAACAGAAATACTATCCGCCAGATTTCGACCCCTCGAACATTCCGAAGATGAAAACACAGAAAAACCGACCGTTTAACATCAGAATAATGGCACCAATGAATATGAGGTATGTCACTCTCCTGTAGATTAAACAAAGGATACATATTTCTAAAATCAGATAACATCGTACAGTGCTCATGTATCCACACTGATAATATTAACTTGAGGGAGTATCTAAGGTTAGAAACTTTGTAGGGCACCGAGTATGATTGTCCCTTCCCTGAGTGGCTGTCAGACAGGTGTGATCACCATTGGTTAGATAATTCAGAAGGTAGAAATACAGACGGGAAATTAATGGGGCACAGGTTTGATTCCTAGTCTAGTTAGCTGCAGAACTGTAGCTCTCCCCAAAAAATATTTTGACAGATTGGAGAGTGCCACCCATTGTAAAAACTGTATATTTATTGCGAACAAAAATTTGCGCTTAGTTCTGGATTAATCCTTCCAAATTCTTACTTCAATCGCGAAAAAAATAGATTTAAAAATTCCCTTTCTACTTTATGAAGTACTTTCTTAGTTGACATCTGCACAAATTTCGTTATACAGAATTATCTTGCAAACTAAAATGGCAGTGTAAAAAGAGGACATTTTCGACAATCTCATTTTCATAATATAATAATATCAGGGCCAGGAGGGCTGTTTACAATGATAATAAGGAATGTTTTGTTGTACATGATGTAGAAACAGTAAAAGAAAATGTTAAGAACACACGATTAGTAATAGCGAGCTTAATAGACTAACATGTACGAACAGAGGAAATTCAGGTTGAAATCTGCACATTGTTCCAAGAAAATTTTATGAGTCCACGTGAAAAAATTCCAAACTCCCAATAATCCTTTGCGGTGCATAGCAACATGGTGGCTAAAAACATAGGAACAACTTACTGGAAAAATAAAAACAAACAACGATTTATTGTAAAATTTCCATGCCTAAACTGTTGTTTGCGTCCTTAGTCAACAGGACTTTTTATCTGACGTCACACTTTCGTCACTTTAGCGGTTCGGGTATTTCCGATTTTGTCGGAAACTTCTGAGAAGTTCGGAATCTCGATCCCGATGCTTGGGAAGTGATTTCTTTTTATTGTTTTGTTTTCTTCTTCTTTCTTTCTTTTTCTTGAATGATAGGCAGTTCATGTGTAGGTTTATGATAGTAAATAAACTGCGCTCGCCCCAACGGTCATACCATAAAACATATTATTTTGAGATGACAGTTTAAAAGCATGGAGATATAAATCGAGAAACAGTGCACTTTATTGTGCGCACAGCGATTTTTTTCCACCCATTTGGAAAGGGTTCGGTACCGCTTAAATTTGGAAAAATAACATCCAAGAAGAATAATGAGAATTTTCTCTCATTTAATCAAATAAAACGTATTTTGCATTTATTCCAACTAAATTACCTATTACTACGTGTTTTAAAGAATAAGCAACAAGTACTTATTTCTTTTTTATCAATTTCCAATGTTTTCCACATTTTCACGCTTTTAATTTGTCAAAATGTATGATACTACGCTGTTTACACCACAGGTCCCGCGAAATTACGACTTTGTCTACTTTCGATTTAAGCGGAAGTGAAACAATTAGTCAACTTGTACATTGTTTCATTTAAGAAAAAATATGATGTCATCATAGTCTGTTGCTGCACAGTTGAATTGGGAATCTTTTGTCACAAAATTGGGAAAAATTAACGTTTTTGGCATTGGGAATGGTGCCGTTTATCGGTACCAGTTATATAAGGGGAAAAAACGCTGGCGCAATAAAAATACAGTTTTTACAATAGGTGGCACTGTAGCTCTCCGGTCTGTCAATATATTTTTTCGGAGAGCTACAATTCTGCAGCTATATTCTGGTCTGCTGTATTTTTTCCTTCTTCTAGTGCTCCTGCATTAAACCATTGTAATTTTTATGGGCTTGTCCTTAGTCACTATAATGTAGCAGATTTGTTTAGAAATAAACAACAATGTTAAAAAGTTCTCTGGGAAATGAACTTTTAGTTTGTCACATGATCAAATCCTGTGAAGCCCAAAGGGCTCATCTTGGAGCTTACGGAGACAGCCAAGCGTCTGGTTGAAACTATAGACTTAGTGCAATTTTGGTCTAAAAGCATTGCTTTTTTTGTTTCTTTGAAAGATTTCTACAAACTGACAGCCTTTTATGCTTTACGTTATTATTTATTTATTTGCACAAAGGACATTGGGTAGTAAAGGAATTCTTGGAATGTTTCACACAAAAATTTGCCTGACCTATGTACATATTTCATTTCGAATTTCCTCTGTTCTTACACGTTAGTCTATTGACTCGCTGCACTCGCTGTTAAAGGCTTATCTATTTCTTAGCTGGCTCAGTTTATTGATTTTAATTTAATTCTTAATTGAATGTTATTTACAACCCCCCCACACACCCTCCCCAGTGAGGGTTCAGTTTACTATATAAGTGAGCAAGATCAGACAGAATTGCTTTAGACAGGATAGTTTTTAATATGCATGATTAGGATTTTATGTATTTCATTTCAATTATTTTAATATTATTTCTTACATGTAATGTGGATGAAATGTGTAAATATTAGGGATGTCAACGAGTACCCGGTTACCCATTTGATTTCCAAGAAACTATCAGCTCTACCAAAACAAATCTTTCACGGATGATGCATCAAGGGATGAACACTACCAGACTTGCTTGGATGCTGGATCTGACCTACATTTTCCAGATGAGTGACCAGGTTACAAGTTTTTGGATCAGGTCCATTCCTAAGGAACTATAAGCCCTACCCGGACCAAACTTGCATGGAATCGATGCATCTAGAGATGGACACTACCAGACTTGCTTCGGATGCTGGATCTGGCCCACATTTTTATTCCTGAGGAACTATAAGCCCTACCTGAACCAAACTGATCAAATTCTATACACATACAAATTTTCATTTAATTTTACTAATATATCATCGGCAGGGCATTCATGTCCTATGGACATATTTCTAGTTTTCACTGAACATCATTTAAGGTCAATTATAATTAAATAATTTAGATAATTTTGTCTTTCTCTAAGAAGCCGTAAATTCTTGGGAAAAGAGACAGATGATAATACACGTGCGATCGTTGATGTGGTTGCGTTTGATTACATGCCAATGCATTCCAAATGGTTGAAGGCAAAGGCTTAAAAAAAACTGATGTCCATCGTTACACCAAACAACAACATACCCAGGGTTCTCATTAAGTGCCGGCGACCGGCGATTTCGCCGTCTACTTAGACACTGGCGCCGGTTATTTCACTTTCAAAAATCAGTAAAGAAAATCTGTGCTTCAGAAGAGAATTTTGGTTATCCCGTTTGTCTTGTTCACGTAGTGAATAAAAAACGTAAACATATAAAAAAAAAAATCGTTGTTATGTGACGCTTTCCTTGTAAGATTACGACCCCCTATTTTTAAAAACGTGGTGATGATACAGGAATCGCGATTGAAACACGGACGATAACTCAAACTCAGTGCATCCACAAAGAATCCAGAGAGTTCCGAAAGCAAGCATGGCGTACGTGCCAGAAAAAAAAAATGCTGAGAATATTAGTTGAATTATCGTCTTTATTTGGATTAAAATTTAGGTTCAAAGGCATATGCATCCTCAAAAAAAATTTATTGTAATTAATTTTGAAGTTATTTCCAGTGCAAATCCCTTTGTATACTTAAAATTCGTTTCGGAACGATTCTGTGGCGAGGCCTTGTCCCGACCGTCACCGAGACAAGTAAGATTATTCTAACTACGGACAGAAATACAGCCGCATCACTACTTTCTGACAAAGAATTGTAAGGGTGACTTTCTGTATGGATTTCAGTGATACATGCATAATTTTTTTAAAATAATTGTGAAAATAAAGCGTACATATATCAAGTTAATAAGCTGCAGACTCTCAGACTCTTTAGTATCCCATACCACAGGCACCTGAATTTTTATCAGTAAGTCGCTAAATAAGCCAAATATCGAAAAATTCTACCCCCTTTATATATAAATCATTTATATATAGAGGGGGTAGAATTTTTCGATATTTGGCTTATTTAGCGACTAACTGATAAAAATTCAGGTGCCTGTGCCCATACATCTAAACAATTTAAACGTTTTCAATCAAACAACTGCTACAAAAAGCAACATTTTAAAAAAAATCTTTATTCATAGCATATACATATATTACAAAAATCAAGGAAGTTTTATGATCATCATATGCTGTGTGCTACTCCTGTGATATTTTTTTTTAGCAAAATGGGCTCCTAAAAAGTGTCATTTTGAGAACAAATTAAACAAGTCAAAATATGCCCAGATAGGTCCCAGAAGCCACCTCCTGCAATGTAAGAATTAAAAATTTTCCGGGGGAGGACCCCCGTACCCCCCTCTTGCCGAAAGGGGGGAAACCCCCCTCTCGGACTCACCCCCCTCGGGCCGGTGGCCCTCGGTTCGGGCCTTCGGCCCTCAAGTCTGAAGTGCCCCCTACTTTTTCTTTTTCTCCTCCTACTCTAAAAACTAATGAGAACCCTGCATACCGTCACATAATACTATAAAGTCTAGGATTGAAAAAGTGTAAGAAGATCGTAAATCCGCCGTTTGAACTTGATCAAGTTGATACTGTAGCTCTGACGATTGAAACTTGGATGTCAAACGCAACTAAGAGTTACATTACAATTACGGAGCAGATTATTTTTCTAAACAAAAACACTGTGAACCATTTATGATTTGATTTTGTGTGTTTATCTGATGAATAAATTGAACTTTTAAAAAATGTTATATTTAAAAATTTCGTCGGGCAAGAAGTGTTGATTATTGTTACACAGAAACACATTTACAGGAAACCTCCCATCAGAGCAAGTTGTTTAATTTCTACCATAGTTTACAATATGTTTTACAGTTATCAATTTACTTTTTCATATTTACACTTTTACTGAGTACCTGGGTACTTGATCGGAAAAACGTCCGAGTAACCAAGTATTAAAAATTGACCAATTTGACATCCCTAGTAAATATTGTATTTATATAGATATGTAAATAAATTAGAGAACTTATTCTGACTGTTACTATGGTTATTCTGACTATTACTGTGGTAATTCTGACTGTTACTATGGTTATTCTGACTGTTACTATGGTTATTCTGACTGTAACTATGGTTATTCTGACTGTTACTATGGTTATTCTGACTATTACTGTGGTTATTCTGACTGTTACTATGGTTATTCTGACTGTTACTTTGGTTATTCTGACTGTTGCTATGGTTATTCTGACTGTTACTTTGGTTATTCTGACTGTAACTATGGTTATTCTGACTGTTACGATGGTTATTCTGACTGTAACTATGGTTATGCTGACTGTAACTATGGTTATTCTGACTGTTACTATGGTTATTCTGACTGTAACTATGGTTATTCTGACTGTAACTATGGTTATTCTGACTGTAACTATGGTTATTCTGACTGTTACTATGGTTATTCTGACTGTTACTTTGGTTATTCTAAGATGGTTATTCTGACTGTTACTATGGTTATTCTGACTGTTACGATGGTTATTCTGACTGTTACGATGGTTATTCTGACTGTTACTATGGTTACAGGTGTGATAACTGCGGGGAGTACATCTATAAAGGGAAGAAGTTTAACTCACGTAAGGAGGACGTGGAGGATGAGTTTTTCCTGGGACTCCGAATCTTCAGATTCTACATCAAATGTCCGCGATGTGTGTCAGAAATCGCATTTAAGGTAAATAGAGCAGATTTTTCATCAAGTGTCCACCCTTTGTGTCAAAAATCGCATTTATTGGATAAAAATTATTGCAGATCTTGTAAACGTCAACTCTCAGTTTTGTAAAGTTTTTTTTATTTTAAAAGAATTAGATAAAAAACCTAAGGATTGAGCTCTGTATTGTAGACTGACTTAAGGATTGCATTCTGTAAGATTTTAGACTGAGTTCTGTTTTGTAGACTGAGTTCTGTATTTTAGACTGAGTTCTGTTTTGTAGACTGAGTTCTGTATTTTAGACTGAGTTCTGTATTTTATACTGAGTTCTGTTTTGTAGACTGAGTTCTGTATTTTAGACTGAGTTCTGTATTTTAGACTGAGTTCTGTATTTTATACTGAGTTTTGTATTTTAGACTGACTTGGAGAACACAGACTACACACTGGAGGCAGGTGCTACGCGACTCTTTGAGGCGGAGAAATTAGCGAGACAAATGGCGGAAAAAGAAATCAAAGACAAAGAAGACGAGGAACTGAACAACCCAATGAAGGTGTGTATTACATCACAGAATTCTGTGTATTACATCGCAGAATCCTGTGTATTACATCACAGAATCCTGTGTATGACAGCAAGATGTGTAATACATCAGAGATATGTGAGTATCACATCAAAATGTGTATTATGTCACAGGTACTTGTGTATTACATCAAGGTGTGTACAGTAAAACTCACAACAAAGTGCCAGGGACGAATGGATTTCCTTCGTTATAAGCATTATTTGTTATATCCTTCAAGTTTACCATATGTTTTATATGCATTCGTGGGGAATAAAAATCAGTTCACTTTGTTCACCATAAGCATCAATTCATTATAATATGCTATATTAAGTGTGTTTGCTGTATGTAACATGGAAAAATTTATTTATATAAATTATGCATATGTATTTGTAGGGTGTCATTCAAGTATTGGATAGATTTCTATACTCAAAAAAGACCACACATATATACATTTGATGCAGTTAACTTTGATGTAGTTAATTTTTTTATGTCACAGTAGTTATCTTCAGCAGTTCATGATCAGTTAATCATGTGAACACAATGGTAAAAGTAAAAGTCATTTTGATAATTTATTTAGTAAAACTTTTTTAAGCATTCATCATAAGTGTGTTGCATTGACTGTACAGAAATTTGATCTAATTTTAGAAAAACATTTGATGTTGACGTCTTGGATATTGGAAATTTTTTTAGGTTCTAGAGAATAGAACAAAGGCAAGCAGGAAAGAGATAGAAGAAATCGACACGCTTGAAGAATTACGGGACATGAATGCACGTCACGCTAAAGTTGATCATGAAGATATGCTGAAATTTCACGCAGAGTATGAAAAACAACTTAAAAGGCTTCAAGAAGAAGAGGAGGAGAAGGAAATCAGGTCAGAGTTCACAGGGGGTCAGATCAGGTCGGGGGGTCACAAGGGGTAAAAAAGAAAGTGAAAAATTATGTCAGAGGTCACAGGGGTCAGATCAGGTCAAAGGTCACAAGGGGTCAGAAAGAAAGAGTGAAAAATCAACTGAGAGGTCACAAGGGGTCAGAAAGAAAGAGTGAAAATTCAGCTGAGAGGTCACAAGGGGTCAGAAAGAAAGAGTGAAAATTCAGCTGAGAGGTCACAAGGGGTCAGAAAGAAAGAGAGATAGAGATTTTGTCAGAGGTGTTGGGATCTAACAGATATTTATACAAGGGTCAAGGGGATGAAAGAGAAAAAATCAAGGCATGGGTTTAACACAGGGTCCAAGGGATATAGTAGAGTAATAAGAGAGAGGAGAAATAAATCGGGTTAAAAGTCTTAACAGTTGAAAATGAGGAAAGGGGGGTTGAAGAAGAAGGGTTTTTTAATTGATTTCATTAGACAATTGATATGTAAACCATTATTTACCCCTTTTTCCAAGGCTGACCTTTAACCTTATATTTCTAGGACTAACCTTTAACTTTATTTATGTATGACTTTAGAACCTTTAACGTTATATTGAAATGGCTGACCATTAGAATTTTATCTATAGGGCTGTTTTTGGCGAGTTGAACGGTCAGAGCATTAAGAGACTTCATGACGAGGACAGTGATGGTCCACCAGCTAAAAAGGGACCAGTCAATGCTGCCAAAGCTACCGATATATTAACGCTTGTAAGTACGAGAGAGAACCCTAGCCCTAACACAAGAATGAAAGATAATTAAAAAAAAAACAGATACAGAAACTAATATTATTATTTGATTGCAGACTAAGTGAAATGGAAAACATTACAATGTATTCCACTTTTATTGTAATCATTATTTACTTTTTATGTAGGATGGAGAGGGAACCAGTAAACAGAGCACCAGTAAAACAACTAAGCCCGCCGCGTGGGAGAGAAGTATAGGATCTGTAGGCAGCAAGGCTTCTCTGATGAAACTGGTTAAAAGTAACAGGAAAAAGGGAAATATCGTAACAGGTAACACATCAGACAGCAGTCAAAAGGGAGAAAAGTCGTTCGAATCAAAGGAAGATAAAAGGACTGGAGAGAAATCAGAGTGTGGTCAGAGACTGGGAGAAGATTCAGAACAAGTGAAAGGGACGACAGGTCAAACGGAACGAGAAAAAGGGACGACGGGTCTCACAGAGGCAAAAAACAATTCAAAGGATTCCACTACAACATTAGGCCCCTCTCAGACAGGAAGTATCTCAGCACTAGGCATGCTGGGTAATTACTCAGACAGTGACGACAGTGACACCTAGTGACAGGAGATTGATTCAGTGAAAACAGTACTAGGCATGCTGGGTAATTAGACGATGACTGCTAATGAAAGGATGTTGATTTAGTTATTTATAAAAACAACAGCTTTTAAATATTGTTAAATTTCATGATTTCAGATGGAATTCAGTGATATGATTTTGAGTTTATGGGATAGAACTTTATAGCAACAAAAACTCAGGTCCTTGACTCTGCTTTTGGTAATTGATAGAAATTACAACTTACATGTAGTCTTTTACATTGGGTCATTCAGATTCTCTGGATAAACATGATAACCCTAACCCTAACCCTGATTAAGTTCAGAATCAACAGCTGTGACAAGTTCAACAACACAGTCACTCAATGTAGCTACAGGGGTTTAAAGGTACTTGGACACAGATCTGAAGTTAATATTTTCTCATTTTTTCTGTATAATATCACGAATTATATATTTTAATAGCATTTCACACAAAAATTAATCAAAAATCTTATTTCATTTAAAAGTTATTAAAACTTTAAATTTTTGGCGGGTTTGATTGACATATCCTTGCACTTTCACAAATTTTAACTTTATTCTTAATCCTTAGGAAAAGTGGCAAATTTGATGTGTTTTAATAAAAAATATTAAACTTTTATCAAGAAAAATAATTTTATTCAGAGTAGAAATATTAGAAAGCAAAACACCTTCACAAGTATCGTCAATCCGAACTAAGAGATGCGTGCAGAGTTTAGCAAATCGAACACACTCGTGTTATGTACACAGTTTTTGTAAACAGGGCTCGAGTTCTGTTATTGTTTATATTTAGAATTCACCGGGTGCGTTTAATCGTCACAGTCTGCTTACCACAACTGCACGGACTGACAATATACTGTGTGTCTGTTTTGCTTTCGAACGTGTCTACTCTGAATTTTCTGGATTATAGTATTAATATTTTTTCATTTATACAAAACGAGATTGCCACTTTTCCTAAGGATTAAGAATAAAATTAGATTTGGGAGAGTGCAACGATATGTCAATCAAACCCGCCGAAAAATTTGAAATTTCAATATCTTTTAAACGAAATAAGATTTTTAATTAATTTTTGTGTGAAATGCTATTAAAATATATAAGTCGTAATATTATAGAGAAAATAATAACTTCAAATCTGTGTCCAAGTACCTTTAAATCGTGGGAAACGAATGATCTGAGAAAAACGAAACTGCATGAATGAGGACGGAATTCTTTTAATCTTGAACTGTCGGGAGCAGACTCTTTCATGTTCTACAACATTGACAGGTTGTGATACGTATTTATATATTCGGTTTGAAATTCAAATGAAAAGATGCGCAAATAAAATCCAAAATATTTGTGACCTAAAACTGTTAGGATATTTGAGTAGCTTCCCTTTACATTTACGAACTTAGATAATTTACCGGGGAAAATATACCCAGAGGGTTAACACAACAGGTAAGTTTTTTTGAGTTAAAGAACTGTAAATTATTTCAGATAATGTTGGTATTCACACGACAATATTTGAGAACGTTTTTCGTTAGCATGGTCAGAGCCATTTTGAATTTTCCGTCCAAATTTTTCTTTGATACATCGATCAAAGAAAAAAATATTACATTCATTTCTTAAATCAAAGTTAACACAGTGTATGACTTGATGTTTTTGTAAAATAAATTTCTTCAACTATAAAAAGAAATCACAATTTTTCCCCATTACATGTCTTTCTTCCCGATTCCTTTGAAAAGTGCAGCGATGTTTGATTGAAAGAGAAATACATTTTTCCAAAGTTTTATATATTTATTTAATTACACAATATTTTAGATGAAAAAAAAGTAAAAAGTTCAATTCAGTTTCTCCCTGATCTATGCAGATTTAAATAATTGGTAGGCTATATTTTAACCTAAACGAGATCGGCATTTGCAGGCTGACTTCCATATACTGCAGGCACACACGTATCCTTTACAACATCGTGCAAATCTGTATGGACTATCAGGTATGCAAGGAAGACCCCATGGCATACAAGCGGAGGGATTAACAATTTGCCTGTAAACAATAAAATACAAATTATTATTTATGCACACGTACTCAAAGATTCGGGGGTATATAATTTTTGCTCGGTCAATCCTTCTGTCTGTCTGTCTGCATTGCTCATAGCAGGGTGGTGCTATGGATTTCATATTTCAAAAGTGTATCTCTTGTTACAACACCCTTTCTTTGGGTACCAACAAATTTGACCTTGAACGTTGACCCACTTTTAGAAAAAAAAACACCACACTAACGTACGCCGTAACATTTGAACAAGTGGTGCTAGGGATTTCATACTTCAAATATGTATTGACCGTTCACGGTAGCTCAGTCGGTAGAGCGCTCGCTCCGTGATCGGGAGATCGTGAGTTCGTATCTCGGCCGCGACTGACCCAGTCGATAAAATGGGTAGACCCTTGCTATTTCTATTATTAAGGATAACCCTTCGAGTTATTTTTGTCTAAATGAATTACTCTCCCTGATCTGACAGATATCCAGCTTTTTTGAGAGCCTCCATTCTTGTCTGTTTTAATTTATATATTGACTAATTGATTTCCCTAGGAATGGTTTTACCTTGTCGTGAGTAACCTCCCTTGAGCTTGCTGAGACAGATGGCGCTGTGAATTATTAAACAGGTGTCTGTGATGATTGATTTTAATGCATTTCCTGGCTGATCTTTAGATAGGTCATGTATACTTAATAATCGATGTACTGTATAGGAGTAAATATATGTCTCATACTAATGCTTAAAATTAATAATCAATGTGCAGTAGTTTTATATGTAGAATTAGATATTTCCTGTACCAGTACACAAATCAATCACAAGAGTCATTAATTTCATCCTTTACTTTATTTAACAAACAAACTGAGCAGTTTAATCTCTCGGATACAATGCTAAGTAGCCATCCAGTAATTTAATTTTTGTCCTGACATTTAAAATCAGGAGAATTTTTGTTTTGGGGAGAACAGGGAGAGAAACTTGAGATGAGCTGAATTATGAATAGATTCCAGGACAATAGAATCTATAAGACGAGATAGAGTCTTCCACTCTACAAACCAATCATGTATCCAGGGGTGTTTGTTTTCACATGAATTTTTCAGAGTCTTCCAATTAATTCCAACATAATTCAAATGTTCCAGACTTGATCAATGTTTATTGTGCATTTTTGCCCACATAGTTCTTATTTTTTTAATGATCAAGAGTCCCAGAAATTGATGGCTGTAGATTTAAACACAAACCTCGGGTTACAGATGATTTTGTTAATTAGAACATCTACAGCAAAGCATAAAAGGGACTGTCTTATGATATGAAATGAAGCATAAAGTAATAATGTTTCAACAGCTTTCAATGAATTTATATTCCATTTCTTAGCTATTGATGAGTGTAGATTGACATTTTCAGCTATTAATGATTGTAAAATGTATACTAGTATTACCAGATATTATTTAATTGATTTTCGCCTTTTTTTGTTAACCTCAGGGTGGCACACAAATTATACATTGAATATGTTATTATAGAGGACAGCAGCTGTGAATGTTGAATACCTGGGGATGTATAGAGGAAAATAACTGCTGGTAAGACTTCTGGTTTTATTTGATATTGTAGGGGGGTTTCTTTCTTGGTTTTTGTTAGGTTTATGTAACTGACTTTTTTGGTAAACACCACCGAGGCAGTGGGAGGAATCGGGAAACTGGTTTCTTCATTAACTGCTAAATTAAAGTCTCAATGAGAATTAAACATTTCACTTGATTCTATCTCACGTCAGTAAGAGTCTGTTGAGCCATGGTCTTGAGATACTCCTCTGTGAGATGAGATGTTCAGTCCAGCTGTTGAGATGAGATGTTCAGTCCAGCTGTTGAATACACATTTCTCCATTGTGTTGTAAGCCTCTATTGTAGTGACAGTCTAGGACAGCCCCTGATGTTTTTGTTACCTGAGTTAAATATCTCCAGTCGGATTCCCACAATAGACTTAAGAATTCCCAGCCTTCACCTTCTCAGTTAAACCTCTCATTGATAGAGCGTTTCTTTAGGATCAGTTAAGCGTGGCAGGGGATTCAAATTGATCCTTGTTGTTGCATGCATTTCATTTACACCCTAACCCTGACATTGACTACATGTGGCGCACATAGAAAATTGGGATTTCACTTCAGTTGTTTCTGGACTGATGTTAAGCCACAACTGCAATACTGTAAGATTTCTAGAGAGGCTGTGAACTTTTTGAAATGGTTTACAAAAAGAGCATGTGATTTTATTGGACAGACTTTAGCAGTGACCTCTTCTTCCATGGAGGTGAACTAAGGTCCACATTGACCTCTAGGAGCCACATGATAGGCACCACATTATAGGAACCACACAAAGGAGCCACATTGATGCCACTCTGTGTGAAGTAGTTCATGTCTTTCTGATAGAATTTTTTCTTTATTACTTTTTCCCTTGGAGTTTTCCAGTGTTGAATGGATCTGGACCATTCTAGGTTTTCCACCTGCAAGGGGATTAGAATTCAATGGTAATTATTTGATTAGTATTTAATTTAATAAAAAAGATAGAACCTTTCAACATTGCATTAAACATTGATTTACTTGGTTGTATATTTTTTTTCTAATTGATATAAAAAGAATCTTAATGTTTTCATAACTGTGCTCAATTCAGGTAAATTATTCATAGATTAATGTAAGGATCTATAAACTGTGAACTATGGTATTTTATATTGAGCTCTGAGTGGATTGATCTAACCTTGGGGTGTGTAATGTGTAATACAAGGATACAGTCTTAACTTGTCTCCATATGTAGCAATGTCAACAGATGGTTACAGTCGATACACTAGATATACTTATAGGAGGGGGGGTAGCAATGTCAACAGATGGTTACCGTCGATAGAATAGATATAACGATCTTATAGAGGGGGATATGGTTACAGTCAATATACTCAATATAATAAACTTATAAAGAGGGCATATGGTTAAAGTCAATACACTGGATAAAATAATA
The DNA here is from genome assembly GCA_003671525.1 of Saccostrea glomerata. Classification (NCBI taxonomy): domain Eukaryota; kingdom Metazoa; phylum Mollusca; class Bivalvia; order Ostreida; family Ostreidae; genus Saccostrea; species Saccostrea glomerata. The sequence continues at coordinate 682,790 of PRKT01000190.1, forward strand.
AGGGAGGGGGTATAGGGTAACAGTCAATATATTAGATGGTATATTATAAAGGGTGAGGGCATATGGTTACAGTCAATATATATAATGGGAGGGGTGGGTGTAACAATATATTAGATGGTATATTATAAAGGGTGGGGGCATATGGTTACAGTCAATATATATAATGGGAGGGGTGGGTGTTAGAATTGTCAACATAATACACCAGATGAAAAAAAACTTATGGAAGGCAGGGGGGGTAGCAATGTCAACATACAGAAGCGAGAAGCAATATATTGGATAATACAAAATAATCTTATATAATGGGGGGTGTTGCCAATGTCAGCATACATTCTATATTGAGAGACAAAACACTGAGAAGTGTAGTCCTATAGAGGGGTCGGGAGTGGATTAAAGGAATAGTAGGGTAATAATTACCGTTATACAGTGTTGTGGTCCTATAGGAAAGGAGGGAAGGGGGTTAAAATAAATAAGGGGGTCCCAGTAAATATTAAGAGATTTTTTTAACACATCAATAATTTTTAATGATGTGCCAAACACAGTAAAAAGTCACACAGGTGACAAAGTTTCTACAACAGTAACCCCTATAATGATTCTGTATGTATAGTCATAATGCTTAGTTGTCCTAATCCGGCCCCCATTTAAATCCCTTTACAAAGCTAAAGCAAATGAACTGAAAATGAAAACATTTACATATTCTCATTGGGGTGCCATTGTGCTGTCTGATTTTATTGTTAAAATTTAGGGTCAAACATTAAACATATTTCACTTCAACTTTCCAATTAGAGGAGCTCTGTTATTAAACCACCTCTGTATGCATTATACTAATAGAATTTAACATTTCTGTATCATAGTTTCTGTTCCGTTTTCCGTTCCACCCCAGCTGAAAAACTTCATAATCCTTGATAAATATTTAATTATACATTATTTCAAAATTTATTTTAAAAGATTTATATATAATTAAAATAAACTGTTTTAGGAAAAAATGTCGTCTTATTAAATAAAACTAACTTAATATTCCTCTTACAGAAATAGAATTTCACAATATACGATAATTCTTCTTTTAATGTCTAATTATCATTTAAGTTTTCAAAATAATTACGTAATCTTTATGAAGATAGTTTTCAAAAAATCAATGATAGAAGTTGAATAAGAAATTCGATGTGGGTTCAAAACATGTTGATAAATGTGAAATTTTGAAACTTTGATAATGTATACGATGTTCATGTTTATGTATAAATAAAGGTTATTGTGGATTTCTGATTAACGTAAATAGGATTTAAATGCCGTATTATTTGTCGATTAATGCTCAGCAGTTAAAGGATATCATCTGAATGAAATAACGTAGATAACAACCAAGGGAGGTCACTGTTAACAAAGGAAGTCACTCTGTACTGACCCCTTTGTATGGCTGTATCTCAGTAAATTCAGGATGCCGTGCCGGTTCTCATTCCCGCGTGAAGTCTGATGTCGATCTAGAATCTGATTGTCACAAACCATTAACTCCATTGTAGAAGAATTTTGCAACAAAATGAAATAATCTTTAGACTATGAGATTAACGTTAATCTGATAATAAGGGATTCTGTAGACCTGGGCGCCTTTAACCGGACAGTTATTAAATCTCGATCAGGTTTATAGCGGTTCCTGACAGTAAGATGACGAAATCACCTGTCAACACCCACCGCCCTGAAGGTCTGTTTTCATGTGCGTCAAGTTCGCTGAAAAGTTGGTGTTGCTAGTACATAAATTAAGGAACACACGCTGACAATAGTGTGTTTATTCTTATATTTAAGGAATCACTGTCTAGTTAGTATAGTATGCCAGGGCATCAACGATAGTGGGAAACATGGGATAATTTTCATAACGGGCTTCGCCCGTTGTGCATAAATTATCCCATATTTCCCACTATCGTTGATGTCCCTGGCATACTATACTAACTAGACAGCGATTCCTTATATTTCATGTAATTGTGAAAAAAATTGTAGATTTAGACTTTAAAAAATGTACACAGAGATTTCAACTACACGAGGACTCCCATGCCAATTTCAATAGTCCTCGCCCACTGACGTCAAACACAAAGGCAGCCGCACGAGATTTACATGCATATTTGGCCTTCTTAGCGTAAGACACAGAGACAGGTGCGCACGAGATTTGCATGCGTATTAGTCCTCCTTAGCTCCTTACCTATCGACCTGCCTAATTTACATTCCGATAGAATTATCAAGAAATCAACTCCGCTAACTTTCAAAGAGATATCACAGACAAAAAAAATTAGAAATGGAAATATATAGGTATATACTCTTCCATCTGCTGATGTTCTTTTAAGATTTAAATCAATCTTACATCTTTTGTTCAGCTTAGACTTCAATATGTAAAAGGAGGCCAAATATGCATGTCAGCCTTTACTAGTATCTAGATGTTCAGCTTAGACTATGTAGACTTTTTGATTTAAGACGGTTAAGCCAAGTCCATGTGAACTTTTTAGGCGGCTTAGCTAAGTCTTTGTAATTAAGTCACAGTCTGAAGACTTTGTAGACAGTTCAGTGTAGACTTTGTAGACTGCTTACTAGGTATAGACGGTTCATCCTAGATCACGAAAACTAGGTTAGGTTCAGGTTATACTATGCAGACGGTACTGCTATTAAGATTAATCAGACAACGACTTCTGTTTTATATTGTATCTCTGGCCCCCACAGATAATCCAGTATTAATTATTTTAATGATATCCTTGTAATTAATAAAGCTTCACATTTACAACGGACTGGTATTTCATCAACCTGTAGGGATTGCTCTTCTGAGTGTTATCTTTTTACTTGGGACACCTGTCTTACTGTGTCCTTAACTTCTATGATCTACATATGTAATTGATTCAAGTTAAACCACTGATAGTCACTTTTAGCCATACTCTTTTTAAAACTTATTAACATAGTGCATGTTAAATCTCAGCGCACTATGTTAGTTCAACTTTGTCTCACAAGGTCAACTTTGTCTTATAAGCTAAACTCATGTCGGTAAGCCCGATTTATAAAACTCAGTCTGGTAACTTCATTTTAACCTTGCCAGGAACATTTCAGGAGCTCAGTCGATACAAGTACGATTTCTCTAATAATGTTCACTACTTAATTTGTGAATGAGTAAAATAAAACGCCTTTCAGTTTAAGCACTCACATTTAATTCATTTATGTACTCTGTATCCAATCAGTTACTAAGCACGTACAGAGTCACTGACGACGACCTTGCGACCTTGTTCTAGTCACGTGTTACACGGCGCGCGCTGTAGATGGCGCTGATAAGCATGTCCTGTCACGTGTTATACGGCGCGCGCTGCAGATGGCGCTGATAAATGATTCCCATCCTGTGCCCGTCACAATTGATTTATTATAAATAGATAATATTCCTAGTAAATAACTCATTCTATCAGACCAATACTAACAAACAATACCAGTAATCTCTTTTCTATCTCTCCCTTTGTCTCTCTCCCACGCCAGTGGATCCGCCACACATGCACAGAATGTAATGTTGAAATTGTTATTGATGTTTTACTTTATCAAATATTTTTAAATCTATATTCATAATATGTCACAATACAGTGCACTAGCTGTAAACAGTACTTTGTGCAGTATGTACACGATGTAGCAGCTATTTCTCTTCGTTGTTATTTATTTTCCATCTCGCTGTTACTGGCGTTTTATTGTGAAGAATTATTTTTTGGTTTCAGTGTTTGAAGTCTGAATAATTGATGTCCATCGTCAACCGGAGCAGCGTTCCTAGGGCTCTGTGTGTAATCAGTCCCGGCAGCCAGTGACTGGGCTTCGTGATTAATTAGTCCCCTCAGCTCGAGGCCGGGGGATGTAGTGTCTTCTGATAGATCAGTGATTCATTAGTCCTCTCAGCTCCAGTCCAGGGGATGTAGTGTCCTCTTATAGATCTGTGATTGATTAGTCCCCCCAGCTCTAGGCCGGGGGATGTAGTGTCTTTTGAGAGATCAGTGTATAATTAGTCCCCTCAGCTTCAGGCCGGGGGATCCGGGGGATGTAGTGTCTTCTGATGGAGAAGGGTGACGACATAGAGAGGTCTCTCCTGAACCACAGCCCCAGCGCTCCCGCCACACTCGGGGAAACAACCACCAACAACAACCACGTGTCCCCCTCCCCAGGAAAGAGGTATGACGCCCCCTCGGGAAACAGGGCGGAGGAGTCCACGTCGGCGTGGATGGAGTTTAAGCCCGTCATTAATCAAATGGACAAAGTACTGGAGAATAAATACCGATTCCGCGGAAAGAATCACGTGACACTCAATGTACAGGGCAAGGTGTATAACTTCCTGGAGCGACCCTCGGGCTGGAAATGCTTCGTCTATCACTTTACCGTGTGAGTATAATAAAATAATGCACCTTTATACCTGAAATGCTTCATGTTTCACTTTACCGTGTGAGTATTATATAAGGTGTTTGTTGGGATGCCAGAGCATCGACGATAGTTGGAAACATAGAATTGTTTGCATAATGGGCGAATTTATGCATAAATAACCCTACGTTTTCAGCTACCGTTTATGCCCGCGATATGCCCAATAAACTAAACAATGATTCCGTATGTTTCCATTTCATTTTGAAATAAAATTGTAAATTTAGATTCAAAAAATGTATAATGGATTCCATTGACACGAGGCCTCTCATGTCAATTTCAATAGTTCCTGCCCACTGACTCCATGCACAAAAACAAATACATGAGATTTACATGCTTGTCACATGTGATTCTAAATTAACAATCTGGTAGAGTTATCAAGAAATCAACTTAACTAACTTTCAAAGAGTTAACACAGAAAAAACACAAATAGAAACGGAAATCTTAATCCTTTCACTTTATCATTAAGGAGATCACTCGCTTTCTCGTTAGTAGAGTTTGCCTGGGCATAAACGATAGCTTGAAACTTGGGATAATTTGCATAACGGGCGAGTGTGTTAATTTTTCCCGGGCGAGTGTGTTAATATTTCCTTTTAACTTTTGATTGAGAAGAGATAGTTCTTTCATATAAATTGGACATGTGCATTTCCTGTGACAAGACATTTCCGAACTTGATATGATTTCTTCCTTATATTTTATTTTTATTTTGAAATAAAATTGTACATATATTGAAAATGTTTCAATTACACTAGGCCTCCTATAAATATTTCTATAGTCCTTGCCCACTGACATCAAACACAAAGTCAGCCACACGAGATTTATATGAAAATTTGGCCTCCTTAGTGTCAGACACAAAGACATGCGCGCACGGGATTAACATGCATCCCTTTAGCCCCTGACCTTTGGCTTTGCATAATTTACATTCCGGTAGAATTATCAAGAAATTAGCTAACTCCGCTAAATTTCAGAGATATCACAGAGAAAACAACCAGTTCAACATTACTTAAATGCTGTATTTTGTTTTGGTCTCCTCCCCCTGCGATACGAGATACACTGTAATTGTTTCTTCAAATATTTATGCATTTCTCACTCAGAAGTCATCGTTTCGTTATTATTTTCGGCTTAACTTATTACAGTTGTGGTTCTTAAGATAAATATTTGATGTATTTAGGACTTCATACTGCATGAAGAGTTGGCGGTACTTGGATACATCTGTATATCTTAATGACAATACATTTACAGTTTTGTAGATTGAGTAAGGGTAACTGATATCTTATTGACAATACATGCTCGGTATTACTTATATTGGTTATATCTGTATGTCTAATTGACTATACATGTACATACACGGGTTTGTAAATTAGGTAAATCAAGCAAATTGAAAGAATTATCCCTCGCATTTGGTGTCTTTGTGGGCGAGAGGTCATTTTTATGGAATATTGCGTCAAATATGAACGTCTTTCATACGTCATCCAGAAGCTATAATCGAAATTGATTTTTTTGAAAATAAAACAATTGTAAACGACAAGGTAAAGAGGTCAGAAATCATAGCAAGTTCGGAAATATCATGTCACAGGGAAATGCACATGTCATATATGAAAGCCCTATCTATTCTCAATCAAAATTCAGATAGAAAAATTAAAAATTTTTTGAAAATTAGGTCAAACTTCAAGGTCAGGCTCCCAGATGTATTTAAGAAGGTCTTGTCACAAGCAATGCACAGGTTTAACAAGAAAACCCTTTGTCCTCTCATTCAAAAGTCCTAAGCAAGGTTAATGTTTCTGAAAAGTAGGTCAAACTTCAAAGTCAAAATGTAAAAAATTATTGTGTATTTAGAAAGGTCTTGTCAAAAGTAATACACATTTTTATATGAAAGGTATATATTTTCTCGTTCAAAAGATAGGAACAAGTTCTTGTCACAGGTAATATACATGTGTAATATGAAAGTCCTGTCTTTTCTCAATTAAAAGATATGACCGAGGTTATATTTTTTTGGAAAAGTAGATCAAACCTCACTGTCAAGGCCAAGAGGTAAAAAATCATGGTGTATTTAGAAAGGTCTTGTCACAGGTAAACCACTTATCTAATATGAAGCCCTATCTCTTCTCATTCAAAAGCTATGGTCCATTCAATGTAGTGTGTTTTTTTAGTAGGTCAAACTTCAAAGTTAAGGTAACGGGATAAAAAAATATACGATATTTAAAAAGTTCTTGTCACAAGTAATATGCATGTTTAATATGAAAGTCCTATCTCACACTGCTCAACGCGTTATCGGCTACTCGGTTGTTATCGGCTACTCGGTTGATAACAATTTTTGACATGTTAGTAAATTATTTTAAATAAATTCTGTTAAAAAAGAAACAGACAATGTTCCTTATGCATCTTTTATACTAAAATGAATACGGATACAAAATAAAGCCTTGGTACGTATTAGTATAGCATTTGTTAACCTTAAGAAGGCTTTTAAATCAAATTTGTTATATTTTGCAAGTTTTTCTCCGATTGGCATTGCTGTAAATAGCTTTTTTCTTCAAAATCCTTATTTTTACCTAGCGTTAATGATTGTCCACAAGATGACTTCATCAAAATCTTGAGAATTTGTAATTAAAGGGCAAAAATTGCCCAATTCTAACTTTCCAGGTGTTATCGGAAATACGGTTGAATAATGCACTTTGTTATCGGATAACTCGGTTTTGGTTATCGGAAACAACGGTTGTCATAGATTAGAGAAAAACGCAAAGAAACAACAGAAATCCGTATGAAATCTAAATATTTAAAATGGCTGGCACGCAATTTTAATTTTTGGCTATAATTTGCCTCTTTTAAGAATATTTCTCTTTTAAAAATTAGTGTTTTTGGCATTTTCACTGAAATCTGCATGATGTTGACCTGTTCGAAAATATGGTATGTTTTAAATTTCATTTCAAGGTACCGAGGTCGCCCGCGTGACGCAGTGGTTCGTCGATCCTTATGTCGCGTGTTCGTATCCCACAGTGGGACGTCGCAGTAGGTGCTAGCACAAAAAAGATCCCTCACTGCTCAATGGCCCTGAGTGCCGAGTAAATAACAAATTTTGTAGCTCTCCGCTGGCAAGTGATGGTGTCTCCATATGACTGGAAAATTCTCAAGAGGGCGTTAAACAGCATACAGTTAATCAAGGTGCTGAGCTAATGGCGAAGGAACAGTTGCTACCCATTTTTTATCGACTTAGACCAGTCGTCGCCGAGATTCAAACTCACAACCTTTCGAACACGAATGCATTTTTAAGTTTCGTATACTCAGTATACATGTCAAGCAATTAAAGAATTTAAACTCAATGGTGGTTAAATGAATTTCTAAATAGGTAGTTAGACCAAAATATATGACTTAGAATTCTAAATTTTGAGGAGAAAAGAGGTTGACTTTAAAAAATTACAACACGAATCTCTCAAACATCGGAGGTTGTTTAACGTACCAAAAAGGAATAAGAACCCCCTGATGACCGGTCATCACATCCCGCAGTGTGCTCTTTGTTATTATTGACCAAATGCGATGTGTAGATAGAGCTAATGCTCGGATAGAAGGGGAGGGGGTGGGGGGTCTGACATGGATTTTGCATTGCTATGGATGTTTATACTGAAGCAAAAAAATCTCTGGTCCCCCCCCCCCATTGTAATTGAAAACGCAAATAAATATTTATTGAAAAAGTTAAACATACCAGGAACTGATCAGAAGTGAATCAACCAGCACCCCTTCCACCTAAATACTAGTAGGTATTTTAACGGTTGGAAAGTGAGTTATATTTATATTTTTTAAAATTAAAGTGTTTCTAACACAATAAAATTCCAGTCAGCTCCCTTAATTATATTATTTTTTAAATATTTTTTCTGGACCATGCTTTTTGTTAAAGAATATTAGTCTCTTTAATCTATACAGATCCAAATTACATTGTATTAAAAAAGAATTAAGAATTATTATTTTTCTTTAATGTTGACAGCTGTCTAATTGACACAAGATCACATGATCAAGTATTTAAAAAAGTCATATAAACTGGATGATTCTATTTTAAGCTTCTAAAAAATATGTTAACATTCTTCTGTGGAGCAAGTCCTGACGTTTCAATCACAGGCACTTGTTTCATATGCAGGGCACCCCTACTTAAGCCACACCTGCTATATGTGTAACTGTGACGTGATAATAAATTGACATTACTGGACAAAAAATTAGTTCCCCTGGAATCATGGGAGAAATTGAACTTGTTTTGTTTTGTTTTTTGAAAAAAAAGATAACGTAATACAGTATATCGGAAGTCTAAAGTAAAATTGTTATGATTATAATTAAATATAATATATTTACATCTGAAACCGCCTGAAGCTGTTTCCAAGAGGTTATCTTGAATGGAAAACAAGAAAAATGATTGAACAGATGAGTAGGTCTATTATAATTTATAATTATTAGTCTTATTTATATACATTTACATCAATACAAACTTTTACGTTTGCTATTTTCAAGGATTGGCAGATTATAATGGACTTTTTCCAATCTATTTATGAAGCTAAGGGAAACTTTTTAACCTGAGTTTCCGATAACATACACCCGTCTAAAACCGAAGTATCCGACAACATCAACCGAGTTGACGATAACATGTTTTCAACTAACGAGACATTTTAAGGATACACCAAAGGTTTATTTCATGATTTTTAACAATTTTGAGATTTTATTTGTTTATAAAAGAATAAAGTCACAGCTATATAATGCATTTAAAATTTTTAAAAAATGTGGTTTAGTTTTCTTGTAATTTGACAATATTGAAACATAAACACTAACACATGTGAAAGTGCCGTTATTGAAGCTTCTGATTTGGTCTGTGGCTACTTGCTGATAAAAGGAGCAATAAATCACTGTGACCACTTGGGGAATTGGGGGTCAATTAATCTGCAGTTAATGCTGCCTGTATAAAGATTAGCATCAGTGGGAGATTGTTAGCACATCAGGAAATTTTCTTTAACAAGACACCATGTATAATTTTCAAAGTAATGCTGCAATTGAAACAATACCAAGTCCTAATGAATTATGATATTAATATCTGCAGTTAATGTGGCCCGCATAAAGATTAAAGTAATTAAGAAATCATTATTTTCTTTAACAAGACCCCGTGTATAATTTTCAAAGAAAAGCGGAAAATTGATACAGGATTAATTTCTTATGAATTGTAAGGGCTCATCTGTATGATATCATTCTTGAAAAATATTTCACTCTATCAACATTACTTTCGTGTACATAATGCCGAAAAATAAAAAACGCAAGAGACCCATGCCTGATGGTGCCAAACATCATTTGAAAGCGTCTATGAAGGGATCTTGGTATAATCAAGAACACAGACAAGATCAGCAAGGAACAAGTGTTTCGTCCAGGAAAATCCCTACGGAATCTGAACAATTGCAAGAGGAAAACAAAGGCAGCATCATTGTGGACTTAGATATTTTGAACTCTCAAATAAGTGAGAATACATGCTGTTCAAAATGTTACAGGAAAATGAGCCTTTCTGCAATTCCAAGCAAGCAAAATGGACTGTGTTCAAGTCTTTTGTTGAAGTGTCAAAATGTTCAGTGTAACCACACCTCTGAATTTTTTACTTCAAAATTGTGCACAAACAGTTTTCATTCATTTGAAGTAAATAGAAGTGTTGTACTTGGAATGCGGACAATTGGCAAGGGAAGAAATGCTGCATCAAAATTTTGTGCAGCTATGAACTTACCACAACCAGTGTCAGCAACACCATACAGTGACCACACAAAGCATATTACAGAAAATGCAAAATCAGTACTTCTGCAGGAAATAGAGAATGCAGCAAAGCGAGTACATTCCCTAAAGGAAAGTGAAGATGAAAACTTGGGCCCTGAAAGTGTAGTTGACTGTGGAGTGACAATTGATGGCTCATGGCTGAATCGTGGACTTTCATCACGTCATGGATTTGTCACTGTAATATCCATTGATACAGGGGAAGTTTTGGATGTTCATTACATGTGTTCTGTGTGTCCCGAGTGCTCCAGATGGGAGGATAAGACATCTCCTGAGTACCTTGACTGGTTTCTAGGCCATGAACCTGACTGCATGTTAAACCATGACGGCAGTGCTCAGAGCATGGAAACAGAAGGGGCCTCCATTCTCTTCAATAGGTCTGTCCAGAAGTACAATCTTCGATACAATCCGTTTATTGGGGATGGGGACAGTAAAGCTTTCTTACGGGTATTGAGGGACAAACCTTATGGAGACATACAGATACAGAAGGAGGAATGTGTGGGTCATATTCAAAGGAGAATGGGGACCCGACTAAGGAATTTAATCACCAAGTACAAAGGTAACTTTTTATTTAAAGCATTATTTTAAAATATCAAATATATTTAAATTAATTGATAATGCTAAATACAAGGGGTGATCAAAAAGTTCACAAATAAATGGAATAACTTTCATAAAAACAAATAAAATTAGATATCAGTGTTCAGAAAATCATTTCTTTTCATATGCTATTAATAGAAAATGTGCATGGAGCCTATAGGTGTGCCAAATTTCCCTCTGATCTGAATCAATCGTAGTTTTGTAAATATAGAGATAGTTCGCAAACATTTTGATCACCCCTTGTATATACAGGTACCATATTTTAAAATATTTTTATATCATATCATTCAAATACAGATACACATACACATTCTATAATAATCCATTATTTTTAGGGCAAAAACTGATGGATGGAAAACCCCTCTCTGGACCAGGCAGACTGACTCTGGCCATGGTAGATTCATTTCAGGTGTGGTATGGCCAAGCTTTGAGGAAGAATAAAGGTGACCCTAACAGGATGTCTACGGAGACTATGGCCATTCTGCACCATTATTCTGAGGATGCAGATCATTCGTATTGTCCCAATGGAGTCAACAGTTGGTGCAAATGGAAGATGGATCAAGAAACTGGGGATAATACATATACACCAGTAAGTAATCCACTACCAGCTGCAGTTGTGCAAATTCTAAAGCCAGTGTTTGATTCTCTTTCCGATTCTCATCTGTTACAAGGATGTAAAAACTGTCTGACTCAGAATCAAAATGAGAGTCTTCATCATGTTGTCTGGGGATTTGCTCCAAAGGATCAGTATCATTCTGCTCATGAGGTAGACCTTGCCATAACTTTGGGTGTCTTGACATTTAATACAGGAATTTCAAAATGCATGAATAATATCCTCCCTTCTTGTGGACTGCGTTTCACTGAAAAAATGCAAAATGTGTTCGGAAAAATTGACGGTGTTCGAATTTACGAGGCAAATAGAAGCATCACCGCTGAGCAAAAAGAAAAACGGAAAATTAACCGCTATAAAAAGAGAAGGAAATTAGATGCATTCCGGCACAGTGAGGGTACCCTTTATAAATCTGGAAAATTCCATAGCAGTGCAAAATCATCCAGTTCTGTGAGGAAGTGTTCCAAGTGTGGCAAACCTCGTAAAGGACATTCACGTGGAAAATGTTCTTAAATTGTGTTATCCTTGTAATTATAACCAAAGCATTTTCAATTATCAACTAGTTATCATGCTTATCCATTTTGTCAGATTATGAAATATTAAGAGACACAAACATCATAATGAGACTTGATTCATATTTTTTAATAAATAATTATTTTACATTTTACTGCAGAACAGCAGAGCAGAACTCTTCCATGGAAACCTTGTAAGCTTCCTGAAATGTTACAAAACAAATGTATTTAATATTTAAAAGGATGTATAAAACCTATTAAATACAATTACTGTTGATTTTTGAATTTCTATATAAATCATATTTTAAAAACTTGCCTCTCTTATTTCTCCCTTGATGTCACCGGGACACAGAGTTCTAATAAAAGACAGGACGGAATCTGGGTATCTGTACACGTCGGTCACAGATCCAATGTTTTTCCTCTGTGAATAAATTTTTTTGTTTACAATTTATGAAACAAAGATAATTTGTGAAAAATGGTACATGTATATATCTATATGAAACCAAATTAAAATGTTTTAAAAATATACATATTTATATACATGCCTTTAATGCGTGTGCCCAGTGACAGTAGTGTATGTACCGATTTCTGCGGTCACAAATCCCTTTTCGTTTCCTACTTTCCACTGATGTTTTTAGGCTCTCGATAAAATTAATTCCATCATACCTATAAGTAATTATTAGGTTTTTATATATGCCTTAATTTATTTAGCAAGAAAACAAGAAACTTTCAAGCATAATTGAATAAACTCTTTACAGTGTATATGTATGCACATGTTCTAGTATATATGCAACTATGTAAAAAGTGTGATGTTTTATTATTTTTCATCTTTTCTAATTATTCCTTAGTCTAAATATTAGATGTACATAATATCTTAAGTAATAATCCATGCATATTTTGTTAAAATGTAGTAATTACCCAGCATCTTGGATTTCTCTTCTGAGCTGCTCTTCCATTGTTCAGACTTCTTACAGATGTTATCAGCAATCAAACTACGGGGGTTCTGATTCAGAGAGGGAGACCTAACGGATCACCGATGACCATAAAAATAGGAGGCGGAGCTTAACTCATGCCATTTTGCCGGGAAATCTTTCTGAATCAGAACTCAACACCTTTTTCTTAATTAAAATCATTGAAATACAGAAAAGATCCTCCCATTTTTGTGAATATGCATAGGGAATGTGTTTAAGTGACAGGTATCCAAAGCTGGATCTCGAAGGTGCCATATATCTAAAGCTTTGGCAGATTTTGTTGTGTAATGGGTTTTTGCCCTCTACTGTAAAGTAAGATCAGACGGTTGGTGGTATTATTTCAAAGGATTCAGCTCCCTTATTTATTGACCAATTCTTCTGAAAATTGGCTTGGTTGTTCCTCAAATGTGTGTTCACAAAACCGTATCTCAAATTTTTGATATTGTGCTTAGTTTTGGAATTATTGAGGGACATGTTAAATTAGGCCACTAAATTGGTGACTTTGAAGTGCAAATGGGTGTAACTTTTGAATGAGAAGATGTATCAAAAATCTGAGATACGGTTTTCAAGTTCAATCTTTAATCTACCATGAGGCAAAATAACCACTTTCAGGAATGAAATACAAAAAAGTTGATTTATGAAATATTAATGCACTAAAATTTACATTAAAATTTCAATAATTTTTTAATAAGTTAACCAATAAAGTTAAAGTTAGGATAAAAAGAAAGTATACTTAACAAGCTTTCAAATGATATATACTTTTGTTATGTTATCTTTGATAATGAAAGAATTACAGGCAACTGAAATTTTGACATTTGGAAACCTTTGGTGTATCCTTAAAAGACTGATTACTAACCCTTACTTTGGATTTTTAATCTCAGTCTGCTGATCTAAAGGTATCTGATTGTCCATAGAATAAATAAACTAGTTTGTTTGATAGAATAAACTAATTTTGAATTCTACAGAAGTTAAAATGTGATGACATATTCCGAAATTTTTGTAAAAAAAAATTTGAAAGAGTTGTTGATCTTTTGAAAAATAGTGATTTGGTTTGTGCTTTCTGCTGCTGAAAGTATAATGGATTATCTGTCATAGATCACAAACTTTGTTTCCTGAACTACATATTTATCGTTGAAATATGAAATTTCAAATTACCCACATTTTCCAAACATTGCTTTTCTTGAACCGAGTGTCCGATAACAACCGAGTTGCCGATAAAGCGTTGAGCAGTGTGTATCTCTTCTCATTCAAAAGTCACGACATAGGATTATCATAACGTTTTTTCTGACTGATGGACAGAACTACAGACTACTTGACTGACAGGCAAATAACATTTAACGTCCCCTCCTTTTCGCGAAAGCGGTGGACAATTAGGTACATCTGTATATCTTTTCATAAAAAGTGTTTCATATGTTGACCTTTACTCGGCACTCAGGTTCACTAAGCCTGTTCCGGGCCAGGATCTAATTTTTAAGGTCTCAATCGAAGCAACTGCAACGTTTGCTTGAAAATGCCGAGAGCATGATGAAGGAACAATTGCTATCCATTTTCATGAATTCAGTTCAGTTGAGGCCGTAATTCGAGCAGTATTTAAGCTCAAAAGTCCATTTTACAATCCAAATTTTAGAGAAGACCAAACATAGACCTCTAAAACACCAGAAGTGGGATCAGGTGCCATGGAGGACTAAGCATCCCCTTCTTACCGGTCATACCCGCCGTGTACTCCCTAGCACGATCGGAAAATAACGGAAAAATCCGTCCCGTCGTCAATTCAGTGTATAAATGATGGACTTACAATTAGTATGATAACGCCAGTCAGCATTTGACTTATTGATAAGTTTTATTTGTAGACAAACTTAGACTTTTTAGTGGATGTTATTTTTAAGTTTTATAATAGGTAATTGTGTATTCTTTTAATTTTATAGAGAAATAAACATATTTTTCAGTTTTATAATGAATCTTTGCTTATTTTTATTTTCAGTTTTATGATGGTGCTTATCTGCCTAATCTTCAGTGTGCTTTCAACCATTGATCAGTATACAGTATTTGCCAACGAAACATTGTTTTATATGGTAAGTAATTGATCAGTATACAGTATTTGCCAACGAAACATTGTTCTATATGTTAAGTAATTGATCAGTATACAGTGTTTGCCAACGAAACATTGTTTTAAATGGTAAGTAATTGATCAGTATACAGTATTTGCCAACGAAACATTGTTATATATGGTAAGTAATTGATCAGTATACAGTATTTGCCAACGAAACATTGTTTTATATGGTTAGTAATTGATCAGTTTACAGTATTTGCCAACGAAACATTGTTATATATGGTAAGTAATTGATCAGTTTACAGTATTAGCCAACGAAACATTGCTCTAAAAGGTAAGCGTTTTCTATGAAGAAAGACTTACATTTTCAAAATTTTGTGTAAACCTTATCAAACGTTAGGGGTTTTCAGTCGGCATTCTTGTGCATGGTCAAGGATTTCTGTAAACTTTATTTATTTTACTTATTTTTAGGTGATATTGTTTTACATGGTCTTTATTTTCTGAAAACATAATTCTGAATAGCCAGTTTTGATTTAGTTAGTGTGTGTACACAGTATATTAGGTGGTGAACTACTTGGTCGTTTTTCCTACAAACACCTGCTCTTTATTGTCAGTGTTTGTAAAATAGTCATAGTCAATTAACGTTGTTTTAAATGCTAAATGAATTGAGTATTTTCCGCAAATATTTTTCTTTACTGGTGTAATTTGTATAAGCATTGTTCTGCATTATCAAATTTTTCTGTAAAAGTAAAATTGTTTTTTATGTCATTTCATTAAATATAATTTTACATCGTCAGTATTTCTGTAAACATTGTTCTACGCTCAACGGGGTCTGTAAGCATAATTATACATAAAACGTTTGTCAGTAAACATTGTGAAAAATATTATTCTACATGATCAGTGTTTTTTACCTGATCATGGTTTAATATGTTTAGGAATTTTGGAAACATTAACCTAAATTTTAAGAGTTTTTTCTAAACATTGTTTTACGTACAGTGTAGTCTGTTAACATTATCATACATTAAGTGTTTCTCAGAGTAAAGATTTCCATTGTCTCTAAATCAGTATTCAATGTGGTCAGTGTTTTCTGTAAGCAATGTCTAACACGGTCATTGTTTTCTGCAAACATTGTTCTATATGTGATGGATTTTTAGTATCATTATTCTTTTTAAAAGTTTCAAGTAAACATTCTCTTACATTTGCAGAGAGTTTGTATACTGTGTTCTTCTTGGAAATTGAAATAATTATACAGACACAAATTAACGAAATAATATCTAATAGGCATTGTTATACGTTGTGTAATATTTCTTCACAGATTGTTTTACATCAGCATTATTTAACATATATTATTATACCTCTATTGATAATACTCGAATTTGATTGGCTGGTAAGAAAACTTTAAAACACAACAATGACTCCAAATGGTACTGTTTAAAGCAATTCTGACCTAGGAATCATTGCACGTGGGATATAATGACCCGGTCATTATTTTTAATGACCGCTAAAAATGACCGCTTAATCAAAAATTCGTTTTTGAGTGAAGTACGGTAAATGCATAAGATAATAATTATTCGAAAAAAACAACATGTTTTTAAAACTGTGCATGGTCTGTTTTGCATTACCATACAGAATACGGTAAAATTTTATCGTTTCAATATTTCGTTACAATATTCAGTTCATGGAATGTAGAGGCGGCTCTTTAAAGAGTTGAGTTCTGTGTTAGATTTTGACTGTGTAGAGGAAAAGTAATCGTTAGTTATAAAAATGTATGTCGCTATGAACCAAATATTGTTTTAATCAGTAAATCAGTTCATGATGCAAAAACTTACACGACTTGCAGACGTCGTAAACAACTTCACTATCCGGTCTGTACCGAATCCCGATCCCGATCAAAGAAAGAATTGATAACGGTTAGAGATTCATACTTTTCAATATAAATCGGTATAATAAAACAATTAATTACCCCTTGTGAGTTCAACATGGTGAAATAAGGACCCGAGACCTGGCCCACTCGATGACCTGCCCTGGCCTCGGTCAGGTCAGGTCACCTCGTGGGCCAGGTCTCGGGTCCTTATTTCACCATGTTGACCTCACAAGGGGTAATTAATTGTATATTTAAATATGGAATCTCATATTTTGTATTTTAGTAGCTCATTATTTTAATATTTATATCCTTAACTGTGAACTTTGTTCTCAAAAACAAGTTTTAGTGATATATTTCGATTTTTGAATGTTGTTTTTTTATTATAGGAAATCGTCCTGGTGGTGTTTTTTGGTCTGGAGTACGTGATACGACTGTGGTCCGCTGGATGTAGAAGTAAATATATGGGAATCACAGGACGCTTCAGATTCGCCCGTAAACCGATATCTATCATAGGTAATATACCGATATCTATCATGGGTAATATTATGCATATATCACATGGCTTCGAGGGTGACATACCAGAATATTTGCCCCGAGGTGACAGGAAAGCCCTTGAGTGTTATGTCACCCGATGCCGAAGGCAAATATTCTGGTATATATAGTCGCCCGTAAAGCCATGTGGTATATGTTATATGACATTTTTAAAATTAAAAGAAAATTTAATATCATTCAAAATCGTTAAATAATCTATAAACGTAGTTAAACCAATACCTATTATAGTAATATATTTTAAAATACCCCACCTCTGTTGATTTTACCATGAAATCGTGGCTTACGATTGGTTGAAGTATGTCATGTGATGGAGGTGGATTACTTCCCGATGTATGACGTAACAAACATACCGTGACGTCATAAAAGGCACAGTATAAGCGTGATGAAGCATGTAGCAGAGAAACACATAAATAAAGCACAGATAATACGTAAATGTTTCATCAGTGGAGTAAATTTGTTTATAGTCATTTAGTGACAGGTTACGGGAGGCTCCGCCTCGCCAGGTATGAAATTTACTTTCCAGATATCATCCCGTACCCTGTCACTAAAAGACTATGTAACTAATATTATCTACACCAGTAAATAAATCGATATCTATCACAGGTAACAAAAATATGCCTTCTTATGTAAATTTATAAACTATAGTCTATCTTAGGAAACAAATTATATCTACATCATATTTTATCCAAGTGCATGAAAAATAACAATAATCTATGTAAATTATTAATTTTATAATTACATTAATATTTATATATAATAGTGACAAAAGATTATCTCTCTCTCCCACTTAACCAACATTTTGAAAAAACCTATTCCCACATAGCCAACATTTTGATTTTTACACCTGAGTGACCAACAGGCTATAGTCTGTTTTCAGGTATGAGTATACATGTAACTATATGGATTACCTGAGAATTACAACCATTGGAATGTGTAAAAAATACACATGTACATGAATCGAAATTAATATTTTATATCAATATAATTATAAAATCAGAGTAATAAAATTAAGCTGATATAATGTGATTTATTATTTGATGAAGACAACAGCTTAATTATTCATTCCATACTTGAAGTTCACAACCCTGCTTATCTATAGATATATTAAGCCCCAAAATGTCCACGATACTAAACTTCTTTTGAATTCCTGTCATTTTGTTTTATTTGTATAATTTTACTCTACTATGGAAAATGTCCAAAAAATATTCAATGAATTGTTCATTTTTTTATTTTATAAAAAATATACATAAATCTACATGTTTATATGGAATATCTGAGCTAAAATATGAAAAGGGATTACGTGAAAATATACATCATGGCATAATTATTAATTCATGTGATTTATGTTCAAATTTAAATTCTCACCAATTTTGAACATGTAAAACATGCATTTTTAGGGTTTAATTGACTTAATTTTTTTTGTTTTCTAAATGTAAGGTCGAAAAATAAATGGATTTTGTTAAAAATTCTTGATATCTTAACTTTGAAATGTGCATGATTATGTAATTTACAAAAAGCCAAATCTTTAAATAAAATAATTATAAAGTTGTTTTTTTTAAATTTTGATTATCTGATGTAACTGATCTTAAATAAATGCATCAAATTAAAATAGACTAAAATTAATAAATATTTTATTCACTTTAAAACAGACTATAGCATACCTGTAATTAATTTCTTTTGTTCTCCACCTGTACCCCATTCCCACTTAACCAACACAGATTTACCTGTGTTTTACCTGTATTTTTTCAAAATGTTGGCTAAGTGGGAAGACACCATATGCATCGAAGATGAAAAATAATCCAGGATCGATCTTAGATAAAATTAATAACAAGATAGATAATTCGACTGAAATTCATTATCAATTATTATTTACACGTTATCTAAATGGATTAATACAGGATCTCCCATGATTTTTATCCAACGTGTTGTTTTTTTTTTATCAATGAACCTGAAACAAACGAGTTTGATAATCGTCATATCCGACTACAAATAATGGAATTTTTTTTTATCCCATGTATAATTCTTCATAACCAATGTTTTACACAATTTTTATATAGGTTTCACTTAATTTTCCTTCATCACAAATAGAAAAAAAAAGTTTATCCACTGGCTGTGAGTGGAAATTTTCAGACTATAAAAGTTAGTTATTTTCCTTCTTAATTTAATAAAGGAAAGATTTTAACAGAAGTATAATTTACAACGGCTCTCTCAATCTAAATTAGACCAATTTAGATCATAACTAGAAGAATTCTTGGCAAGGAACTCACTAAATGATACACCGTCTCCTATATGATTATGATGGCAAAGTCCGTGTTCATCTCTAGGTCTTCCAAAATAAATCAGATCGAAAAGTAAGAGGTGCACAATGGCATTATGTTATAGAAATAACTGTGAAAGTATCATTAAATTTTATTCAGTGGTATAAGAGGAGTTGCGGATTAGAGATGGATACCCTTTAATATTATAGAAAGAATAGCAGTGTCGATGTTTTGCTCTGGGAAACCCGAAAATATGAATCCGACCAAAACGTAAAGTTGAAGGTACAAAATGACGCTTTGTTGCAGAGAAACTGTGAAAGTCTTGTTAGATTTCATTCAATTGTTAGAAAAGGAATTGCGGATAAGAGATTGCTACACTACAGCGTAACAGATGTTCATACGAACATTCAGACAGATGGATATCCTGATCACGATATACTTTCCAATTTTCAAGCGGGGGGCATAAAAAATAATTATATAGGCAACAGTAATTTAATTAAAATTCTTACTGGTTGACAAAATGTCTTCATAGAAAAAAAAATCAAAATCTATGTTTAAATAAAAATGGCATGGATAGGGAATCTTATAATGACTAGAACAAAAGATATGTAATAGAATTGAGAATTAAGGTGAGTAAGACGATAATGTACTATTTATGTCTACAAAATACATTTAGTTAAAAGATTTGTCTAGTGCATAGTTACTTAGTGACAGTCAAATAACTAGCTTGTAAAACTAAATAGCTTTAGGGTTTGAGGAAACTATGTTATACAATGACTATTCTAAAAATAAAACTTTCTTTTCTTATTTATTTGTTACAGGTTTTCCGATGTGACGGCATCCATTTCATATATGTCTATGTTATCTTAATTCAATGGTTTCTTTTTATTTTTTACAGATTTTCTGGTGGTTACAGCTTCAATTGTGGTTTTGTCTGTCGGGTCTAATGGCCAGGTGTTCGCCACCTCAGCTATCAGGTAATTGATTGATTGTATGATGTTGTGCGTCCTTGTTTAGAATTTTTCAGTCTAATAGAGACGTCACCACCAACTGGCGTTGTAAGTTTAATTGAGACCTTTACTCTACGTCCCAGTTTACAACTTTTCAATCTGATAGAGACGTCACCACTTACTGATGATGAAATTCTCATTAAGACCTGTACTCTGTATTGGCCATTTAGCAGTGAGGATTCTTTGTTGTAAAGGTCTCATGCAAGGGAACCCCAACTTTGGCTTCAATGTGTCAAGCGTTCGGCGAAGGACGAGTTGCAACCAATTTTTATTGACTAAGGTTACTTGCGACCTTGATTCGAATACAAGATCTTGTTATCATTGACTGAGTGCTCTGCTGAATGAAGTACCTTGGCAGCTAGAAAGGTTAAATCTAAGAAACACAGAGATTAACTTGAAGGAGGATATGGAGATAACGAACAGTATTCAGTCTCAAAGTCCATAAAACAATATAAAATAGGAACAGAGGAAACACGGACCTCCAAAACATCGGATGTCGGATCAGATGCCATGGAAGAGTGAGCATCCCCTGGTGACTGGTCACATGCTCGTCATGATCCGGAAAACCCCCTAAAAATCTATCGTCAATTCAGTGTATAAATAATGGACTAACTATTAGTATGAAAAACGTCAGTCAGCATTTGACTCAATGATAACTTGTATTTGCTGACAGGATCATTGTATTTATCAAAGTGATGACTTTAAACGAGACTGCTGATATTCTTGTGTCATCAACTTGTCTGTCAATAACAGTACCTCGGTTTAGAAACTGTTCATAAGTAGAGCACGTTTTTGCGTTTCGAATCAACTGAGAGAGATATAAAACACCGTATGCAGGTGATGAAGGTTTATTGCTGCGTAAGTAAGGAAAGTTGATATTTTTTTATTCATTAACACTGTAATTTGATTTTACTTTGTAGAGGTGTACGATTTCTTCAAATTCTGCGGATGTTACACGTTGACAGACAGGGTGGAACTTGGCGTTTATTAGGATCAGTTGTTTATATACACAGACAGGTAAGGGACGCCACTTTAATCTAAATATATGAAAAAGTAAGGAAAGAACTGGGATCAGTTTTCCTATTTCACAAACAGGCAGGAAATGTTACCCCTACTTTGAATCATTTCATAGATACCCATAAATGAGAGAAGAATTGAGTTACTGAGAAGAATAAAGTTATGCAAGGAATTTGATAGTTAGAATTTTACAAAGATAATATGTCTGGAGCATGATTGTAAAGTCTTCCTCTTGATATCTCGTACAAAAAAATTACTCCTGTAAATCTCAAGCTTATTTTCGGGTCTAAATCTATTTTATTTTAATTTTTTATTTATGTTCATATAAAACCCATTCTGCTTTGTTTGTTCTTCAATTATTAAAAACTGATCTGATCACCACTTCTCTAGGAACTAATCACCACTTCTGACTTGTCATTTCTTTCATTAACAGGAACTGATCACCACGCTTTACATAGGATTCCTGGGACTCATTTTCTCCTCGTATTTTGTCTACCTAGCAGAAAAAGAGAACGGGTCCACAGACTTCACCAGCTACGCTGACGCCCTCTGGTGGGGCGTGGTAAGTAGTGTTACATTTCTTTTTTATAAGGTATTGATTAAAAGTAAACAGAAACTGTTGAGCAAATTAAGTAGAGAATGCAATAAAGTTTTCCACAAAGTATGGACGTGGCCGTCAAAGAAATAATCTTATTTGTCTTTTTGAATTAATGTTTCTTCACATTTCTGTCTACAGATTACCGTTACAACGATTGGTTATGGAGACACAGTTCCTCAGACCTGTATTACACTTACCTTTATATATTTCTATATCTACAGATTACTGTTACAACGATTGGCTATGGGGACACAGTCCCTCAGACCTGGATGGGGAGGATTGTAGCCTCCTGTTTTTCTGTGTTTGCCATTTCCTTTTTTGCTCTTCCTGCTGTGAGTATCGATTTTGATTATTATTTGTTTTATCTGAAAAGAGAATTATAATATCAAGCTTCTCTTTAGTTCAGAAAAGTCAGGAGCTTATATAACCTCTTCTGAGGAACAGTTGTTCATTTTTCATTTTCTGTCATTGTCGACGTCATTCGGTTGACGTATTAACTTTAGAGAACTTACATCTTGTAATTTTTTTCACGGGTATTTTTCAAAATCATTTCTAAGGTATTTTTATACCCCCAAAAACTTACCAAATTCTCAATTACCATACTTGAATGAGATCCTGATACTTTATCAGAACTTTACAAACAATATACTGTTTACAAAGCAGGATCTAGCAAATGCTCAACCAAACGTTTTTTAGCTTTAACTTAATGTACCTAATCAAAGGTGGCTTTTCGTAAACTCTGAGATATTTAACAAACCTTTTTTTTACCAAAATTGATAGCTTCATAAAGTACGAAATTTAACACTTCATGAAACATCCTTAATTTACAGAAACATTTGGACACTTGCTTTTCTAAAAATAAGAAGAATATGGAGATAGCGAACAGTATTCAATATCAAAGCCCATAAAAAGTACAAAATAGGAGCAGAGCAAACACGAAACATCAGAGGTGGGATCAGGTGCCATAGAGGAGTGAGCATTCCTGCTCACCGGTCACATCCGCTGTGTGCTCCTTGTCATGATCTGGAAATAACGGAAAAATCCGTCGTCAATTCAGTGTATAAGTAATGGACTAACAATTGGTATGAAAAACGTCAGTCAGCATTTGACTTAATGATAAATTGTATTTTTTGATAAGGTCATTGTATAGACCATAGATATTACGAAATGATGACTTTAAATGAGACTGTTGATATTTGTATTTCATCAACTTGCTTGTCAATACTTTACGTCGTTTTAGAAATCGTTCATACGTAGAGCATGCTCTTGCATATAAAATAAAAAGCTTTTAAGTTTTCCTATTGTGTCATTAATCAGCTACAGTATTATCGAAAGCCATTCTTAGATTTTATTTAAAGTATTCTTTAAATTCTTCAATGTCAATATGTAAATATTCTTTGAAGATCAGATGCAGCAAGAAATGCTTGGAAATATAAACAGACCTTTTCTAAATTCTTAAGCGAAAACATAATTTAAAATCTTCCACATAAGCGCAGCTTGATTTTTTAAAACTTAAATATTCAATTGCGTATTTTCGAACATATTTGTATGTGTGGTTTTATTTCAGGACACACTTTAGTCATCATCATTTATCTAGGTGTGTTTTTGTCTTAGGGTAAAATTGGCATATATATTTTTTAATTACAGAGAAACCTGTCTAATCCGACATGCACAGGGAGACAAATTTTGTGTCGGAATAGACAGGATGTCGGATTGCACAGTGTTAAAAACAATGAAAATGCTAAAATGGGAAAGAAATTTAACGTCGGAATTCACAGTGTGTCGGATTTTTCAGGTCTCGGATTAGACAGTTTTCACCGTATATATGTTTTGCTTTGAGGTATTCTTTGTACCTGTATTTTTAGGTTTAATGTTTTTTTTTGTTTCAGGGTATACTTGGGTCTGGGTTTGCCCTTAAAGTTCAGCAAAAACAACGACAGAAACATTTTAATCGTCAGATTCCCACCGCTGCCTCTCTTATACAGGTAGACATGACTTTTTAGAATACATGTATTACATGATTATTTGCTTACCAGTTATTAGCACATGTTATATGACGTTATAAATAACTTTTTTATTGCATATTGTTAACATTATATAAATCACTGTAATTTTAAAACATGATATAATTTACATGTATTATCACATCTCAAACAAAATCATGTTCCTTGGTAAAATTTACTATATTTAACCAGACAACCACTTGACGTATTTGTGAGAAATATTAATATGGTGATGGATCACTGTGACTTACAAATTGATAATGTAAAGAATTCAATTCATTTTTAATACTTCATTCACAATCTGTTACCAAGCAGTTGATTTCTTGCAGTGCTTATGGCGGTGCCACGCAGCGGAGCCTAACTTTCACTCTAGCGCCACCTGGAAGGTTCATCTAGATGAGAAGCGCCACCTACACAAACATCATTACGGTTTTACAAAAATGTCTCATACCAAGAATATGATAAACAATAAGCAAAACTTGTCGTCAGGTTCTCTCTCTAGATTTAGTCAAAGGCCAAATCTTCTGAAGAAACGAAATTTTTCTCGGACCTCCAGTATTACAGATAAACACGGCAGTTGTCAATCTATTCCTGAGTACTCCGACAAAACAGGTAACTATTACAGATAAACACGGCAATTGTCAATCTATTCCGGAGTACTCCGAAAAAACAGGTAATTTTTCAAGACTGACTGTAACTTATAAATCTTAAATTTACTTATTTAGGAGATCTTAACAATTGTCAGTAGACTTAACTTAGACCATTACTTTGAATATTGATAAACTACAGGTAAGTATCACAGTTAGTGTTATTTATCTAGACTGCCCTTATAAACCTAGCTGTTTATCATTCAGTAGATCTGAACCACTGCCAGACAGTAGAAATGACGGAGTACAACAACGACGGACTGGAGGAGGAACCCGTATCTAAACCTCATGAGTAAGTGATTCTATTTCTATATAGATTGTAACACGAGATTGGACAGCAGGCTGTGTGTACATTTCTGCAAGAACAAGCATCGTTTTTGAAAGTGGGGAGGAGGGGGGCAGCCATAAATTTTTTTTACTAACCTGTAAAAGAGAGGAAATTGCCTAAACTCGAAATCCTATTTCGTAGATTGATTTATTCTCTCATCATCTACCCAATATCCCAAGTCTTCCTAACATACTTAGCTGATCTTTTCTCTCGTCATCCCCCAATTCTTGGTCAACCTCATTTGTCCCATCTTCAATATTTTTCACATTTGCTCAAGCAGTCCATTCTATTACATCCATTCAAGTTTTACTCAATCATTTATCGGATTTGTTCAACAGTCATAGATCTACCCAATATTTTCATTGAAATTGAGTATACTCGCGTTTCTTTATTATTTTACCCAGCAAATGCCACTAACTTCATTCATGTATTGATAATTTTCAATGCAAAAACAAGGACTGGGTACGAATTAAATCTTACCATCATTGTCCTCATAGATAACTGTAAACTGTTTCCATTGCCAGTAGTCAATCAAATTTCGGAAGGCGGAGCTCAGAGCCAGGTAGTGTGGATACAAGTTTATAGAGAAATGGTCCTTATCCGGGTCTCTGGTATCCGTGATGACGTCACGAGGATCCCAATGCGCCTGGATGTGAGGGATGGCCAGGAATTTACATATGGACTGCACGTGACTGGAGGACACACGGGACCCAGGTCCGAAAATGACCTTACACCCGGCAGCAATTTCTCGACAAACTGTCACATACAAAAATGGATTTCTGTAAATTGCTGAATGCTCTTTTTACAAAGCAAACAAGATGTGTTTGTGAAACACTGATGCCCCCGAATGGCAACATATCGAAGGTTAAACTTCCTCAAAATTTATGCAAATCAAAGTTGTTGGTAACCAAAATAAGGCCTTCTCACAAGAAATAAAATCGTGAAATATGAGAGCCCTAGCACCACCTGTTCAAAAGTTCAAACTCCAGGGTCAAGCTTAAGGTCAAAAAGTCAAAGTTGTTTGATTTTAAAGAAAGGTCTTGTCACAGGAATTTACATAAGTGAAGTAGGAAAGCCCTAGCCCTAACCCTTCAAAAGTTTTGGTCAAGGTTTGTTTTTTAAAAAGTATATCAAACTCCAAGGTCAAATTCAAAGGGTCAACATATATGTAGTGTGAAAGCCCTAGCCCTTAACATTCAAAAGTTATGGCTAAGGTTAAATTTTTTAAATACATAAATCTCCGAGGTCAAGGTCAAAAGGTCAAAGTTGTTGTAATCCAATGAAAGGTCTTGTCATAAAGAATATAAATATATATATATATATGAAGTATGAAAGTCCTAGCCCTAACCATTCAAAAGTAATGGCCAAAGTAAAAGTTTGGAATTTTGTGTAAAAGTGTCAAACTTCGAGGTCAAGGTCAAAATGTCAAATTTGGTTGCACCCAAAAAAGGTCTTGTCAAAAGATATTGAAATATCAAAGTCATAGCTCCACTAAATCAAAAGTTATTGGCAAGATTAAAGTTTTTGCAGACAAACAGACAGACAGAAGGACGGACACAACAAAAACTATATACCCCCGAATCTTCGATTACAGGGGCTTAAAAATCATCTAGGCAATTAAGAATCTGGAGATTTTTTTCTATAGTATATTAAACATGTCAAAAAAAAAGAAAGTGGTTTGCAAAACGGGGAAGTGACTGGGTCTTTCTCAGAAAGTTATAGGGTTCATTTCTTCAAGCACCCTTGCTAACCCTCAGGTAAAATATTGAAAATCAACAAAATAGTCGTAAAGATAAAATATTCCGTATTCCTACACAAAAATCACTGATGTTTACTTGCATTATAAAAAATATGCCAATACGGTTATTCATTTAATTTACGTCACCTAAATTAATGTTAAGAATTCTTATACATGTATTTATTTTAAGCTGTGTCATTTACTATGCTTCATGTACTTCATTTACTTTATTTTACTCCCAAAGGGTACATTACTGCTAAAAATGCATAGACAATGATAGAGCTTCCTTAAGGTAGTCCGATCCTCAGGTATATAAAATTAGCAGTTAAGTAATAAAAAATATTCATAAAAGTATCTCTGAATCCACAAAGTTATGTAAATTTATCCACAATATTTCTTTAAAGTGATAGATTAAAGTCAATCATATTATATAGGGAAAATTGTCAAATCTCCAAAATTTTTGCAGAAAAAGCGAATTGTAATATCGGCAATGCATTTTCTAATTGCAAATTGAACAGCAAATATATTTTAGGTTAAAAAACGATAGGTATCCAGGCATTCAGAGAAATTGTCATGATTTTCATACTTATTTGGTATTTTTTGTCTTCTATTTCCGTCATGTACATAGTGTAAAAGGCTTAAATTGCGATCATTGCAAGACACCACAAATCACTTCTCATTTCATATCATGCTAATAATCATTGGTATCTAAGACTGGATTCAAGAAAATCGTATTTTTCTAAAACTGTATTATTTTTTCTCCTTTTATAGGGTATAAATGTCAACTTTTATAAGACCTTATCTAGGACTTCCAAAGACATTGAATCTTCTAAAGATGAATAAAATGAAAATTGTTGCAAGAAAAATTTCATTTTCAAGCTTCATTTTGATGCATTTCAAATTAAATATTAATTTTTTGGAGTTATCCTTCCTGGCTGAGGATCGGATAACCTTAAATGTCATTTGGCATTTCTGAAATCAGTCAAACAACCAATCGTATTCATGAAATTAGATCAAAATGAGAGAAAATACTAGTAATATTATCGTTCTGTGGGTTTACAACAGTCATAGAAAACTTTGACAGTTACTCGCTACAGATATTTTAGTTATAAGGGAAGTGATCATATATATAAATGTAGACCATAAGTGTGAGATAAAGAGATAATAAAAAGACATCTTATCATTTTTCATATTGGAATAAAACATTTCAATAGAAATTTTCAAATATTTAAAAGAAGAGATCAATGAAAATTGGCTCTCAGTGTTAATTTGAATGAGAAAAATGGCATTTTGTTATTTCTTCGCAACAACCGTGTCAGGCTACCAATCTGTTGTTTGTAATTGAAGAATTTATCTTTATCTTTACCTTTAGACTGGATACAACTCTAGGAAAGCCACTACATATACTGAACAGGGATAAAGAACGAGTAACCGTCTTCTCCAAACTCTCCAGTATGGAGACTCAGATGCGGGATCTAGACAGAAAAATGGATCAGATTTTGGTGCTGTTACACACACAACAAAGACAAACGCACGACTGACAGAGAGTTTACATATCTAAGTCTCAATAGCTTTGACACACAACAACGACAAGCGCATGATTGACAGAGAGTTTACATACCTACACTGTAAGTCTCAATAGCTCTGGCACAAAACAACTACAAATGCAGAATTGGTGAAGAGTTTGCGGATCCGAGACTACCATAGTCTTATACGCTTATATGGGCATGATTTAGGGATATTTTATAGACCTTTGTCTATATACTGCATCGAGAAGCGCAAGGAAAACGTAAATTTAGGACAAATGTTTGTGATTGACAGAGAAAGTAGTCTAAATGGTTCACGTGTGATACCGACAAGCGCCTAAATTAAAAAAAATATCAAACCAAGTTTTCCTACAACATCATCAACTGTTACATTGACTTGTGTAAAAGCCAGAATTGTGTTATTTTTAGCTCTACTGGTCAGAGACCAGAAGAGCTTATTAGATAGTAATGCGTCCGGCGTCCGTCCGTCTGTCCGTCTGTCTGTAAACAATTTTTCAAAATGCTACTCCTCCTACAGTTTTGGTCTAATTTCAATATAACTTGGCACACAAGTAGACTACACTAAGATACATAAATCTGTGTATCGGTTTTTGATTTCGATGAACGGTGTTGCCGTGGTTACTAAAAATAGAAATTTATGTGAAATTCTTTCAAAACGCTGCTCCTCCTACAGTTTTGGTCTGATTTCAGTATAACTTAGCACACAAGTAGAATACACTAAGATACATAATTCTGTGTATCGGTTTTTGATTTTGATGAACGGTGTTGCCGTGGTTACTAAAAATAGAAATTTCTGTGAAATTGTTTCAAAAT
>PRKT01000190.1:713291-742743 GCA_003671525.1 Saccostrea glomerata
AATTTTAATTTTGATGAACGGTGTTGCCGTGGTTACTAAAAATAGAAATGTCTGTAAAATTGTTTCAAAATGCTACTCCTCCTACAGTTTTGGTCTGATTTCAGTATAACTTGGCACACAAGTAGACTACACTAAGAACATAAAAAGACTTTATCAACAATCATTATTCTATTTAGTTTCAAATCCCAGCTGCTTAAGTACTTTTCTCTTCCTTTGCTATAAGTTCAAACCAGTAGAGCTTCAGTCTCGACAGAGACTTCTGGTTTTATTGTTGTTACGGAAATGTTTAAAAACATTTATAAAAGAACTGGTAACTATATGAATGCTTCATATTAAGCAAAGAATTTTACCACATTTGTCTTAATCTCAACTTGTATCGGAAACATGTTTATTGTTGGACGTGTTCATTGACGATTAATTCTCGCCTGGACAGAATTTTTTAATCTTTGAATGTCACTTTATAACGTTATATTTGACTTTTCTTCATGAAAAAAATATTTTTATTTATTTTCTCCACGTATTGAAAAAATGTAATTATTTTCCTTTTTTTTGTCATTTTTATTAATATAGATTATGAACACAGACTATATAATTTTAAATAATATTCGTTTTCTTTATAAAAATCAATTATGAACCATGAATAACACTAAATTAAATAACATATTTTCTTCCTAACAATCACCTATGATACACCAAACCATTTACTTTTACTTAAGGACAGATAATATAAACAAAAATGGATGTCTGAATTGGTAAATGTTTTTTAATTTAATTTCATTGCAAATTATGTAAATAATAAATTTCTAGAATATAATGAAATTGTAAACCTTCTGTGATGTTCCCATTCATAAAAGGTTTCTGTGGTCTTTCTGTTTGGTACTTTTGACGAACTTTATTGATATATTCTTTCATCTGGGACATTTTAGTATCCATTTTCTGTATCATAGCTTTCAGTTCATCCATCTGTGGGTTACTGGCTATAGTGTGGACAGTTGCTTTCTTGATGTCCTTTTTTCTCATTTTGTCTTGTTCCACTTTCCTGATTGCTCGTCTCAATTCATCAAAATCTGTTGACTCCTTGAAGATATGACCAGTTATATCCTTCAGGTTTTCAGATAAACCATTTCAAAACATGTTACGTAGCATTTGATCCGTGTTCGTTGGGATGATTTCTTCATTCTGGATGACTTTATTAAGGAGATCCTCTAGTCGACAGCTCCACTCTGACACATCCTCTGTATCTCTCTGAGTTGCACTGTAGAATTGCGAAAGCAAATTTTCATTGTCACCTGTGTACCATAAACACTTTCAAATCGGTGCATAATCTCCTTTATTGATGCATCAGGCCCAAGTCTCATAAGAACTCTGGCTGCATTTCCACGCAATGATCTCCTCATGCTTTCCAAAAGTATGGCTGGTTTTACATCACTTTTCCTTAAGCACTCCACTTCATACCGCCATAAGTCATATGAGGTGCCACCTTTCTTTTCTCCAGAGAAAACTGGGAGTTTTGGATGATAAGATGAAATAGTCGTCGCAATTTCTGGTGAACTGTTGCTTGCAACTTAAGTGATGTCCCCTTGAGAAAATTTTGGTGTTGTCCAATGTGCAAAACTTGTCATCCAAGCTTTTAGTTCCTTGGCATTCTTTGCCTTTGGTTTCACTCCTAATTCCTTGAAAGCTTTTGATAGTTCTTGAAGTTCTGTTTCCGACATTTTTTTCGTTGTTTCCTGATCCTCCTTCATGATGACGGTTAAGTTGCGAAATTATCTCTAATTTCTAAATTACTTTACTTGCACTACTATATAATAATTTATCTATCTATGATACACTAGTACTACACTACTACAGTACCCGCATCGTTATTCTTCACACAGCAGGTCGAAATAGTTCACAAAAGTTACCCGGTGGTTATTCACACAGAATGGAGTCTTCTTATATCTACACACAAAACCGTGACGTCATACGCACACATACATAAAAGGGGTACAACACGGGATACATACAGGGGCTCGGCACAGGATACACAGAACGAATTGTACTACATTCCCCCCTGTTCCAAAGAATTGATCCTATCCTGGACCTGAAATAAAAACAAATGATGCGGCAGGTCACCGCATGGCGAGAAATACACAATACATATACAATGAACATGATGCAATATGAATTAAAAATGATGTCATTCCTCATATCTGTTTCAAAGCCTAGCACAAGGAGCGCTTCTTACATATAATCGAACATAATCCTGTACAGAAATAGAAGCCACTAATCAAATCATCATGAAATAATATGCAATTATTATTATTTCAGATAAATGACCTCAATAAATTTGACTTAGGCCTGCCTGGCACAATAAAAGCAAATAAAAAGAGCAAGACTTGTAATTATACATAGTCTTCCAGATGCGTAGGTTTTTTGATATTCCTCCTTGCTCTAGTTGTAACCATGGGCTCTAAATCTTGAATTTTCTCGATGCCATCTACCATGGTCTGATCGTTTGTCTCTAAATCTGTGGCATCTCCTACTCTTGAGTCCTAAGCCGTCATCTGTACCTGTAAATGTTTTATCATCACCATCTACATCAGGCGAGCTTTCCTCTTTTTCAAAATACTTGTGTCTCAGTCGCTGAATCCACAACGGCAATTCCCTGTCATATGACCTTGAGGCTGGACTACTTAGAAGTTGGTCATGTGATGTAGGAGGTTGTTCTAGCCACTGGAATAATACTGACAAGTGTGTATCTTCATGTAGTAGTTTTGATATTTCTTCCTTTGTTCTTTTTTCTGCCCAATTCACCACACAACTAAGATCATCCTCTGGTACATCAGCACTGCACTCTCCCAATAAAACTTCTGCAGTTTCACCTGGCTCAGGATTAATGACCTTGAAAGCTTTATAGGGTACTACATTGTCTACATCCTCTGAAAATTTCTCCCACTGCTGACAGACTCTGGCGCAATAATTGCAACCTCCACAAGGCAGAGATTTCAAGTTGGTATCTGCTTTATAACAATTGCAAGCGTCCAATCCATCAGGAATACGTGACGAGCCATCGGCATTGGAATGCTTGTTCCCGTTACAACAAATGATTTGCATGTCAAACTGTGAAAGTTCCTCATTCCAGCGAGATAACTGTCCCTGAATGTGTCGAAATCGGAAAAAACACACTAAACTGTTGTGGTCAGTTAGTATCGTGAAGCGTCGCCCCAAAAGATAATGACAAAAATGATGGCAGAACTTCAAAACAGCCAGCAACTCCTTGCGTGTTGCGCAATATTTACGGTGTACTGGTAACAGCACATGGCTGGCATAGACTATGGTCCGTTCCTTCCCATCTTGTATAAACTGTGATAGTTCAGCTCCTATCGTTGAGTCGGACACATCAGTGTCTAAAATAAAGTCATCTCTAAGAGTTGGGTAGGCGAGACAGGGTGCTGAGGATAGTGCTGTTTTCAAGTGTTCAAATGCATCTTGATGCTCTGTAGTCAAGTGAAATTGCTTTGCTTTCGAATCTGTTAGCTCAATCTCTTTCTTATCTGTAGGGACAGGCCAGGACTGTACAACATCCAATTTGGCTGGGGAAATTCTCACACCTTCTCGAGTAATTCGCTTTCCTAAGAACTCGCATTCAATTTGGAATAAGAAGCACTGTCTTGGCTTGAGCTTCAAGTTATATCTGCTGAACCTCTCTAGGACTAAATCAAGATTGTTGGGATTTTCTTCAAAGGATTTGCCGGGAACAGTTCTCTCGAACAATGCACGCAAGTGCTCAGGCAGATCTGGTTCCTCTGCTGGGGCTGTTTGGCTAATTGGTTGAGCACATTTCATGTAACATTCTTCTACACCTTGTAATTCCTCGCTGAGGTCTATTGCACTGCCTATGTGCTTCCCAGCCTTTATAACAATCGTACCATTTGTTGGGTTCATAATGTTGACTTTGGCAAATTTCCCGGATTCAACTATGGTTGCTGCCATGACAAACTTTCTATTAGTCTTCAAAGGTTCAAGGACTAGATGTCTGTCATCATCAATGTTAGGTCCATCGATAACAACATTTGTACAGGAAACTGTATTTGGAGGGATGACTGTCCTTCCTTGCATGAAAACTTTCCTTATGTCAACATCTGTGCCACTTTCAGTCCTTTTGACTATCCCAGTAATGGTACTGTTGCCTATTTGCAATGTGTTATCCTTCAAGTCTACAATGCAATTGTATTTTACTAAGAAATCAAAACCAAGTAAAATACTATTAGTTATGTCTGCTGCATAAAGATCTGCAAGGTAGGTTTTACCTATGCAAATTGGTACATTTTTAATTATATACCCAGGTATCCTTTCATCAGGTATCACACCCCTTAGGTATATGAACTGCTTGTCGTCAATCTTCAGTCCCAATTCTCTCGCGAGTTGAAGATTCATCACAGATACTTGAGCAGCAGTATCTATTACAGCAGAGACTTTCTTTGAATGCATATGGATAGGGATCACCAGGCTAGCTACATTTACTTGTTTTACTAATATTTCCTTAACATCCCTGTCAGTAGATGAATTCAGTTCATGACCGAGCTCATCCAATGACAAGAGTGATACATCTGGTGTTTCTTCCAGCTCTTCATGACATGTTTCATAATTTACATCCAGACTCTCATTCATCTGTAATGTCTGGCCATCATCTATTGGCTGGACTGAGTGTTGGCCGATCCGCCCAGTCCTCTGAAGTTTAAATCCTTTTTATCTGGGCTAGGGCTCCTCCCCTTGTCTCTAGCCTGAGGGCAATCCTTTTGCAAATGACCATAACCCTTACAGAGGTAACAGCGACTTGATGGGGGTGTCGGTGACCTTGACCTTGGGTGGTCCTTCCATTCCATAAGTCCTATGAGCTTGGAGATCAGGCCTTCCAGTTTTTCTGAGGAGTCTCGTCTTGAGTCATGAAGAGTGCGAATACATGCCTCGTCTGTAGCTGGCTCAACACAGTCGTCTTGGAAACTTACACGACGAGTACTGTAATTAGCTCGTGAACCGAACAGTGCCTTGCGATTATTTACAGCTGCTTTGACATACTTCAAGGCCTTGTAAATACTCTTTGGGTTCTTTTCCATAGCAAGGTAAGCAGCCTCCTTATCCTTGCATCCCCTTAGGAAAGCTTCAACCGCCATTTGATCAACAGTGCTGTCGTTTGCTTCTGGAAGTCCATCCATGGTTAGAAAATGGACTCTTTGAGAAAACTCCTCAAAAGTTTCATCTTCCTTCTGTCGCACAAATTGTAACTGTCGTCTCGCAGATATTGGTGCCTCCTTTGTACTGAATCGCCTTGACATCTTCTTTAAGAGATCCTGATAGCTACAATGTGTAAGTTCACGTGCAAAATCTAACGCCTTATCCTGCAGACAGTCAAGTAGCCTTCCGTTTGCTTTTCGCTCACTCCAATTATATTGTTTCACTTGTCTTTGGAACTGGAAGATAAATGAGTCCCAGTTCTTGTCGCCACGAAAGGTAGGCATCTTAGGTCTTGATGGGCTCCTCCGGGATTTACCATGCCGAGTTTTCCTTCTGGATAAGTTGTGTGAGTCATCAGACTCACTGGAATCTTCTGAGTCTGATGAGCCAGAGCTACTTTCTCCTCTATATCTAGTAGCCTGTGTATGTCTCTTTGTTGGTTGTCTCAGGTCGGCACTGGAAAATCTATCTCCAAGAGTAGATCGCTGATGGTCAAAATCCAGTTGCATATTTGCACCGCCCACACTACAAGGGGTAGAAGATTGAAAGGATGGTCCTCCAGAGGAAGGAAATGCAGTAAATGACTGCATTGATCCCAACTCAAATGGTGAACGAGACCTAATACCAGTCATCATGTGTCCTCCTTCCAAGGTACGTTGTCCAGGTTCTGCCTTCAAAGAGGTCAGATGCGGTGTCATGGGTTCATGTTTAATTCCTGCCTTGTCCAAAGGTGTCTGTGAATAACCCAGTGGCAAGTTTGGTATGTTTACGGGTCTTTGTCTATCTAGCTCTTTTCGAAGTTCAAAAATTTGAGTCTCTTTTTCCTTTAGGGCCAAGTCTTTACTATGAAGCTCCTCTGCCTGCATTTGCATTCTGCCCTGCTGCATATTTAACCTGTGGTGCAGATCCTCCTTTTCAAAATAACAGGCTTCTAATTTCTGGTTGGTATGTCTTAGTTCGCGACTAAGATCTTCATTAACTGCAGCTTTACTTGGTCGTCCGTTATTGTCGTCTAATTCAATGCGGTCTTCATTGATCCACTGCTGCCATACTCTTTCCTTGATTGTTGAGGCATAAGCCAGCAGTTGAATGGAAATAAGAAAATACAGCATATCTCGCAATTGGATGATAGCTTGAGCTCTCTTTTCTCCAATGTTCTCTAAAGTTTGAAGCTCTTCCTCAGTGGCGGTTTGAATATTTACACGCATGTTTGTGATATTTATTGAAAAACAGCAGTACAAACTTTTAATGTTAGACAATAGATAGAAAGAAAGAAAGTAGAAAGATTTAGCAATTTAATTATGGCAACTAACCATACACAAATTGCTAGGGAGTAATTGGTAAGGTAAACAGTTTTTGCTGTTTGATGAAATCAAAAATTAACACAGGTGTTAGTTATATGCAAAGCAATTTGAATGAACCTTTATTTTATTCCTTTCTAAAAAAAAATAAAAAAAATTAGCAATTGTACTGCAGTGCGCGACCACCCTAAGAAATGGGGGGAGGGGGTATTATACTTTTTTTTTTTAATGTATACTTTTTTTTTCCCTACAATTTTGTTATTTATATGGAAACAGGACTTAAAAATGGAACAGCTATTTACCCTGATGTATTTGGATGACAAGTATGCGATTACATACTTAAAATAACAAGTATAACTGTAACCCTATGCAGAACTTAGTTACTACCCTAACATTCTGAGGAAATTTAAACGAACAATAAATTTTGTAAATTAACCCTTATCTTCCAAAAACAACTCTATATGTGAATTAACCTATCCTATAAACTAGTACAAATTAAAATATATGGGTTCTGAATCGTTATCTAAAGTAAAATTGATTTTGATATTTTTCAGAAGCACATGGCCGGATGTTTTGCGCCGTTTATCCTCGTCGCCAATGTTGTTATGACATTTATTACATAAACAAGACAGTTAACAATTACACAAATATACAAAGATAACGAGGTCACACAGCAGCAAGTTATTATGTATGAGAGGCGCACACAGCAGCCCCAGACCGCACACAGCAGGTCGAAATAGTTCACAAAAGTTACCCGGTGGTTATTCACACAGAATGGAGTCTTCTTATATCTACACACAAAACCGTGACGTCATACGCACACATACACAAAAGGGGTACAACACGGGATACATACAGGGGCTCGGCACAGGATACACAAAACGAATTGTACTACATATTTATCAAAATTATTTTGTTTCAAGGAGGCACTTTTTCAGAACAATGGGGATTCCCTATTCAAAAAACGGAGAATCTTGCATATTTTGCCATGAGACTAATTTTCACATCATTTTATGGCAAATTGGAAGTCAATACGCATCCTCCAAATATTGTTTCTCGTTGTTCTTTATATATTGATGCATTTGAAAAAATTAATATAAGTTTCTGCAACATAAAATTTCTTCTTTTAATCTGCTACACATTTAGGGAAAATAACAAAAGAACTGCAACACCCTCTTTATAACTCTTAAATGTTAAATGTAAGCTTTCATTCTGTCCTCATTTCAAAAGGCTGAATAAGTACCGGAGACTACGTTACATTATGTTGTTTTCACGGATCCAAAACGTTTAAAAAATCACCTTTTCGCCTTATTTTTTTCTTCTTTGGTTGAAATACTTTTGCACAAAATAATAATATATTGAAATATTTTAAAAGTGTTCAAACAATTTGTATCAATTTGTATTACTTATAACATTTTATCGATGTATCATGTTCGCCAGTTTCACATTCGATGCATTGTGTATACACTGTAACCTCAGTAAACGGATAATGAATACATAACAGTGAAGCAAAATAGCGGCATGTTTCATTTTCCCCGGGAAAATGTCGATAAACATACATGTATGTGTAATCTGTTTTATTTTCAGTTATAAAATATCTTAGAAAGTGGGTCTGTAACTTACAATTTATGCGAGCATCCGTTCTGTATATATTTACTACAAAATTTGCACAAAGTCCCCAAAGAGATAGAGCAGACACAGGAGAAAGGGAGGGGGCGAAATTTTCCTACATTTTTGCGCACATGAAAAGGTGGTAAAAAAAATAGCAAAAATAAATTGAGAAGCTCAAAAGCCCCCTCTGCGGAATAATATTTATTTTAAATCAACAGCTAAAAACTAATTCCGGACGAAGAGGCCAAGTCAAATACTCTGTGTCGTACGTATCTATAGAGAATTACATTTTTCAACTAAACTTTACTACATGTTTACATGTATAAATTGTGTTACCTATTGCACAATCACTTGCATAAAAAACATATCGATCCGCCTGACGTAACATTTCAATATTGAAATATTATAATCATCAATTTGAACTGTTAAAGTGATTTTTAATGAAAATCTACTTCGTTTGTTTACGATTTTTTTATATAAACCGCAGAGTTAATTAACAGCCCAACTCAGTTTATACCGTTATAAACTGGGTAGCTAAGAAAGGTAATTCGTGTCAATTTTCACTGCATCGCAATTTTTTAAAAAAGAAACATTTTCTAGTTTAATGCCCCTGTTTAATTTTTCTTGCACGTGCATCACGATAAAACAGTTTGAAATTAGTAGCTGGAATCAAAAAAAAATCTTTAAAAACTTGTTGATTTGACTAAAATCGTTTTAAAACCTCCAATTTATTCATTCCGGAATTTTCTCATCCAATCAACATCATTTTTTTTTTATTTCAGATCTAGATCTATGGCATCAATATTATTCAACCTTGAACATTTCCGACAAAAATATTCGACCTAACTATCGAAGCAATTTATTTTTATACTGAACAGAAAGAGAGCAAACAAACTTCATTTTAAAAACGGTCTTACGGGAATTTTTAAACCACAACTGGACATCTTTAGAAAATATACACTTATTAATAATAATTGTGAAAAGGATATAGGTCACACTGACACTTGACGGAGACTAACGTCTTACAGAATAAACTACATTCAAACCACACCCAAACATCTTTCTTATGCCATATAATCAAAACAACATCCCTTGTTGTGCTGGGGAGAGTTTCTCTGGAGGAAGCGTTTTTACGTCGATTTTACCTTGTTGACTTTAGACGCGTCTTTTGACGTTACGTCATAATAGATATAAGGGAGGTTTTTGCTTGGCGCGTCACATATAAACTCATACAGGATAAACAAATCAAAACGAGATGACCTACTGTACAGAATAGAACAGCTGATACCGATCACGTGATCATGAAAATGAGGCCAAATCTAAATATAGTGTTCGCATTCACAGAACATTAAAACAATTTTACA
This sequence comes from Saccostrea glomerata, assembly GCA_003671525.1. Lineage (NCBI taxonomy): Eukaryota > Metazoa > Mollusca > Bivalvia > Ostreida > Ostreidae > Saccostrea > Saccostrea glomerata. Next base: position 722,785 of record PRKT01000190.1, read on the forward strand.
GGACCATACATGGTAATAAATAATCCAAATGCACAAATAAAACACAATTTCACAAATATAATGTCACAAAGAACAACACAAATATTCACATGTACACGGGTCTTGTGCAATCTTGGAATGAGTTTCCGGTGACGTCACAAGGCGCGGAATACAAAGTATATGGATGGATTAATATATGTCCTGCTTAAATTCATGTAAAAAGTAACAACGGGGAGAATTCCATTCATTTCCTTGCTTGTACTGGGGCAACACCTGAGGTGAGAAAAACTGTCGTCCACAATGCTTGTCAACATGACCGGTTTGAGATGTGTCAGTTTCTTCTTGAAAGTATCCACATTTACTAAAGGTCATAACCTTTCATGGCGATAATGCCTTACATGCTACTGCTTTCGGAGGTAACATACAATTACTTACGTTTCTGTTAGAGCTAGGTTTAGATATCAGAAATAGAAGCAATGACGGAAAAACTGTGCTACATCTATGTGGTATGAAGGGTAAAATAGAAATAAGTAAGTTCTTAGTAGCCATGCATCCTGAGCATTTGAATATCACTAGGAATTATGGTTACAATGCATTACACGCTTCAGCTTTGAATGGAAACTTCGATCTATCTAAGGTTCTGAAAGAAAATGGTTTCCATATCAACGACAGAAGCAATAATGGGAAAATTATTCCCCATCTTTGCTGTATGAATGGTAAAATAGACACGTGTAGATATTTGATGAACATGTATCCTTATTTAATAGACCCCTGAGACAAAAAAAGGTGAAATTGCAGTGGTAACATTGATCTGCTCAAGTTTCTCGTACAAAAAGGACATGATATCAATAGCAGAAGAAATGATGGGAAAAGTATTACACATCTTTGTTGTAGAATTGGTGAAATAGATTTGTCTGAATTCTTGATCAAAACATATCTTCGTTTATAAGATATCGCTGATAATGATTGTGTGAATGTCATACATGAAGCAGCTTGGAGTGGTAATGTTGATTTGTTTGAGTTTCAATTAAAGAAAGATTTAGATATAGAAACAAAAGGAAGAAAAATTGGATATACTGTGTTACACCTGTGTTCTTTAAATGGGAAGATTGACATGTGTCGGTACCTGATCAACACATTTCCTCATTTACTTCATACGACAAACCTTGATGTCACAAAGCCCTTTATGTCGCAAAAGTGGGTGGAGACATTGAACTGCTTAATTTCGTAATAAATATTACAAGCACATGTTTATGTGATAAAAATGTGACAGCACTACATTAATCCCTTGCAGCAGATACTAGATTTAACTGTTTTTGCAGAAACTAGATTTAACTGTTTCATCAGTAACTGTTACAAGATTTAACTGACTTAGCTGGCGATAAAATTTTTTTTAGATGCAATGAATCGAGGTAACAATGACATTTTAAATCAATGCAAGAGAGAAAGCTGTGCACTTATCATAGCCATTTGAAACAATAAAAGGAAAACAACAACATTACTATATATCAATTCTTTGTTAAGACATAAATAAAATGCATTAATCAGTTGTATTCAAGACAGGAGAATTTGATTTACATATTATCCCATCACAACAGAAGCGGAGGCAAACGCTGATCAATAGTCTACAAAAATAATACTGACATAATCAATATCACTTTTAAGTTCACAAATAATACTGACATAATCAATATCACAGTTAAGTTCACAAATTATACTGACGTAATTGATATCTCAGTTAACTTTTTAAAAAATACATCAATAATATTACAGTTGACTATAAAAACTATACTGTTTTAATTTATATCACATTTAGCTTAAAAATTTTTACATTTTAAAGAAGTAAAACCTGTAAAAGGTTTCATATACCAAGTAGAAGAACGTTCATTGAGGGACGTGTCTGTTCTGTTCACTTAAAAAAAATTAACTCCATACATTTATGGATTTTTTTTCTTCAAAAATCTTAATTATATCATCTGTCTTGAGGTTTGAGGTAATGTTACGGAAGTAAACGCTCACACATTTTGTTTGTTGGTTTGTTATTTTCTTTCTTTTTTTTTGATGGAGTTGAATTTGACAACTTTCTTTTTTTTTATTGTTGATACGGACGTTCATCGGTACGGAAGTTAATTTCCAGTAATAAAAGTTAAAATTCTCGCTAATACATTAAAATTAGATTAAGATGTCACTTTAACTGTGCATAGGGTAGCTCTCAGAACAATATTTTTATTATACTTTTCATCCAATGGCAGTCTTAAATTACCGGAAGTTGAATTTTTTGAGAGACAACAATGTCGTCTACTTATGTTTGTTTTGTTGAGAAGAGAAGATTTTAAATAGCAAAATCACAACTAGAATTTACTATATTAGGTTCCATTGTCTCTTTCAGGTAAGTTTTAGTTCTTCGTCAATTCTGTAATCTGTTCATGTAATTTAAGACAAAATCTTCACGGAATTTAAGGACGCTCTAAACACTGCACACTAAAGAGCTCTATTTCTTGGGTAGTTTTATGCAGTTAGAGTGATCTGCCCTTAGATGTAAGATTTAAGAAACATTTAAAAAATGATTTCCCAACAGCATGCCAAAATTATTAGATTTGGTTGAACAGTATTTGGAATATTCAAAAAGTTCGCGTTTTTCTAGGACAACCCTCGTAGGTATACGTATAAAACATCAGTCAAAGTGAGCATGTCTAAAGCGTAAATATTTAAAATGACGGTTTTATTTATGTTCTTTTAGTGTGTAGGTACACACTAAAAGTTGAACGACAAGGTAGATCGTTGTTTAAATGGACTAGATATTTATTAATTTTGTTACGCCTTTCATGTTATTCGTGTATGGTGTTCTGGTTGTGAAGAATAGAACTTACATGTTTATTTTACATTCAGAATATATGAATTAAATGTATAGTTTTGAAGAGCTGTTTATTTTTAAGTATAATATATGTACTGTCTAGATAGAAGCTTTTACATTTTAGCTGTACGTAAATTTCTTTTCCTCAGGTCTTGAAACCAGTGCGTTCCAAGATCGAAGATTAAAGTTTTCAACATTTTCAACAGCTTTAGTTCATTTACATGTGCCTTTATGCTTTAAAATGGAATCAATTATCTAGTTTAATTCGCTATTGGAATACTCTTTTGGTATACATCAAAATTTTGATATGAATACAAATATGATGTATATTTGAAAGATTTTTTTTTTAATTTTTCGCTTTAGATTCCGGAGATCTTTTTAAAAAAATCATAAAAATAGAAACTTTATCTCGAAAGTTAGAAGAGCAAAATAAAGTTGTGAAAGATGGCAAAGTCGCGATGTTATCTCTTTTCACTGAATTCCCATATTTTTTTAAACTATGGCCTCCGTTTTCTCGTTTACTCTCTTTTGAACATACTTTTGTCACAATATAAAAGAAGGGTTAGATTCAGAGGAATCTCCTTTAAACGTAATGCCATGGACAAAAATGATGTACATGTTTTAATGTTCAATTTGTATATCATGTAAAAATGAATGTCAGTCACACAAAAAATTGATATACAGTGTTACACCTCAGTTGTTTGGATTCGAAGATTGACATGTGTCGGTATCTCAGGGTTCTCCATGAGCTGTTTAATTGTGTTGCACCCGACACAGTAACGACTCAAATTGTATGTGTGTGACGCAGTAAAACTTTGCCGACACAGGAAGATTTGTGATAATTAGAAATCCAAACATATAAATTATCTCTTTCTGAAACTTTAATCAAAGAAAGATATGGAGATAACAAACAGTACTCAATCTCAAAGTCCATAAAATAATACAAAATAGTAACAGAGCTAACACGGATCTTCGAAACATCAGAGGTTCGATCAGGTGCCATCGAGGATTAAGCATTCCAAAAATAAAAGTTACTGTCATAGTTCCACTCAATTAAAAGTTATTGGGAAGGTTAAACCATGTCGTCAACATTGATTCATGAAGTGGAGTGAACAGTAATAGAATTGAAATTGGATTATAAAACTCATAAAGCTACACAAGGATAGATTTTACTCAAATTGCTATAGTGATTTGGATTCCCAATGTCCATCTCGTAAAGAAGGGTTCAAAATTCACATAAATATTCAAGCTCATACCAATACTTGTTCATTGATAATATAAGTCTAAGTGTAGGGGTAATTTATCTATTCAATTCAGAGATTACAGCAAAATTAGTTACCCACACCAAGTATTGAATTGAAAAAAAAATCCGTTGAAGTTTGTAACATATTAAGTAGGAGATTATGATGCCCTGAGTTTACCAGGAATGCTTTTTTTTGGTCCCCCGCTTTCGCAAAAGCGAGGGGACATTAAATCCCATTCGTCTGACCGTCAGTCTGTCTAGCTGTCACAAAAACTTTAACCTTGCCTATAACTTTTGATCTAGAGGAGCTATGACATGTATATTCCTTGTAAAAAGACATTTCTTTGGCTTCCTCCAAATTTGACCTATTGATCTTGAGCTTGGAGTTTGACAAACCTTACGACTTCTAAGGATCCTACTATACAAAGATTTGGCCTGAAAAAGTCAATTCTCTTGACAAAACACAGAAACAAGCCAGGTCCAAAGCTGTCAAATCTGTGTCAAGAATCATAAAAAAATGAACAGAATAATAAACTTCCATCGCCAGAGATTTACTTTATATCGATGTCAGACATCTTGTTTCGTGAACTCTATTTGATGCATGCGCAGTTGCAGAACAACACCACTTTTGTCCTGTATAAAGACAATTATTTAGAGTGCGGAAAGAAGTGTAACCCTAACCCTAACCCTGAGTGAGGCAGTATCATTGTAAGAAAATATGTCAAACTGAACTAGAAGAGAACGAATAGAGCAGTTTAAAACAATTTCAAGTACTAGGATACTCCAATAAACAAACAAAGGTTTCTTAGGATACCTAGGAAAACAAATCAACGGATTTCTGGGCAACACCAATCATAAATACCGTATAAGTGGAAATTTAGCGAGACGCAAATTTAGCAATTTCTACCTAAAATCTGGTATTTTATTTTTAGCGAGAAGTAATTTTAGAGATTTTAAAAACTTTACTTAACAAGCTATCACAAATGATACACAATAAATTTTTTAGCAATATTCAATTTTAGCGATGTCAGCACCCTCGCTAATAATACCAAGATTAAATCATCGCTAAAAATTCTACTTATACGTATTAACTTACTCATAGATTGTGTGAGAAAATGTGGTTGATAGAACAGGTTTCCATGATGACTTAAATGGAAAGAGTAGTGTTCTATGCTAGTTATATAATTTATATCTAGCTAGAGCAAATGCTCGAATTTAATTTGTAGTTGTAAATCTATTTATTTAGTGCGTGCGTACTCAAAAATGTAAATAAAATTTATTGTGGCTTTTAATTCTTTAAAAAAAAAATGTATTGTTTGCATTTATTTTTCAATAAAAAAAATTACAAGAAATGTCAGATCTTTTACTTACATGTACATTAAACTGAAAATCGCTTCCTGTTGTACGTTTGTTTTTATTTTTTGAAAATTAATTTGAAAGGCTTATAGCGTTTAACATAGATACGCTATTCTCACGCAGATATTTGTCGGCCTGTTCATACTGTTATTTGTGAAAATGTGTACCTACATGAATATACTTTCAATGCACTTATTATTATACTTCCTGTACATTTCTCGCTTAAAAGACTGTGGTCGTTCTCTGGCTTGCTACCGAAACTAGGTCAAGCTTTTCCGATCGTGTCTGATTATAGAGGCTTTTAATTATATAACATAGTTCCTAGGATACCCCAGGAATTATACTTGAGAGACTTCAAAATTGATGGAATTAAGCATTTGATCAGATAATTAAAATGTCACCGGGAGATGACCGTGAATAAAATTTTCAGATTTGTTTGAAGCGATCTCGTGTAGGCAGACCAAAGAATATGATTTTAATCAGATTTACATTTGTTGGTAAATACCTTGATATATTTGTTGTCCGTCCGACTAAAGCCAGCCCCTACTATTCGTTAGTAAGGACCCGACTAACGAAGTGAAATAGTAGGGACTGGCTTTAGTCAGGCTGTGTTTGTTGTAGTCCTGTTGTTAATCTGCAGGTTTCCCAATCATAGAATAGAACTGATTTAAGATTGGTATAAATTAATATTCTGATTTTTGTGCTTCACTTTGTGTTCTGGACTGGCTTGAGCATTAAAAATGCGTGTCGGGCTTTGATTATTCTTTCTGGCTTTAATGTCTTTGTCTGAACAACCTGTATTACTTATGATGGACCCTAAATTGTTGGCTATAATCTAATCCTCTATATTATTTTCCCATAACGCTTTTCTCAAATGCAGGACTAATTTGGTAAGGTGCATTTTAAGCTACACAGGACTCTTGTAAACTTTATTGCTTTTAATGACCAAGTGCTTTCTACCAAATATCGTCTCAAGAAGAAATATTAAGGTTGAATCATAGGATTGTGAATGTGATCAATGCCCTTGCACCATGATCCATCATTATACTTTTTTGACTGATCCGCTTCACCCTTTTACATGTAGTAAGCATGACTTGATGGACGCATTGATTGCAAACATTAGTCAAAATGTGTGAATAAAGTACTGAAATGGTATAAATGACCTTTTTGCTGGAATTCATTGTAAAGTAAACTATCTTGAGCACATATTCCAGTAAGGGTTACTCCTAACTCCTATATAATTACAGTGAAAATGGCAAGTTTCCTATGGGAGACCCGAAATGTGTCAGATCAAAAAGTAAAATGGTAGGTTCACAATAACGCTTTGCGTTAAAGAATTTGTGAAGGCATCATTAAATTTACTTTTATTCAGTGGATTAAGAAAAGTTATTGATAAAACATGGGTACAATACGCTTTAATATTACAGAAAGGGATGGTAATGTCCATGTTTTCAAATGAGAAACCCAAAATATGTGTTGGATCAATAAAAAAAAATGGAGATGCACAAAGGCACTATCTAATAAAGACTGCGAAAGTCTCGTTAGATTTATTCAGTGGTTTATTCAGATAAAATATGGTTTTCCCAGATCGTAACATACAGAGAGGTAGACGGAGGACACGCCGTTACAAAATCTCAGCTTTTTAAGCAGGGTAATGTAAATAGCGATATAAAAAATGTAATTTGTATAAGGAACAATTAAAACAAATGTTTGGTTTACAAAGAGTGATCAGTGAATAGCCATAATTTGTTCCATCTGTGATTTCATTAGCTTTATTTTTAAAAATTATTTTAAGCACATAAATCATGTTTTAAAAATGTACAAGTAGGCAAGATATGTCTAAATCCATTTAAAAATCCTTTAGGTTGATTTTCAAAAGAGTCGCTGAACAGTAAATCTTTTTTTAAATGCACCATGTACCTAGTATCTTCTATACCATTTAAACTATGATGCGTTGCCAGGTTTTTTTTAATTCTTCAATGATTCCTATTATTGGTTTACCTTCTGTCACGTTAAGGAACCGTAAGTACCTAAACATTACTTTATATTTTCATTCAAATATCAAATGTACATATTTAAGTGATTGAAAAAATAAAAAAATGATAACACTGTTTAAATATGATATTGATGATGCTGACTTTTTTTGTGGTTTTACACACGGATTAAAGAGAATTTCAGACCTGGACGTAAGTCTTTCATTGATTGATTGAATTTTTTAAATGCCAATACTCCTTTTGAGTTCACAATTACATCAATAAAAACTCATCGTCTTCGTTAGTTTTGTCAGTTGACTCAAAACAATTCGTTTTCAATTACACTTATTAATGACCTTTGAATATATTTTTGAGCATAGATGTCTTAAGACCAAACACCATTTCACAATACTTTAAATGCCATTTCCCACCTTTCATACATTATTTCTTTGAAACCCATTTAGAATCGATTATTTTTTTTAAACTCATAAAAATGCAAATCACAATAGATCGGGTCTGCAGGAGGCATGAGTTACAAAAATTCTTTCGGAGAAGATGTTAGATTTTGTTAAACTAAGCGCGATAATGATTTTTAATATAACAGATACGTTTATTTCGATAGATTCCTGAAAATATGCCAGGTTTACAATATCCGTTTCCTGTTTCCATGGTGGATCAATGCCCTAAAAGCAGGACGGCATGGAACGCGTCATCAACGTCACGACGCTGTCCTGTTGACGTCAACGGCAGGAGTACATATCATTGTGTCCCAAACCAGCAGACGACAGCACTGATAGAGTTCTGCTACAGCAGACAGATAGGGCTGTATGAAAGTGGTATGTTTTCTTATATAAAAAAATCAAAGTACTCAGAATACAGATCGTCGGACTTAGTTATTGAGCAATGACTGTTGTGCCGTTTTGAATTAAATCTGCTATATTAGTCCGTCAAGCTGTTCGTTCGTCTGTCTTTCTGTCCGTCTGTTATCTTTTCACATTTTCGACTTCTTAAACTGAACCACTGGGTCAATTTCGACAAAATTTGGCACAAGATATTATTTAGTAAAGAGGATTCAAAGGACAAGGTATGTCCCCGTTCTTTGATGTAAAAATTAAAACACAGTAAATTGAGATTGTTTGCAGTTAAGAACTTTAAATGATGCGTATTCTAAAACCAGTGTTAGTTTTGATTTAAAGCTTACACAGAGGCCACAATAGGTTGTCAAATTGGGACATGTCATCATTTATGGTGAAATGTCATTAAATCTGATATACTTGTACACATGAAAGCAATGGTTACAAGTACGTGCACCCTCATACACGTACTAGTATTTCTTACTCAGGTTAGGCAGCACACGGATCAAAATTTAGCGAATTTAAACTTTTTGTATAATATGTAACACAAATAAATCGGAAAAGTCATGAATGAAACGTTTTCTATCATTATGCATTCTATAGACTTCAATAGGACTTAAACTACAGGCAGCACTACACAGCGACGTCATCACGTGACGTTTATTATTAGAGAATATGCCTTAATGAGAAAAAGGTTCAACACTACCCCAGGATAATTAATTTCAATTTGTAATAATAGTTATGTAACAAAAATCTTTGTACCGTGAAAACGTGCTGCTAGAATCTTACTGTCCTATCACAGAAACAATTATTGAACATTGTCGGAGGAAACCTTTCCAAAATTTTTACATATTGTTGATAGGATAGGAAAAAATGCATCAATTTCAATTTACCATGATACGATACTAGCAGCACATTACAAAAACAATAGAATAAGATATTTAGATAGAAACAACAATTAAGTTTCAAAGTATACGGCCTAGTGTTGAACTTGCATCTTTTTGTTACGAACGACAGAGGAAAGGCTAATCGGCAAGAAAGCACACACTCTCTTTTTGTTGTACCATCGTCAACTTACCTTACTTATGCAGCAATATACCTTCATCACCTGAATATGGAGTGTATATATTTCAGTTGATTCTATATGCAAGAGCATGCCCTACGTTTGAAAGATTTCTAAATCGAGTACAATTTTTTTAAAACCAAGTTGATGAAACAAGAATATCAGCAGTCTCGTTCAAAGTTATCATCTCGTAGGTTCAATGGTCGATACAATGACCGTGTCAGCAAATGCAATTCATCATTTAGTCAAATGCTGACTGACGTTTTTCATACTAATTGTTAGTCCATTATTTGTACACTATGACGACGAGTTTTCCGTTATTTCCCGATTACGACAAAGAGCACATGACCGGTCGGCAGGGGGTGCTTACACCTTTATCGGAGGTCCGTGTTTGCTTTGCTCCTATTTTCGTTATCTTCATACCTCTCTCTAAATCCTTTTTAACTCCGATTTCTTGTGTTTATTTACATGCGTTTTCGTTTTGTTTCACTTTCACTCCGCTAGTACCAATTAACAGTTATGACGTCACGGGTTTGGTACTTAACCCCTTTGATATTATACATAGACCCAGAAACGAACGACAAGATTTCGTTGACATTATGCCTCTGCATATTTTAATTCATTTTTACGACCCCAATTCAATATTAGATATCGATTTTAAGAAATTATTATCTTTAAAGTTCACGTTATATAGCTTACTGTGACGTCATATTATGAAGGCAAAGAGAATATTTGGCTGTAACCTTACCATACCTGCGTATAAACTTGACATGAAAGGGAATTTCAAAATAAAAGAAACAGCGCTGTCAAGCGTTGTTATCTAAAAACGGAAAAACGTTATCTATATGTTGGCAGTTCTTAGTTTACCATCCGATGATTATTTTGCACAAATCTGCAATATCGTCAAAATTAGATATAATATACATCACTGAAAGGGAAACACACGTTCAAGGTTAGATTTCTGTATAACGATTCATCATCTCGCGATATAATATACATTTAAATCTTTATGATATAATAACTACAGCAAATATTTTTGCATACGTCCTATTTTTACCTATTGCTATCTGTTTTCGTCCGTCGTCGTCCGTCGTTCGTCGTGCTTTACATTTAAACATTTTCAGCTTCTTCTCTGAAACCGCTGAACCAATTACAACCAATTTTGGCATAAAGCATCTATGGGTAAAGGGGAACAAAAATTGTAAATTTCGTGGTCCCTGCCCCCCCCCCCCTGGGGCCTGGGGTTGGGGCAAAAACCATTAAAATTAGTGCAATCTTTAAAAATCTTCATCTTTACTCCCGGACATCAAGAGTCAAACTGTTGGTATGATTGTAATCAGCATTGAGCCCTCTTCAAAATTGTGAAATCAATGGCCCTGGGTCAGGGGTTCTGGTGTTAGGGTGGGGCTCTATTGATTATATAGTGAAAATGCATTATTTCTTTGAAAATCTTCTTCTCTGCTCCTGGGTATCAAATAAACTAATTAAGTTCATAGTTATGATGAGAAAGAGTGCCTCTACCAAAATTGTGAATTTTATTGCCCCAGGGTCAGGGGTTAGGATGTAAGGGCTCTATTGATTATATAGTGAAAATACATTATTTCTTCGAAAATCTTCTTCTCTGCTTCTGGGTATTAAATAAACTAATTAAATACATAGTTATGATGAGCTACTTATATACTGAAAATGAATTGTTTGAAATATGCTCCTTGGTATTAATCAAACATTTTTGATAAGCGAGTGTGCCTTTTCAAAAATTGTGCAATGTGTAGACCTAGGGTCAGGTGTTCATGTGTGGTAGGAGCACTCCTGATTTTCACTGAATATTACTGATTAGTTGACATTCATTTTTGTTCCCCTACCCTGCTTATGGGTGTTAAGTAAACAAACCAATAAATTGCTAAGTGTATAATAATGATTAGCATTGGTGCCTCTTTCAAAATCGTGAATGCAATAGCATCTAGCTTAAAACATTAACCAAATTCAATCATTTAAAAGTTGTTGCATGATGCTCAGGTGACCTATAAGGCCCGTGGGCCTCTTGTCTCTTTAAGGTACCTGTTTATACCTGACTAATTCTGGCTACCTCAATCAAGTACGGTGCGGAGACTTCATCCATGGTTGTCCTGAACAACCTTATTTCAGCAATGAAATATACAAATGTTTGTATAATTTTAAAGCTGCATAATTAAAGCAATATTGGCTGCAACTTTTATGTCGGAATTTTTTGCTGCAAAATTGTAAATAAATATTTCAATGAAAGAAAAAAAAATGTTTATTAACTAACTTCTATTGTTCATATTTGCGATGAAAGAACTATTTGTAAGCTTTGATTGAATCAAAATTGAACCATTGTCGTCCTGTACAATAATGATTTCTAATATAATACTGTATATTCCATAGTATAGAAATCTTTATTCTGAAACAATTTGATGCTTTATTTTAGTCGAATTTATCAAAAGGGTTTAAATTACGTACAAATTTATCTTAAAACACATTTTAACAGCTAATTAAATTTTCAACAATGCAGCTTATATTGCTTTAACAATTGGATTTTGAATGTAGCAATTTTACTTTATAATTATCTAATAATAATTAATGTAACACAGCATTCAAATTTTTTTTTTTGAAGATTGTTTCTTTACACTAAGTATAAAAAATTTAAATAACCATTTGTTGTTTTACTAGATCAGGAATGTTTAGCTATTGACAGACAAAACCATTGCTACGAAGCAGCGGAGTCGTGTCGGAATACAAAAAAGTAATTACCCCCCCTCGCCCTATCTCTCTCTCACTCTCTCTCTCTCCCTTTCTTTCTCGTGTTATTTTTTTTATTCATGTTTTTCTTTCTTTACAGTAGCACAGATGTGTCTTCCTCAATACAACAAACATCATTAAACTATATACCGATCTTATTAGGTGTGATGTTACCAACCATTGTGAGTGTCATTTTGATGTGTACCTTATTAATAAAATTTCGACGCAAGATGAAATCAAACAACGAGGACAATATGAATCCAGAACAGGAGCTTCTTCTCCGTAAGTAATTCTGTTAAATGAAACCGCAAAGATACATATAATAAATACGTTATTAGATCACCTTTATTTCAAACGTATCTGCCAAAATTACTCTTTTATTAGGAAACATAGCTGTTACTTATTTTATTATTTGCATAGCTATCCACAGTGTAAAGGAATGTGAAGTCAGTTGTACTGCTGATAAAGTAATACTTTATCAAAATAATGTAATTTTAAAAAGATATTTGATACTCTCGCACACTCGCTACACCAAGATGTCGTTCGCACGAAAAACTAAGTTGTACGTACGATATATTATCTCGTTCGCAAAAGATACTAAGTCTTACGTACGAGATGCTGTGTCGTACGTACGATATACTAAGTCATAAGTACAAGATAACAATAAGTATATACGTACGAGATACTAAGTCATACGTACGATATACTAAGTCTTATGTACGAGATAGGACGGACGACTCAGTGTCTCGTATGTACAACTTTTAACCTCTTACGTACGACTTATTAAATTGATTTTTTTTAATTGGCAGCGATACGCTTCTGTATATTAATGTTTGCTAGTACAATATGAATATTGATGTTTATTAGTAGAGAGTTTTAAAATAATATATCTGGTTAATGTACATTTTCTAGTAAAATATTTTAAACAAGTATTTTACGAAATTTTAAGATATTACATTTAAATGTATTTACGTTATATCGGAGCAGATGGAATCAAAATATTTATGGTATGTTTGTATTAAAAACAATATTTAATGATAAAACATCTTTGAAAATATTTTTAATCCTATTTTAATTGTGCTTTTTATGAAAATTAGAGAGTGGTAATCAAGATGAAGTGTTTATAGAAACCCGAGCCTATCGGAAAGCAAGAGAGGTTTTATTGAAAAAGAAATATGTTTTCATAAAGGGAAATCCAGGAGACGGCAAAACTACAATAGCTAAACATCTCTTGAAAGAAATGAAAAAGTCCTATAATAAACGTGAGAAGGTTGTGCCGGGTTTAAAGGAATTGTGTGGAAAACAGGACCAACCAAAAGATACTGCTTTTTTTGTAGATAATATCTTTGGAGAATATACTTTCAAGAGCTCAGAAATAGAACAATGGGAAACAACAACAATTTTCATGGAGAATGTTTTGTCTGATGAAATTGACAAGAAAGGAAACTTTTTAATTGTTACAATCCGCAATGATATGTATTCGGAAATTCGAGCTCAACTTCAATTCAAAATGGAATTCATTGAAGATGTTTTGGTTGATATATCTGATTCGGCGAATAAATTGACAAAAGAAGAAATGAAAGAGATTTATGAGCTCTATGTCGGAACCCCATTTCAAACAAATGCATTTTACTCGGCATTCAGTTTTGCACCCCCCTTAGGGTTCCCACAGTACTGTAAGTTGTTTGGGAACAACAAAATATTACAACGGAAAGGACCAAATTTCTTTAAGAATCCCTCTGAGTGTTTAGGTCAGTATGTCGAAAGTATGTATTTGCACTCCAAACCACAATTTTCCGTTCTCATTTATATTCTTACGAAAAATGAAAAAGTTTCAATGTCTTCTTTACGGAATGCCAACTTCGATACGGAAATGAAAAGAAAAGCTTTGAATGTATGTCCTGACAAAGGAGTTCCCCCTTCATCTTCAGAGTTCATTCATAGCATCGATGGATTAATGGGTTCTTTTTTAGTTGAAGAAAATGGATTGTGCAAGTTTTCGCATAGTTGTATTCAAAACGTTATTCAGAATACCCTTATAAAATATGACCTTTCTTTCGTAATCCAATATTGTCACGTGTCATTGTTAATCAATCTCCCTGTAGAAGGAAATGGGGAGAAAAGAGAAAACTTACAAACAATAGACAAAAGTTTCTTTGCATTGATACATAACAAGATTATTGAAAACCTCAATTGTAGTAGAAGTAGTGATCTATTCAAAATAATATCATCTTTGCAGTTTTGGAAGGACAGGACATTTTCCTCTGAGTTTGAAGATTTAGCACATCGGGAACAAAGTGTCGTAACTAAATTGGACGATAATGGTGCATCATTGCTTATTCATTTTGCAGAGGCAGGTCAAAGTGAAATTGTTAAGTTCCTTTTGAAATTTATTAGAGATGACAAACAAAGGTATGAAGCATTAAATAAAGCTACATTAATGAATCATATAAAAACTGTCCAGATTCTTTTAGATGAAGGAGTAAGTCCCGACGCTAAAAGCTGTTTTTGTGCTATACAGAATGGAAACAAGGATATATTGGCGCGATTAATCAAGACAGGACTAGATTTATTGCAAGTCTCTGATACTCGCTACCCTTTGTATTACAACCAATCTGTTTCTATATTGGCTGAAGCTTGTTTATGGGAGAGACTGAATTTAATATCTTTCCTACTGGAACTTTGCCCTGCTCTTACAAACATGAAAAATAACCGTGGTGACTCTACTATTCATTTCGTTGCATTTGCAGGTGCAACAGATGTACTTAAATCACTTATATTCGACCATAAATGTGATCCATACCTTAAGACTGATAATGGGTTATCCATTCTACATTTTGCATGCGAGAACGGAAAACTTGAAACAGCAAAGTATATAATGAGTAAATACCCTGATCTATTAAACGAAGAACATTACTTTTATAAAGAGGGATCTATTCTACATTCGATTGCTAGTGGAGGCAACATTGAATTGTTCAAGATTTTAAAAAATCAAAAGCTTACTATTCCATCTGCTACTGATAAGACTGTTTTGCACTGTGCCTGTCGTAATGGCAGATTTGAGATGAGCAAGATTCTCCTCCACAGTTTTCCACATTTACTGACTGTCAAAGACATCGATGGCAATAGTGTCTTACATGCAGCTGCTTGGGGAGGTAACACTGATTTGCTGAAATATCTCCTAGAGAAAGAAAAAGGGTTAGACATCAATGAAAACCAAAATGATGGAAAAACTGTACTACATCTGTGTTGTAATACTGGTATGATAGATATGTGCAAATACCTTGTCAAAACGTATCCTTATCTACTAAAAATCACTGATAAAAATGGTGAAAATGCCTTACATGATGCAGCCTTGGGTGGTAACATTGATGTAATAATATTCCTAGCAGAGGAAGGTTTAGATATCAAAAGTACTAGAAAAGACGGGTCAACTGTGCTCCATCTGTGTTGTAATGATGGTATGATAGATATGTGCAAATACTTGGTAACCACATATCCTTTTCTACTCGAAGTCACTGACAATAATGGTCAGAATGCCTTACATGATGCGGCCTGCAGTGGTAACGTTGATCTGCTTATATTCCTAGTAGAGAAAGGCTTAGACATCAAAAGTACTATAAATAACGGGAAAACTGCGCTTCATGTATGTTGTATGAACAGTAAGATAGACATGTGCAAATACTTGGTCAACATATATCCTTTTTTACTTGATGTCACTGACAATAATGAGCACAATGTATTGCATGATGCAGCTTCGGGTGGTGATATTGAAATACTTAAGTTCCTCATAGATAAAGGCCTAAATATCAATAGCGCTAGCGATGATGGGAAAACTGTGCTTCATATGTCTTGTAAGAACGGTAAGATAGACATGTGCAAATACCTGGTCAATACATATCCTTTTTTACTTGATGTCACTGACAATAATGGGTACAATGTATTACATGATGCAGCTTCGGGTGGTGATATTGAAATACTTAAGTTCCTCTTAAATAAAGGCCTAGATATCAATAGCGCTGGAGATGATCGGAAAACTGCTCTTCATATGTCTTGCAAGAACGGAAAGATAGACATGTGCAAATACCTGGTCAATACATATCCTTTTTTACTCGACGTCACTGACAATAATGGGCACAATGTATTGCATGATGCAGCTTGGGGTGGTGATATTGAAATACTTAAGTTCCTCTTAGATAAAGGCTTAGATATTAATAGTACTACAAATGCGGGGAAAACTGTACTACATCAATGTTGTATGAGCAGGGAAATAGAAATGTACAAGTATTTGGTGAAAACGTATCCCAATTTAGTGGATGTTGAAGACCAAAATGGCAACAAAGCATTTCTTGATGTTTTTTAAAGGTAATAGTAGTTTATTAAATTAATAATAGACATGTTACCGCTGCTTAGGAAACGAGAGCGTATTCCAAAATTGCTCTCACAGCCTTGTGGTTTTGAAACCAGCAAACCTACCTTAGATATTAATAAATTATATGTTTTTTAAGGCAAATAGTTATACATTGTATTCAGGGAGTAATGAAAAGATCGTATGGGTTTGCGTTATGTGCCTGCTCACACATAATGCTAAACGTGGTAAAGCCTAAATTGAAAGCTTAGACATCTACTGAAGTGGAGTAAGTTATGTATACTTGTTATAAATCTATCGGATATTCCACATTTATACTTTACTTCTTTAAAATGTAGTTTTTTTAATTACTTACTGATATTGATGTATTTATTGTGTTATGTATGAAGTATTTTGGAAACTAATGATCGTGAAATGATAATAATTTACAGATGTTTTAATTCAAGCAATTTAAAAAGTTTCATTTTGTAGAAAGCTGGTGTAAAGAACTATATGCGGTATATTGCATAAATTTGCCCCCACAAAAATCAAATTTTGAAAACTTCCTGAAATGTGCTGAATTCAATAAATTGTATGAGAAATATAAATTAACAGAAAATATTTTAGTGTCAAAGCAGTGTATTCACAATTTTTATTTTTTTGACGTCACAGACTAGTCTGATTTTATATCTTTTTTTCAGAAAGAGGACAAAATAGACAAAATTTCAACAATTTTAGCTTTAATATTTATAGAGCGCAAGTTTGTTCAGGGGCAATACTGTATTGACATATTTCATTGATATTATCATTTTACACATTATATCAAAATATTGATCCTGAACACACACGCGCTCTGTGACTTTTACTCAAAATATCGACGAAATATGTACATTTTCCTGAAAAATTCATAAAACCCCCCTGAAATTTACGTCATGTTTTTGACGTCATTACGTACATTTGGCGTCATTACTTATAAAAATATTCAGTGCTTTGAAGTCAGCATATACCCCCGTTTAAGAACTTGATTTAATATATCTCCATCAAAGTTTGATTTGGGGGGCAAATATTGGTAATAAACCGAGTAAAGTTCTTTTCTAAACAATTTTCTAGAGAATATATAAGAAATGAATATTCATGGATATACTTATATTTTGGCAATTTTATAAAATTTTGTATAGGGAGAAGACTATCTAAGTTGTCAGAACTTTTGTCTTATCTTTTTGGCTTTAATTGTCAATAAAATATGTTCAATTCAATTTATATTATTTCCAGAATTTTAGGGGCCAATAACATTAAACATTATATTAAAAGTAGGGATGTCAAAATATTAATTTTCCTTAGTCGAACATTCGATTGCATTATTCGAACGATAGTCGACTATTCGGAGCCTTTATTTTTTTACATAACTTATAATTTCTTTATTGAACAACTTTAAGTTATACGGCTCATCAGTACGTTACAGCAAAGTTCTAACACAATTAGCCAATTACAGGAAGAAACAGACCTTTCAGTTAAAACTGAAAGACGTCTTTCAGTGACTTTTCAATGGTCATACAGCCACTGAATGGCACAAATATTTCCGTTATCTTTCAGTGACCTTTCCGTCAACTTTCAGTGACCTTTCCATCAACTTTCAGTGACCTTTCCGTCGTCTTTCAGCGACCTTTCTGTCGACTTTCAGTGACTTTTCTGTCGTCTTTCAGTGTCCTTTCCGCCACCTTTCAGTGATATTTAAGTCTCAATTTAGCGGTTTTTTTCACTGGCTTGTTAATTTATAATAAGATTTTTCCCATATCAATGAAGCAGTATTTTGACGAAAGATTTATTATTCAATCTTAATTGTGTTTTTTACTTATCGTAATTAAATTCGCGTACCTAAAAATATGTATAAATGATATATTTTATAAGATTAATATTCATTCAAAATAATATTAAATCTCCTTATAGGGTACGACAATGTCCTCTGTTTACATTAACATTATGCATCTTGCACATTCTTCAGTTAATTAGATGGCTGCATCTCTGCACAAAAGGGTGATTGGAAGTGTCAATGCTCGAGAACAACACATCGTAAAAACTAATTGTCCGTCAAATGAAGACGCTCTGTTATTGCATTCTATCTCCCAGAGTTTGTTAACAAGTTCGTTATTTAAGATATTATTATCCGTCGCTCTACACACTGATAGTATTAATTATAATTCATAACACAATATTAAAACATAGACAAATGTACTGTACAAATTAATATATCAATTAAACTTATAATTTATATGCTGTTGAGTCACGTTTTATCCGCCGTCACGTTATGTCCGCCGTCACCAAATGTACGCCATTTTTTCAGAAAAATCGTCACACTATGTCCACCGTCACAAAATGTCCACCTCTTTTTCAGAAAAATCGTCACATGATGTCCGCCGCTACAAAATGTCCGCATTTCTTCTTAACAAATCGTTATATTATATTCCCTGCTACAAAATGCGTGCATTCTTTCTAAAACAAATCGTAATATTGTCCGCCAACAAGAAAAGTCCGCCTTTCTTCCGAAAATAAAAATCGTCGGATCACGTCCACCGCCAAGGAATGTCCATCTATTCTCGGTAAACTCGTCACTGATAACATAATATCCGCCGTTAAGAAATGTCCTTCAATATTTCTGTCGCGTCGATTTACCCAAATCGATTCAAATGGAACCCAAATGGACCTAAATGGAACCCAAATGGACCCATATGGAAACACAAATGGACCCAGACGTTTTATATACATTTATTTTTTTAATAAACTTTATATCAAAATTATTTTAATCTTTTTCTAAGAACTGATATTCTCAATTTTTTTAGCCTTAGTCGTAAGTTCTTTTATAAAACGGGCCCCAGGCCTTTGACGACTTGAACAAAACAATACAGAATTGTCCCTTTCTAAATTTTCAAATGATCACGTGCTTACTTCATCCAATGAGGGAACGCGTTGCGCGGTCTCACCTGGCCGCAGTTAGGTATCGGTTTTTACTTTGACCCCTGCTGCGCCACATGACAGGTTGATAAGAAAAATGAAGACTATTGGGTAAGTATTAAACAAACAAGCCAGCATATATGTTGTAAAATAATTAAAACAGATTGATGATGAATTTATATTGATTTTCTATTATCATCATCTAATTGTTTAATGAATAAAGTCCTTCCAGATTTCTTTTTAAGCAGAATGTTCTCAAAGCCGGCAATGCTATCTATTTATCATTCTTCATGTTTATCTTCACTAAATATCATTTTTTGAATTACAAAACAACTTTTCACTTTTAACCAACTTGTACTTATATGTAAAGGATAACGTACATGCATGTATGGCATAATGTAATCATTTAATCATTTAAATTTAAAAATAAAAATTTAATACAAATTGTAATTTTTCTACGCGAAATGATACCTTACTTAAGTTACCTTTTCTTATAAACTTTGTTTTGTTGCATATATCAGTTTATTCAATGCATACTCTTGTTTTTAGCATCCTTAGTTCGGGGGGGGGGGGGGGGGGGGGG
>PRKT01000190.1:742759-762357 GCA_003671525.1 Saccostrea glomerata
GGGGTGGGGGGGGTAATATTTTCTTCATGGTGCTTTAAAATTGTAACTTCTGGCTCCAAGAATGAAAGAAGAAGCGGTCCTACATGGTTAATTGTTAATGAATTGAATCAGTTATATAATTTTAGAACGCATTTCAGAATTCCTGCAACTCAGCAATTGAATGCAATCAATTTGTATTTCAATTGAAGGTAAAAATTTTGCCATGCTGTAAAACAAAAGGTGTGAATCCCTGGTGTCTGTTGAAAAGGGTTTCATTGTTGAGAATTACAGGTGTCAATAAATGTATTGTACACATCCTATCTCTACCTGAAAGGGGGTATCTCGGTTGCGTTTGATGTAATTTTGACATGCCCCTTAATCAGTGCGATTTCTTCCAGGGGTGTCCCACTTTTTTTTTTTTTTTATCTCAATTCCACATTTTCCCAGTTGCAAATAGCAATAAATGTTTCTATAATAATTTAATTACAGTAATTACATTTCATCTTTGATTTACGTGTATTTTGTGATGACAGAAAAAAGTTTTTTAAAAAAATGATGTATGCGTGTTAATCGAATATAATTATGCATTACATATATAAAAAATGCATAATATATTTAAATTTTTGAAAAGAAAGGGTTATAAAACCCTCTTATATCTTGAATTTTAAACGTAAAATGAGAAGATTTTTTAGATGCATCAAATTAGCTGAATTTTAGCTCAATTAACAGGTATCAGTAATTCAGTAAAATCTTGGAATGTTACCTTTAAATATTAGTAAAAAGTCTCATTTAGAATTTTAGAATTTTCCTTTTAGTTGGTTGATACAGCAGTTCAGCAAAACTCGGTTATAACGAAGTCACTGGGACCCATGAAATTACTTCGCTATATCCGTAATTCGTTATAACCGTATAAGAACTTCATTAAATGTATATAGCTGGGTATCCAAGATGACTTCGCTATATCCGTAAATTCGCAATATCCGTTTTCGTACTAACCGACTTTTGCTGTAGTAATATGTTTTAAGTTAATTATTCTTTTACTTTAAAATTTAACAATTTCCCACATAAAATGTTACCTTTTCCTATCCAATTTTCCGAAAGTGGGAATAGGTAAAACGAACCCTTCCATCTACTTTGATTAGGTAATTGACAATTTTTTTCTAATTTAAAATACATATGTTTTTAATAAAGGTATAATTACTTTATAATTACTAATCGCTTAACAAAAGAATATCAGGTCATCGATTTCAAATAAATCATGGTGGTCAGCAGCTTTTATATAAACATTTTAATTCACCGGATCATTCTATTTTATCAATGAAAGTTAGAATTCTGGAAAAGATTCATCACCACACAAATAGTCCGTCGTTGAGTACACCTTACCGTAGACAACGTGAAGAATTTTGGATTAGGAAACTAGGGACAGCCTTTCCCTATGGATGTAATGGCAATGTCGATAGTGTTGGAAATCTTACAAGCCCACAGTGTAATAACGTAAATGTGATGGGACTTTTTAACAATACTCAGAGACGTAAGCGTAGTCATGGACATCGTTCGTACAATAAACCTGCAATACACGGCGTCTCTTTTGATTCATTACTACCTTATGTAAATCAACAGTTAGGTCTACATCATATTCGAACCAAACTTTACTCTGTCCCTTTGAAACTTTTAAATAGTCTTCTTGAAAAGACCAAGGAACATCCAAATTTAGATTCCTCGACACCTGAATATAGGCTCGGTTCTGTGATTATGGATATTGCACATCATAGGCTTTTTAAACCCGCACGTTTCACGGAAGAAAATGCAGCTAAAACAATCCGTCTTTTCCTTAAACTTCAATATGCCAATAAAGGAATTGACGCGGTTAATATAAGTAATATTCTTAATCACAAAAGGGTCCAGTCTTATATTCCACCATATTTCAAGTTAAAGACTACGCCTTGTATTTCCTACAAATATACATCGACCATTGCTTCCAAACTTTTCAATTACAAAAATACTTTACATGGCCTGGATATCGACTATCTAAAAAATAATCCCCTTTCGTGTTCATGTTCTTCTTCGCCCTATAACTATAGTCCTGCTGGACACGTTATTACAGGTGACGTAAATATAGTTCCTAATGAGGACCTTAAATCACTTATTTTAAAAGGTCCTAAATACAGGGAACCCCGATCCTTCAACTGGCGTCAGAATTTCATAAATATTATGGATTCTGTTGAAAATTACGCCAGACGATGGGCTAGATATGAAAAAGAAGACATTGACACTTTGTCAGAATGGATTAAATGTATCAGATCCATGTTAAAGTCACGTATTAAAAGATTGAGGGGCAAAATGAAAACCATCTATCCTTTTGTGTTCAATAAACCAGAAGTGAAAAAAAGAATTAGATAGATTACACGATCAATACGTACTGGTTCCTGCCGACAAAGCAGGTAACACATTGTCTTTGTTTGTAAGGCTCATTATATAAATTGCATTCTAGAAGAACTTGGATTTAATTCTACAAGCGGTAATCCTACTTATACATATACTTCTCTTTTTAAGGAAGAAATTCTTCAAAATCACCTGTCAGTTTTGAATACTTTTAATATTCCACAGAGCCAAAATGAATTTGAACTACCTTATATATATTGGATTCCGAAACTTCATAAGAATCCTTTCAAACAAACATAAATTGCAGGTTCCAGTAAATGTTCAACCAAGCCTCTTTCGTTACTTCTCACTAAAATATTGACAGTAGTGAAGGAAAAACTTCAAGAGTACTTTACAACTATATATTCAAGAAGTGGTGTAAATCAGATGTGGATACTTAAAAATTCTAAAGAACTTTTGGACAATTTGAAATCACAAGACTTTACAAAAATCAACAGCATAAAAACTTACGACTTTTCAACTTTATACACAACAATTCCCCACGACAAATTAAAATCCGGGCTTTTTGATATCATTGACAGCTGCTTCTTCAACAAAAATGGAACTCGTAAGTTTACTTACCTCGTCATTGGTCATTTGAAAATCTATTTTGTTAAAACAGATTCCGATTGTACACATAAGTACTCTGAAGTTGACATCAAAAAGATGCTTGAGTTTCTGATTGACAATATCTATGTGGTTTTTGGAGACCAGGTATTCCAACAATCTATTGGAATTTCCATGGGTACAAATTGCGCTCCGTTATTAGCAGACTTATTTTTATATTCATATGAAGCAGAATTTATGCAAAATCTTTTGCGTGAAAAGAAGAAAACACTTGCTGTGGCCTTCAACTCGACATTTAGATATATCGACGACGTATTGTCAATTAATAATGATAATTTCCATTCCTACGTCGACACGATATATCCTGGTGAGCTTGAGATAAAAGATACCACAGAGTCCGACACTTCTGCTTCATACTTGGATATTTTACTTGAAAAAGACACTAATGGTAATCTAACAACCAAGCTATATGATAAACGTGATGACTTTAACTTTTCTATCGTCAACTTCCCTTACTTATGCAGCAATATACCTTCATCACCTGCATACGGAGTATCTAATCTCAGTTGATTCGATACGCAAGAGCATGCTCTACGTATGAACAATTTCTTAAACGAGGTAAATTATTGACAAGCAAGTTGATGAAACAAGAATATCAACAGTCTCGTTTAAAGTCATCATTTCGTAAATTCTATGGTCGATATAATGACCTTGTCAGCAAATACAATTTATCATTGAATGAAATGCTGACTGACGTTTTTCATACCAATTGTTAGTCCATTATTTATACACTGAATTGACCACGGATTTTTTCCGTGATTTTCTGATTATGACAACGAGCACACGGCGGGTGTGACCGGTCGGCAGGGGATGCTCACTCCTCCATGGCACCTAATCCCACCTCTGATGTTTCGGAGGTCCATGTTTGCTCTGCTCTTATTTTGTATATTTGTTTAATGGACGTTGAGATTGAATACTGTTCGTTATTTCCATATCCTTCTTATAATAATCTATGTTAAAATTAAAAAAATCAATTCCACACCACTGCAGCCTCCCCGAGAACGAGAACAATAGGGACAGTAATTATCAGTAAATGTCAGCACTTGTCTAAGTTTTTCAGCAGGAACAGTAAACGGGTCAGTAATTGTCTAAGTTTATCAGCACCGACTAAGATTGTCAGCACTTATCTAAGTTTATCAGCACCGGCAGTAAAAAGGTCAGCAAATGTCTAAGTTTTACAGTAACGACAGCACATTGTCAGTAATTTTCTAAGTTTGTCAGTAAAAAATGGGAATGTCAGTACGTTTTTGACTTAGTAATGTCAGGGACTGTTGCCATGGAAACGAACTCATGTACATATATCAAAATTGTTGTTCTTTGATCAAGGAACTTGTCCTCTAACTGTTGATACCCATTTTATAATTTTCCAATTACTTTTTTGTCAGGTTCACATATCCTTTAAAGATATAAATTACATGAGGCCTGCATGTAAATTCAAGTCCTTGCTCAGTTGAGTGACATCAGGCACAAAGACATGCAGCTGCACAATTAAGATTTACCTGCATATTAGGGCTCATTAGCTTTGTTTGGTGAAATATATGTATTCCAGTAGAATATTCAAGAACTCAACTCAAATAACTTTCAAAGATTTATCACATAAAAAATGAATTACCCAATAGAAATATTGTTAGAAATGTAATTAATATATAAAGTCAAAGTATTTTTTAACACTGTCTGTCTATCCGCTGCCCCTTAAATTTAAGTTCTCATATTTAATTTAAAAGATAACTTTCAAAAATGAATAACTTGTATTCTTTTCTACTTTTTTTTCTCCAAATAGAACTATGCATTAAATACTACATCTTTAAGTTTGTTTTCAGAATTAAACAAATGTCAATGTAATATTAATTTATTAATATATTAATCATGTTAATTACTCTGTGTGTTCATATATACTCTCTCTCTCTTTAGCCCTTAATTATGTGAAATGCATTCATCTTTCGGTGTTTCTGTTTTTTCCTAAAACTGTAATTTTATTTATAGAGAAGAAGCCAACAAAAATCATGAGTCTGCTTGGAGACTCATGAAACGTAAGCGACAACATTCCAACAAGAAAAATGTGTAATGTGTTGCTTCTCCAAGATACAGACGAAATGTATGTAAAAATTCTACCACTATTTTCTTTACTTAGCTGCAACTGACATAAACAACATTTGTCTTGAGATATGAACTTTCAATCACTAGATTATAAGTGTTTCAATTATGAACATAAAAGGATTTATGAAATCAAAAATATCAATGGCTTTTGCTTGCTTGTTAAAAAAATGAATTGTCATTATATGCACTTAAAAAATAAATATGTACGTGTAATATAGACAACCAACAGAGAGGACTCCGGATCATCCGGCAATTACAAGTAATTATCCAATTACTACATCTTCTTCAATAACTTCATCTTCTTTAATTGCTTCATCTTCTCCAACTGTCAATGTAACGTCTTCTCTTCCTGCATATACACTGTCTCATCCTGCGACGCCACAGGAGCATAGACATGCTCCGAATGTCATAAAACTTTCTCAATACCATCAGGCTGAACCGGCCAGCCAATGGTGGTCACTCTTTATGGCCATTGTGTCATATTTTAATATGTCTGAATCGGCGGCGTTGTCGGCTTTTCCGTTTTATCTCGGAGACATTCCCAAACAATGGTACTTTGAACTAAGTGCCTCGGTTAAATCCTCTTTGGAAAGTTTGAAAGCAGCTTTCTTTGAAAGATTTCAAAAACAAAAATCAACTTTTGATATCAACCTACTAAACTTAAAACAATATAAAGAAGAAACGGTCGATGACTACATGGCCCGTGTAACGCGTTTAACCACTGAATACGAACTCCCAATGCATTTACTTGTTGGGATTACTATTCAAGGGTTAAAATCCGACCTGAGGCAAATTGTAATGCCTCAGAGTCCAGAAACATTAGAAAAGGTTAGAAAACTTGCTCTTGTGGCGGAGCAGACTATTAAATCCACGGAAACTGCAAACGTTTCGCTTGCAGCTTCCATCCAACAATTAGAAGACAGGTTAATGTCAACATTCTCTGAAAAACTTGAAGCTACTGCAGCAGCAATAACCAATCCCAAGACTTCAAATTTTGAAACTCAGCCTTTTCAGAAACGATTTTATCAGAACAATCAAAGAAATTTTCGCCCAAATTTTAATCCAAATTATTCTCGTAATACAAATGTAAAATGTCAAGGTTGTGGAGGTAACTGCCGGTCTCGACAGCAATGCCGCGCGTTTGGCAAACAATGTTTAAAATGCAAAAAATTAAATCATTTTGCAAGTGTTTGTAGGTCTGCAATGCGCGCTAACATTCCACGATAGGGGTGCGCGCCTATCCCTGGGTTTTCCAAGGATGGGCACAAAGGTAACAAGACTATAACCTTGGGTTTAACGGTGGCTTTACAATCTCGGAATACGATTGAAATTGGGATTGGGCTTAGTAAAACCAAGTCATTGGTAGATACGGGGTCACAAATCACTCTCATCAGCCATTCTTTCTTTAAATCAACAGAGTTTAATGATCATAAACTTTTGAAGCCGAAGTATGATGTCATTAAAGGTGTTAGCAATAATACTCTTCCAATTCTTGGCAAAATCATTCTTCCTTTTGAAATTGACCACAAAATATTTTGGAAACCAGTTCATGTGGTAAAAGGCTTGAATCAAACAGTTATCATTGGTGTTGATTTCATGGAAAAGCATAATGTGTCTCTGCATTTAAAATCTAAAACAATTCAAATTGCTGACTCAAACAATTCTATTCCAATAGAAATAAAAGGTCATTTTGCCAGAACTGCTCAGAAAAGTATTGTTCCTCCAAAGCATGAATTGATCATCCCAGTCAAAATTTCTAAATTACAACAGCATCAAATTGTGTATTTAGAACCTTGTGAAAACCTTGCCACTAAACAGTTACTTGCAGCAAAAACAATCGCGCGTGTTCAAAATCATCGCGGTATGTTTAAGGTTTGCAATCCTACGGCGGACGAAATAACACTTGGTAATAATACAATTGTTGCCACAGTCGAATGTGTCTCCATTGATGAAATAATACCATTTAAATCTCCTCAAAGTACTCAAATCAATGCAACAAATGTCGAGTTAAAACGAAAAAATAAACATAAATCTCCTATCACCTTTGATTTGACAAATTCTGAATAAAATGATACTCAAAAATCGGAATTGCAGATGTTTTTAAAAAATTACAGGGATGTTTTTGCACTCGATTTAACAGAATTGGGTAAAACAGTTGGAAGATTTTCTCACAAAATAGAAACATATGATGCTCCCCCCATTCGCATGCCTTTTTATCGTCAACCCCCTCATTTACAGAAAGAAATTGACAGGCAAGTTCAAGAGCTTTTGGAAAATGATATTGTAGAAGAGTCAAATAGCGAATATCATTCACCGGTGGTTCTAGTAAAGAAAAAAGATGGTAAATACAGATTCTGTGTAGACTATCGCAAATTGAATAAAATCACAAAACCTTTGTCATTTCCATTACCCAGACTTGAGTGTGTCTTTGACACCATAGCAGAAGCAGAATCTCAAATTTTCTCAACCTTTGATCTGCATTCTGGGTATTGGCAATTACAAATGGACCCGGAAACGAAACATAAAGCTGCATCTATAACTCAAAATGGGGTATATGAATGGAAGAGGTTCGGTATGGGATTGAAAAACAGTTGTGTTTCATTTCAAATGGCCATGTCACAAATTTTGAGGGGTCTACATTGGAAAAACATGTTGGTTTATGTTGATGACATTTGTGTCTTTTCAAAGGATTTT
The DNA here is from genome assembly GCA_003671525.1 of Saccostrea glomerata. Taxonomy (NCBI): domain Eukaryota; kingdom Metazoa; phylum Mollusca; class Bivalvia; order Ostreida; family Ostreidae; genus Saccostrea; species Saccostrea glomerata. The sequence goes on from PRKT01000190.1 coordinate 750,578, forward strand.
GATTCTCATTTAAACCATCTAAAAGATCTGTTTGGTCGCTTGCGAAATGCAGGTTTAACTTTAAATCCAAAGAAATGTAATTTTGCGGCTAAAGAAGTTAAATTCCTAGGGCACCTTATTTCAAAGGAAGGCATTCAAGTCGATCCAAGTAAAACAAAAATAATTAACACTTTCCCCATACCACAAAAAGTAAAAGATATCAGATCATTTTTGGGAATGTGCAACTATTACAGACGTTTTATCAAAAGTTTTTCAACACTGGTAGAGCCTTTAAACAAATTGTTAAGAAAAGATGAAGATTTCATTTGGACAGAAGCATGTCAAATTTCCTTTGAAACTTTAAAACGAAAGTTAACGACAGCACCCATTCTTGCTTATCCAAATATGAATAAACCTTTCATCCTTACCACTGATGCATCCAATTCAGCAATTGGGTACATACTGTCTCAAAAAGATAAGGGTAACAGGGAACATGTTATTGCTTATGGGGGTAGATCACTATCAAAACCAGAACGGAATTGGTCAGCATCAGATGTTGAATGTCTAGCTGTTATTGAGGGTATAAGAGAATATAAAACGTACCTTTCAAATAATGAATTTTTGGTCTTCACAGACCACAAACCATTGCAATATTTAATGTCGCAAAAATCCACAACAGGCAGACTAGCCAGGTGGTCCCTTGAACTGCAGGGGTACAATTTTAAGATAATTCACAAAGAGGGTAAAAGTAATGTTGTTGCCGATGCTCTCAGTAGGCGAAATTATCAAGAACAAAATGAAAAGGTCACGGTCATAGACACTAATGCCATTGAAGCATTTGAACACGGCACAACAGTAGAGGTCGAGTTCCACTATGGAAGTAGTGCACAGGTCACCACTGTGGAACCTGACAATATCGAACCAGACTTGAGTTTAGAACAAGAAGACATAGGAAATCTTCAAAAAGAATGCCCTGACTTCAGAGGCATATACATGTATCTAGAGTCGGAAACTCTTCCCGACAATAGCAAAGAACGTAAAAAGGTCATAGCACAATCAGAGACCCTGAGTCTTTGTAATGGTGTGCTCTATCACTGGTTCCAGAGACGAACCAGAAAGGTCCAGGAAGACGATCGTTGGATAGGTAAAAGTTAGAATAAAACAGTTAGCTTTACCTAAAACACTTCGTCTAGAGGCACTCACAGCTTATCATGACAATAAAGCTGGAGGAGCTCAATTTGGGGTCGAAAAGGTCATGGCAGCTCTTAAACGAAAGTATCACTGGCCACGCATGCATCAGGAAATTTATTATTACATTCAATCATGTGAAAGGTGTCAAAGAATTAAAAAACACAAACACAATGGACCTCCACCTTTAACATCTATGCCAATAGATGGTCCATTTGAGCGATGGCACATTGATTTTTTAAAACTAAGCAAAACAACAGAGGGTTATCAATACTTGCTCCTGGTTGTAGATTCATTTACAAGATGGGTTGAAACGTTCCCTCTGCAAAATCAAGAAAGCAAACAGGTCGCAAAAATATTATTTGAACAAATCTTTTCAAGATATGGAGCGCCATTAAAACTAGTGTCTGATTTGGGGAAACAATTTACATCAAACCTCATACTGTCCCTTTGTGAAATTTTTCATGTCAAAAAACATTTCACGTCTGCTCATCACCCCCAATCAAACAGTTTTTGCGAGAGAAACAATCGAACTATCTTACAAGCAATTCGGGCTTACACTGATAAAGAGCAAAACAATTGGCCAAAATTAATTCCTGGAATTTTAATGGCATTACGAAATTCGCCATGTACTCAATCTACCGACCACTCCCCCTATTATATGGCTTTTGGTCGTGAAATGAACCTACCTTTTCATTTAAGAGTAACACCAAAAGACTCTCTGCAAGAGGATGCTAAAGAGCATATTCGCGACATTCTCGATAATTTGAAAATTACACACGAAATTGCAAACGACAATATAGCGCAGAAACAGGCAAAATCAAAAGAAAGATTTGACGAACGAGCAAAAGAGCCCTCATTTAGATTGAATCAAATGGTTCTTTTACAGCAATTTAAAACTTCGATAGGCAAATCGCCTAAGCTCATTGACAAATATGATGGTCCATATTACATATCTGAATTAGGACCAAATTTTACATACAGACTTCGAAGATGTTCGAATCACAAAGAGTTAAAATCTTATGTCAACGCGAGCAGGTTAAAAGATTATATGCCAGGTACTGATGTTCGAGATCAGTATCCTGAGCAGGACATAGGTAGATTATTTAATGAGTTCGATGAGAACACTCCAGAAATTATTGAGCCGGATCGGGAAAATTTAAATGACAATAATAATAACAATGTTCACGACTTGCAAGATGATACATTTTATCCGGTCGACAGACTTATCAAGCTCAGAAAACGGGCAGGTAAAAGGGAATTTTATGTTAAGTGGGAAGATGGCAATAAAACCTGGGAACCAGAGGAAATCTTAGGCCAAGAACTTATAAGAGAGTACTTCGTGACACACACGAAACAAGGGAGGAAGCGTAAATTTCCTTCAACGCTTAAAAAACCATAAATAATCGTAAATCCATTAAAATTGTGAGCTTTCGAATCTATACTAAAATATTTTTTTTTAATTTGGACTGTTTTCTAAATTAATGTGGTGCAATATGTGCCTGATCAACACATTTTGACCGAACACCACTAATTTTTTTTCTTTCGTCTATTTGTAGAAATTAGATGGTCCACAATAGTAATAATGGTGATGATATGGAGCGGGTTTCTCCACGTGTCGGTACATGGAATAGAAATGCAAGGTACACGTCCCTTGATAATTCAAAACTCAATTCAACGGCTTAATTATGGTGCTGTTTTTAAAGGAGAAAAGGGTTTAGTTTTGACGAATGAATATTGGAGACAAACATATGAAATTGTACTTCCAAAATTACCTCCAAAATCAAATCTTTAGTATGACTGTATCACACTCCCGACAAAAGCTTGTTTGACATTCACAAGATTCATGCACCAAATTGAAGATTTGGATTCGCGCACGTTTTCAGAATTTAACAATACTTATCAATTTCTTGATGAAAATGTACCATTTATTCATGTTTCAAACAGACAGAAAAAATCCCTCTTGCCTTTTGTTGGTGACCTATCTAAAACTTTGTTTGGCACAGCGACTATGGAAGATGTAAACATCCTTAAACAACATGTTAATTCCTTAATCAAAAACAACATTCAAGTTACTAAATTTATCAAAATGCAATCCCATCACTTTTCTTCATTCATGACAGCGACAAACAACCGATTTGATAACATCCAGGAAAATGTAAAACAAAACTTTTTGGCCATCACAAAGTTATCACAAGTCATTACCAAAGAAATTCAAAACTTTCAAGACGGACTTCTTAAACTCTCGGAATTTTATAACTCACATTTAGAAAATTCTCATAAATTAGTCAATCAATACTCCGCTTTCAAGAATTCGTTAAGTAATCTAATTGACGGAAAAATTTCACCAGCACTTATTTCTACTCCAATAATTATGGAAACAATTAAAGAAATTTCAAAAATCCTCACAGACGAGTATTCTAACTTTTACCTAACATTTAAGGATCCGGAATATTATTATAAACATGGTCAATTTACATTTGGAAGACGTTTTGGTACAATATACGTAACACTAAAATTTCCGCTCTCTCATGAAAAACATCCTCTCCGCTTGTATCAAGTGATATCCATGCCAGTTCCGATAAATGAAACGTCAACTCATGCTACGCAATTATTAGACTTACCAAACTACTTAGCCATTACGTCACACCAACAATACTATTTACTTCTTGATAAGAATGACATAGCAACGTGTCACAAACATCAGCTTTTTCTTTGTAATTTTAACAAAGCGCTAATGCCAGTCACTCAGAAGTCCTGCATTATGAGTTTGTTTGCTAGTGATAAAAAAGCTGTAAATGAATTGTGTAATTTCAGAGTTCAACAAAATTTACTGAACCCCACCGCCATAGAATTGTCTGCAGGCTCTACGTTAATCTATAACAGTTATAATTTAGTCATTGACTGTCCCATCAATAAATCAATTTTACATGGATGTTCTATGTGCATGATACAATTACCTTGCAGATGTTCGATTACCTCTAAATTTTGGTATCTACCACCTAGACTAGTCAAGTGTCAAATACATTCAAATGTTAAAGTATTTCATCCTGTAAATTTGGCGTTATTGCAACAATTCTTTAATGACTCAAAGTTACTGGCTTTGCAAGCGGATAGCACATTTGCTTCATCTTTAACTGTCAAGATTCCCGGATTTGATATTTATAAGCATGATTTTCAGAAACGGTTAGTTGCAGATTCCCGACTTCATTTCAACATGAAAAAAATGGCTGATGCTACCAAGCGTAATGAGAAAATTTTTCAGTCACTATCAGAACCTTTGTTAACTGGCGATATTGATTTCAATTCCAATTGGCCTACTACCAATGATGTTTTAACTTATATTTAATTTTATCATTGCAATTATGGTTTCTCTGATTAGTGGGTGATTATTTATCAGACAAAGAAAACTTTTAATGATAATTTCTATTCTAAAACAAACACCATACACCAAAGCTTTAGGGAATGAATACATATTCCATACATCTACTACTGAAAACCCGAAGCATATTTTGGATGTAATTCGAGACACATTGCAGTGGGACCATGTTATATTTGCTCTCTCCATTCTTATCCTGGTCACTTGTGCTTTAGTACTACTTAATGTAAGTAAGCGTCATCGTTGTGGAACAACGATCATACTGGAACTTACATCGGGTTCTACTTGTGCTATAATCCCTTTGCTTTCCTTGTCGTTGTGTCCATCCTTGCTCGAGATAAATCCACCCTCCTCAATTTCAAATATGTACATTAAAGATTGGCCTTCGCGAATTCTGATTACTGATTGGACAGATTTTAAAGTTACAAACAAATTGCAATATTCAACAATCGAAATTCCCCCATGTACTAAACTTTCATGGATTAATCGCTATCGAGCAAAGAAAGTTATGAAACAACCATACATGGTATACATACTGTTGAAACATGGAAATATAACAATGCCGCTTCCTTCACAGAATATCCAAAAATATCTTGATTATTACAAAAACTAAATGCACTTGTCTTCTAATGCTTAATTAGCATTTTCATCTTCATGTTTGTTTTACATGATATTCACATTTGCATGCATTTTTTTAAGTTGTAGCAGAGTACATATATAATTATTTTGTTGGAGAGGTGAAGTTGAATATCTATATGTATTTATTTATATGTATTAAACTGTACTTTAAGCGGAATTTCATACCTATGCTAACTGTATTATTTTTACTATTTTTCATGTACCTTTCCACTGATGATGGAATATACAACCCGCCCAAGGTGCAAAATCCAATTGACCGAGTGCCAAAAGAACTGCATACATTTCTCACTGTACTACCACTGGGGATTACGCAAAAATTTATGAAACTGTGCTGTGTTGTGCTATGTTACAATAACTGTGCTAATCCGTAAACTCTGCTTATGTGACTATACGAACATTACACGAACGGTGATTATTGTGAACTATTACGGTGGTGAACTGTGAATTATTGTGACAATTTCCTAGAGATGTTATGCATTTATGCACGAATATTTCTATTATGTTTTATGTTTTTCTATGTTTTAAGAAAAAGTTATAATGTAATCTTATTTTTTTTTGGCACTCGAATACTTTTTGTCAAAATTTGGAGCACCAAATTTTTATGGGCGCGGAAGTATTTAATATAGAAATAGAAAATTAATATAGAATTTTTTATATTATTTTTATTTATTTACCTTAATCATAAATATTACTGATTATTTCTATTTTTATCATTATTTTGTACTACACGTATGTGTTTGTGGTTTAAGTGCAAAGGTTGTAGAGTAATTAATTCAATTGTAAAGAGGGTCAACATGGACATGTATTCTTTTTGTTTATAAACTGTAACACATAGATCAAGCACAGTAACCATGAACACATTCATTCATTCGGACATATAAGATATTTCGTATCAAATGAATATAGCTGGTCAAGGCATAAAGACTTAGATATGTCAGAAAATAAGATTTTAATTAATTTACTTATAAAACAATGGTCGCGTGTGGTCCGAATGAATTATCATCGCATAAGTGCAAAAAGGTCGACAAGTTGTGAAAATGCCATGGAAACCGGTTCTGGGGTATAAAACGGCCGTGCGGGCCCTGACAACCTCAGTTGCGGTTTCTTGTTAATAAAATATCTTAACCTTTATACAACCTGTCTTCTTTTAAGGTACGTATGTTTTAATTGTATAACTATCTATCTAAGTATATTCATTATTTTAAACTCTATGTAATGCTAAAATTTGTTTACTTGAAACTGCTTCGTTAAATTACTATGAAACAGAATTTTGTACACAAGAGAAAAAGTTTAAATGTTCATAATTGTTACTTATTAATGTTTTTATTTTCAGAATGTTTTGTTAAATTATTATTTTGATTTTTATTATTTAGAGTTGCGGTTTCTTGTTAATAAAATATCTTAACCTTTATACAACTTGTCTTCTTTTAAGGCAAGCATTTACAGAGGCTGAAGTCAGGTTATATATATATCCAGCCCTCACTAACCAAGCGAGAGCCCAGCTCACAAAAAAAATAAAATACAAGCATTTTACTTATAATACATGTAATTAACATACTTAAACCTACTGCATCCTTTTAAAAAAGCAGAAACAAAAAACAGACACTCAAACTCAAATACAAATTTAAAATTTACAGAGGAGAAATATCAGTAAATGACAAACTAAAACTTAATTTTTTTAAAAAAAGAATACACCTAGTAAATGATTTTGTGAAAAATGATGCCATATATTTTTTTTTTTTCACTTAATTTCAGAGGAGTAGACAACAGAGGTTTTGAGCCGGACAGTGACATTCCCTGGCAAAGCTGACCAAGAAGAAGTCCTTGTAGTAATGTCAACACGTGCGTTCCCATGAACAATTGACTGTGAATCCGTAGTGCATAAACTATTAACACTATAAACATTTGATTCTCGGTACAATGTTTGTGTGCTTTGCAGCATTCTTTCATATATCAATTTTATCAATTTTATCAATATTAATGTAATGAAATAGTAGCTAACTTTAAAATGAAAACAAAAATCAATCTTAGCAAATTCAGGTGTTGTGTATTGACTTACTCAGTGACTGAAAAGAGACAATTTCCATCGTTGGATGTTCTTCCATCTAAATGCGTGAATCCGGTAGATTTTTCGCCACAAAACTCCTTTAGCTTGTTTGCATTTAAGATCCATTTTCAATATATGGGTTGTAATTGTTTAATTTGAGCCCAGAGTTCAATATATCATGCCAGCAGCCATGTGCACAAACTAACGTGGGAAAGGGAAATAACTGTAAAGTAATTCCGATATCTAAAAACACGAAAGGAGTTGTTAAAGGTGAAGTCTGAATACCTAAAAAGGTGTACACACGCAGAGATTATTCTCAAAGAATATCTATAAATACATATATTTTAAAAAGTTGCCCCATAATCTAATGTATTTTAATCTAATCCACTACTCTTTTAAAGAGTGAGAGATATATAGAGAGAAGATAACCTATATCACAAATACGTACTGTTCAATGTTAATGTATGTGAATAGCCGTCCCCCACCCATCCTGAGTGTTAGTTATTTTTTAAGTCACTTATTATTATTCATAATCATCCGTCCACACATACCATTGTTTCCTTGAACGAAAAAAATATATCAATTTATGAACAAACTAGGTCTGAGTCGTAAGGGTCACAAAAGTAAAGTATTTGTGTATCATAAGCTAAAAAAAATAATTTAAAAAATGTGGGCAAAAACCGTAATATTTTGATATCCAAAAAAATATGAGAAATTATAAAATAGCTTTCTTGAAATTATGGTATTTGCGAGATGAAAACGACAGGAATATTTTTTCTAAAAATTGGTTTTGCCCTCCTATCCTCACTGACTTTAGATCTCTGCAAGTTTTGAGATGCGTGCTTAAATGAATGAAAGAAAGCAAATAAATGCAATGCATATTTTTAAAACGTTAGAATGTGAGAAACTTGATTTTCAAGTTGTATGAAAATAGATCAAATGCACATGCAGACCATGAATGGCTGACTTTGAAAAAAAAAACAGGAAAAAGTAATTCGAATTAATTAATTAATTCGATTAATAAATCGAAAAAAGAAACGAAATGCATTATCTATCAATCCAATGAAGAAGATCTACAGTATAATATGGAAAAGGAATTAGACATCATTTGAGAGGTTAACACCGCATGCATAGTTTCTAGAATGTGTTTCACGGATGGGGGTTTAGAAGTATCACACAAACCCACTCTCTCTTAACAATTTTATAATTTATTAAATTATAAATAATAAGCCACCAAACAGATAATTGCAAAAAAAAAATAAACAAATGAACAAAATGAAAATTTAATAGATAAATCATTGGATGAATAAATTATTAAATAATCATTATTATCATCAATGTATTAAATAAATTAACGAAATAAATATAAATATTAATTTAATATAAATAAATTATATATACTATATGTATATATACCGTTCATGGAAGCTCAGTCGCTAGAGCGCTAGCTCCGTGATCGAGAGGTATTGAGTTCGTATCTTGGCCGCGACTGACCTAGTCGTTAAAATTGGTAGCAACTGTTCCTTCGCCATGCGCTCGGCAGTTTGAAGTGAAAGTTGCGGGTCCTTCGGATGAGACCTTAAAAACCGAGGCCCCGTGTCAGCAGCAGGCGTTGGCACGATAAAGATCCCTCACTGCTCAATGGCCCTGAGTGCCGAGTAAAGGTCAAAATTTGAAGCCCTTCACCGGCATATCTTGACGTCTCCATATGAGTGAAAAATTCTCGAGAGGGACGTTAAACAATATACAAACAATCAATCAATCCATCAAATGATAAGAAATATTTTTCTAATCTGTTTAAAACAAAAACATGATTCTACTTTATTTTATTTTTAATTTTAGGGTTTTTTTAAGTATGGCGTATTTTATTATATACAGAGGAGAAACGCTATGCGATTTTTTTATATCTAAAAATATTCTTAAAAAATTAAGTATAATAAAATTAAAGAAATAATTGTTAGTACTTTATAATATATCGTGTAATAAATGTAAAAAGGATAAAATAATGAGTGATTTTTTTGTTCATGCACAAAAATGTTTAAAATATAAGTATAATAAATATGATAATAAAAAATTTCAATTTCTTTTTTATATATATTTTATCGTGTATCTTGTGTACCTTTCAGATAGTCTATCCTATTTCTTGATAAAGTCTTACACATTTCATTTCTAACTAGGATAACGTCAGCAAAAATGCTTTCCACGAAAATAAGGAAAAAGACAGTTTTTCCTTAAACTTAAATACCAATAATGTCCAAGAGAAGGTTACCTGCATGCTTCTGCACATTCAACCGCAGGATATGGTAATTAAGAAAATAATGTTATGTTAATGAAAGAGAATAAGTTTGTTATATTAAATCTTACCATAATGAAAATAAACCACAAGGAATAGCCAAACACAACATAAACGGTCCATATCGTACAAATGTATTACCGCCATCTGCCGCTGAGGTATTCAGACATACAAGTTAAAATTTTAGGTGGAGAGAGAAAAAATGGGGAAAGGGGCGATAGAAGAATTATCATAATTAAACATGGAGACAAGACGGACATGATTAATGAAATTTTTTATCTGACCGGCAATGCTATCTATTTATCATTCTTCATGTTTATCTTCACTAAATATCATTTTTTGAATTAAAAAACAACTTTTCACTTTTGACCAACTTGTACTTATATGTAAAGGATAACGTACATGCATGTATGGCATAATGTAATCATTTAAATGTAAAAATAAAGATTTAATACAAATTGTCTAAAATTGAAAAATAATTTTTCTACGCGAAATGATACCTTTCTTAAGTTACCTTTTCTTATAAACTTTGTTTTGTTGCATATGTCAGTTTATTCAATGCATACTCTTGTTTTTAGCATCCTTAGTTCGGGGGGGGGGGGGAATTTTCTTCATGGTGGTTTAAAATTGTAACTTCTGGCTCCAAGAATGAAAGAAGAAGCGGTCCTACATGGTTAATTGTTAATGAATTGAATCAGTTATATAATTTTAGAACTTAGAACGCATTTCAGAATTCCTGCAACTCAGCAATTGAATGCAGTCAATTTGTATTTGAATTGAAGGTAAAAATTTTGCCATGCTGTAAAACAAAAGGTGTGAATCCCTGGTGTCTGTTGAAAAGGGTTTCATTGTTGAGAATCACAGGTGTCATTAAATGTATTGTACACATCCTGTCTCTACCTGAAAGGGGGTATCTCGGTTGCGTTTGATGTAATTTTGACATGCCCCTTAATCAGTGCGATTTCTTCCAGGGGTGTCCCACTTCTTTTTTTATCTCAATTCCACCTTTTCCCAGTTGCAAATAGCAATAAATGTTTCTATAATAATTTAATTACAGTAATTACATTTCATCTTTGATTTACGTGTATTTTGTGATGACAGAAAAAAGTTTTTTAAAAAATGATGTATGCGTGTTAATCAAATATAATTATGCATTACATATTTAAAAAATGCATGATATATTTAAATTTTTGAAAAGAAAGGGTTATAAAACCCTCTTATATCTTGAATTTTAAACGTAAAATGAGAAGATTTTTTAGATGCATTAAATTAGCTGAATTTTAGCTCAATTAACAGGTATCAGTAATTCAGTAAAATCTTGGAATGTTACCTTTAAATATTAGTAAAAAGTCTCATTTAGAATTTTAGAATTTTCCTTTCAGTTGGTTGATACAGCAGTTCAGCAAAACTCGGTTATAAAGAAGTCACTGGGACCCATGAAATTACTTCGCTATATCCCTAATTCGTTATAACCGTATAAGAACTTCATTAAATGTATATAGCTGGGGATCCAAGATGACGTCGCTATATCCGTAAATTCGCAATATCCGTGTTCGTACTAATCGAGTTTTGCTGCAGTAATATGTTTTAAGTTAATTATTCTTTTACTTTAAAATTCAACAATTTCCCACATAAAATGTTACCTTTTCCTATCCGATTTTCCAAAAGTGGGAATAGATAAAACGAACCCTTCCATCTACTTTGATTAGGTAATTGACAATTTTGATTTTTTTTTAATTTAAAATACATATGTTTTTAATAAAGGTATAATTACTTTATAATTACTAATCGCTTAACAAAAGAATATCAGGTCATCGATTTCAAATAAATCATGGTGGTCAGCAGCTTTTATATAAACATTTTAATTCACCGGATCATTCAATTTTATCAATGAAAGTTAGAATTCTGGAAAAGATTCATCACCACACAAATAGTCCGTCGTTGAGTACACCTTACCGTAGACAACGTGAAGAATTTTGGATTAGGAAACTAGGGACAGCCTTTCCCTATGGATGTAATGGCAATGTCGATAGTGTTGGAAATCTTACAAGCCCACAGTGTAATAACGTAAATGTGATGGGACTTTTTAACAATACTCAGAGACGTAAGCGTAGTCATGGACATCGTTCGTACAATAAACCTGCAATACACGGCGTCTCTTTTGATTCATTACTACCTTATGTAAATCAACAGTTAGGTCTACATCATATTCGAACCAAACTTTACTCTGTCCCTTTGAGACTTTTAAATAGTCT
>PRKT01000190.1:763914-796502 GCA_003671525.1 Saccostrea glomerata
TGTTTGCTCTGCTCTTATTTTGTATATTTGTTTAATGGACGTTGAGATTGAATACTGTTCGTTATTTCCATATCCTTCTTATAATAATCTATGTTAAAATTAAAAAAATCAATTCCACACCACTGCAGCCTCCCCGAGAACGAGAACAATAGGGACAGTAATTATCAGTAAATGTCAGCACTTGTCTAAGTTTTTCAGCAGGAACAGTAAACGGGTCAGTAATTGTCTAAGTTTATCAGCACCGACTAAGATTGTCAGCACTTATCTAAGTTTATCAGCACCGGCAGTAAAAAGGTCAGCAAATGTCTAAGTTTTACAGTAACGACAGCACATTGTCAGTAATTTTCTAAGTTTGTCAGTAAAAAATGGGAATGTCAGTACGTTTTTGACTTAGTAATGTCAGGGACTGTTGCCATGGAAACGAACTCATGTACATATATCAAAATTGTTGTTCTTTGATCAAGGAACTTGTCCTCTATCTGTTGATACCCATTTTATAATTTTCCAATTACTTTTTTGTCAGGTTCACATATCCTTTAAAGATATAAATTACATGAGGCCTGCATGTAAATTCAAGTCCTCGCTCAGTTGAGTGACATCAGGCACAAAGACATGCAGCTGCACAATTAAGATTTACCTGCATATTAGGGCTCATTAGCTTTGTTTGGTGAAATATATGTATTCCAGAAGAATATTCAAGAACTCAACTCAAATAACTTTCAAAGATTTATCACATAAAAAATGAATAACCCAATAGAAATATTGTTAGAAATGTAATTAATATATAAAGTCAAAGTATTTTTTAACACTGTCTGTCTATCCGCTGCCCCTTAAATTTAAGTTCTCATATTTAATTTAAAAGATAACTTTCAAAAATGAATAACTGGTATTCTTTTCTATTTTTTTTTCTCCAAATAGAACTATGCATTAAATACTACATCTTTAAGTTTGTTTTCAGAATTAAACAAATGTCAATGTAATATTAATTTATTAATATATTAATCATGTTAATTACTCTGTGTGTTCATATATACTCTCTCTCTCTTTAGCCCTTAATTATGTGAAATGCATTCATCTCTTCGTGTTTCTGTTTTTTCCTAAAACTGTAATTTTCTTTATAGAGAAGAAGCCAACAAAAATCATGAGTCTGCTTGGAGACTCATGAAACGGAAGCGACAACATTCCAACAAGGAAAATATGTAATGTGTTGCTTCTCCAAGATACAGACGAAATGTATGTAAAAAATCTACCACTATTTTCTTTACTTAGCTGCAACTGACATAAACAACATTTGTCTTGAGATATGAACTTTCAATCACTAGATTATAAGTGTTTCAATTATGAACATAAAAGGATTTATGAAATCAAAAATATCAATGGCTTTTGCTTGCTTGTTAAAAAATGAATTGTCATTATATGCACTTAAAAAATAAATATGTACATGTAATTAACATACTTAAACCTAGTGCATCCTTTTAAAAAAGAAGAAACAAAAAACAGACACTCAAACTCAAATACAAATTTAAAATTTACAGAGGAGAAATATCAGTAAATGACAAACTAAAACTTAATTTTTTTAAAAAAAGAATACACCTAGTAAATGATTTTGTGGAAAATGATGCCATATATTTTTTTTTTGTTTTTCACTTAATTTCAGAGGAGTAGACAACAGAGGTTTTGAGCCGGACAGTGACATTCCCTGGCAAAGCTGACCAAGAAGAAGTCCTTGTAGTAATGTCAACACGTGCGTTCCCATGAACAATTGACTGTGAATCCGTAGTGCATAAACTATTAACACTATAAACATTTGATTCTCGGTACAATGTTTGTGTGCTTTGCAGCATTCTTTCATATATCAATTTTATCAATTTTATCAATATTAATGTAATGAAATAGTAGCTAACTTTAAAATGAAAACAAAAATCAATCTAAGCAAATTCAGGTGTTGTGTATTGACTTACTCAGTGACTGAAAAGAGACAATTTCCATCGTTGGATGTTCTTCCATCTAAATGCGTGAATCCGGTAGATTTTTCGCCACAAAACTCCTTTAGCTTGTTTGCATTTAAGATCCATTTTCAATATATGGGTTGTAATTGTTTAATTTGAGCCCAGAGTTCAATATATCATGCCAGCAGCCATGTGCACAAACTAACGTGGGAAAGGGAAATAACTGTAAAGTAATTCCGATATCTAAAAACACGAAAGGAGTTGTTAAAGGTGAAGTCTGAATACCTAAAAAGGTGTACACACGCAGAGATTATTCTCAAAGAATATCTATAAATACATATATTTTAAAAAGTTGCCCCATAATCTAATGTATTTTAATCTAATCCACTACTCTTTTAAAGAGTGAGAGATATATAGAGAGAAGATAACCTATATCACAAATACGTACTGTTCAATGTTAATGTATGTGAATAGCCGTCCCCCACCCATCCTGAGTGTTAGTTATTTTTGAAGTCACTTATCATTATTCATAATCATCCGTCCACACATACCATTGTTTCCTTGAACAAAAAAAATTTCAATTTATGAACAAACTAGGTCTGAGTCGTAAGGGTCACGAAAGTAAAGTATTTGTGTATCATAAACTAAAAAAAATAATTTAAAAAATGTGGGCAAAAACCGTAATATTTTGATATCCAAAAAAATATGAGAAATTATAAAATAGCTTCTTTGAAATTATGGTATTTGCGAGATGAAAACGACAGGAATATTTTTTCTAAAAATTGGTTTTGCCCTCCTATCCTCACTGACTTTAGATCTCTGCAAGTTTTGAGATGCGTGCTTAAATGAATGAAAGAAAGCAAATAAATGCAATGCATATTTTTAAAACGTTAAAATGCGAGAAACTTGATTTTCAAGTTGTATGAAAATAGATCAAATGCACATGCAGACCATGAATGGCTGACATTGAAAAAAAAAACCAAGAAAAAGTAATTCGAATTAATTAATTAATTCGATTAATAAATCGAAAAAAGAAACGAGATGCATTATCTATCAATCCAATGAAGAAGATCTACAGTATAATATGGAAAAGGAATTAGACATCATTTGAGAGGTTAACACCGCATGCATAGTTTCTAGAATGTGTTTCACGGATGGGGGTTTAGAAGTATCACACAAACCCACTCTCTCTTAACAATTTAATAATTTATTAAATTATAAATAATAAGCCACCAAACAGATAATTGCAAAAAAAAAATAAACAAATGAACAGAATGAAAATTTAATAGATAAATCATTGGATGAATAAATTATATAATAATCATTATTATTATCAATGTATTAAATAAATTAACGAAATAAATATAAATATTGATTTAATATAAATAAACTATATATACTATATGTATATATAGAGGATATCTGTATTGTGTGATTTGATATTTGCTTTATCCAACGAGTTGAAATAGTGTATATATTCGCGAGGCTTTGCCGAGTGAATATATACACTATTTCAACGAGACTTTCCCTTTCTAACTTTTTTTTTACTTGATCGATGATGCAACTCGCCTCTTTGCGCTTAGTTTAAGCTTACTAATATAGTACCTTTTTCAATCGATCAATTTTACTTAAAACAAAATAATGCATCACTGAAAATAGGCCTTAAATTATTTTTTTTTACCTTTGGATTTATTTTTAAATTTTCATTGTTCAAACTAGAAAGCTATAAACTCGGTTTTAAAAATAATATGACACGACCTCATTTACATAGGCTTACACTGTATAAAGTTGCAAATACTCGCTGATTTGAAAGAAAAACACATCGTATTCAGGAGTTAAACAAGGAACGTGTTTATTAGTGATAAAGCAAGTAACTTTACATGGAAATATAAATTGGAATTTTGGACTAGATTACTGTTATTAATTAGGATCGATGTGTTCATTTGGATTTTTTCGCTGGCGACGGAGCAAGGTCCTGGGAGGCATTTTGGTAAGTGTAAATATTCATGTTGTTTACATGCAGTATTGCCCCTGCAAATAGTGACTGGGCCTGTTGAATACTTCCTGCGGCTGCTACAGGTCTAGACCCTGGTTGGTTTATGGTAGGGGAATCGCCTATGTCCGTTGAACAATTACGTTTTGTTGTCGACAATAGAACTGACATTTCCTGTTGTTTTTTGATTGTAATCTCAGAGTAGTTAATGATAGAATTGACGTTTTTGTGTCCTGTGACTTGCATGATATCTGTGGGCGCAATGTTTTCTTCTCTGAGTTTTTGAACGCAGTATTTTCTTGTACTGGTATTTGTAAGCCTTTTCCCAGATTCTGAAAGTTTTGGACACTTCTCAACCATATTACTCAAAATTTTTCCAATTTTATTCACCCCAAGTCATTGTTTCATAAACGATTTATCGCTTCGTGTGTCAGAAAGAGGGATTGTTCGTGTAGCTATGTAGAAAGGATCACTTGGTTCCGAAAAACCTTGGGGTCTCAGACTGGCGTACTTTTTGTAAACTTCTACCGGGTTGTTTTCATTCAAATTAGGGATCGAAAATATTTTTCCTAAAACTTTCCTAGTGTCACGCGTGTTAACACCGGTGCGGGTTTTAGTCTGCCTTTCAAAATGCTGTAAATATTCCGTGCCATCAGGATTTTTTTGCAAGGAAATATCCCCCCAACAGAGATTGTAATGTTCCTGATGTCCGCGTAGCCCAAGATGGATTGCATTGTTGAACCAAACTGTATTTAATAGTGCTTGAGGGGAAGTAACTCCCAAAACTCCCGAGTTAAATAGAATATTTATATCATCATCGGATAATGGATCTGCCTTTTGTGGTCTGTTTCCCTTCCCTTTTTGCTTTAGATCTTTTTGTTTGGCTTTCAAAGCTTGTTTTGTTGCTGCGAAAATATATTCAGGCGATTGAATTATGCTTGTTTCGTAGCGGTGTCGTCGGAGAGCTCTGTCGATACTAGAAATCAGACTTCTCAATGAAGTTGGCTCAAACTCCTCTCCCCCTTTTTCCGAACGCTTAATATGAAATTTGCTACATAGACATCTAACTCTGTAGGAGAAATTTTGAAGAATTCACGCTTTTCATTTTTTGAAAGAAGGAAAGTCTTGAACAAATTGATATCATACAGTGTTTTTCTCATCGTGTTTTTGCTTTCTTTATCTTGAATGAATTTTTCTATCTCTTCATTGTCATAGTGAACAAACCTTGCCAAATTTTCCTTTGAAATTTCCTCATTTTCCATCACCTCCGCTTCAAATAACGAGCTTAAAACTTCTAACTGCTCTTTTTCTGAAATTTCCTGAACCGGCACCGTGATTGATTTTGCCTTTTGCATGTTTTGACCACCTTCAAAATGTTCACTAACATCTTTTTCTTCATTACTACCATTTTCAAGGTCATGAACCTCCTTGAAATCTTTGCAATTTACGAAAAATTCGCCGTATTTCTTTTCCTCTGTCATGTTACCAAATTAGGCACCAAAGACTTTCATGCAGAAGATTATTACGTCACTATTTTACATCTCCATAAGGAACGGGATTTAAAATTAAATATTTATTATTCATCATTTAAGTATTCATTTATTCAAATTTAACGTGTTTTTTAAAATTCACTTATTCTTAAAATTGAACATAACAAAGTGATTTCTTAAAATTAGGTCATCGAAATAATGAAGCAAGGGACCGTGTCAAAAGTAGTTCGGCCGGAAGTGCTATTGATAAAGCATCTACCCGTTGATAAAGCATAGGTTTATCCAACGGGTTGTATCATCCACACGTATGAGATAAATACCGTTCACGGTGGCTCAGTCGCCAGAGCGCTCGCTCCGTGATCGGGAGGTCGTGAGTTCGTATCTCGGCCGCGACTGACCTAGTCGTTAAAATTGGTAGCAACTGTTCCTTCGCCATGCGCTCGGCATTTTGAAGTGAAAGTTGCGGGTCCTTCGGATGAGACCTTAAAAAACCGAGGCCCCGTGTCAGCAGCAGGCGTTGGCTGCTCAATGCTCAATGGCCCTGAGTGCCGAGTAAAGGTCAAAATTTGAAGCCCTTCACCGGCATACGGTGAGCTCTCCATATGAGTGAAAAATTCTCGAGAGGGACATTAAACAATATACAATCAATCATACAATATACTATATATACTATAAACTATATACAAACAAATAGAAAATATTTATCAGTGAAAAATGGTTTTGCAAGAAAAGAGAGAGAAAAAAGACAAATGAATGTATATACATGCTGGCCAATAACATAAAACATTATGTTAAAAGTAGGGATGTCAAAATATTAATTTTCCTTAGTCGAACATTCGATTGCATTATTCGAACGATAGTCGACTATTCGGAGCCTTTATTTTTTTACATAACTTATAATTTCTTTATTCAACAACTTTAAGTTATATGGCTCATCAGTACATTACAGCACAGTTCTAACACAAATAGCCAATTACAGGAAGAAACAGACCTTTCAGTTAAAACTGAAAGACGTCTTTCAGTGACTTTTCAATGGTCATACAGCCACTGAATGGCACATACATTTCAGTGACCTTTCAGTTGCCTTTCAGTCACATTTCAGATACCTTTCAGTCACCATTCAGCGGAAATATTTCCGTTATCTTTCAGTGACCTTTCCGTCAACTTTCAGTGACCTTTCCGTCGACTTTCAGTGACCTTTCTGTCGACTTTCAGTGACTTTTCTGTCGTCTTTCAGTGACCTTTCCGCCACCTTTCAGTGATATTTAAGTCTCAATTTAGCGATTTTTTTCACTGGCTTATTAATTTATAATAAGATTTTTCCCATATCAATGAAGCAGTATTTTGACGAAAGATTTATTATTCAATCTTAATTGTGTTTTTTACTTATCGTAATTAAATTCGCGTACCTAAAAATATGTATAAATGATATATTTTATAAGATTAATATTCATTCAAACCGAGGCCCCGTGTCAGCGGCAGGCGTTGGCACGATGAAGATCCCTCACTGCTCAATGGCCCTGAGTGCCGAGTAAAGGTCAAAATTTGAAGCCCTTTACCGGCATACGGTGAGCTCTCCATATGAGTGAAAAATTCTCGAGAGGGACATTAAACAATATACAATCAATCATACAATATACTATATATACTATAAACTATATACAAACAAATAGAAAATATTTATCAGTGAAAAATGGTTTTGCAAGAAAAGAGAGAGAAAAAAGACAAATGAATGTATATACATGCTGGCAATCTAGATCTTTTGACAATCTGCAGTTAATAAAAGGCATCATTTTACAAAAGCTGGAAGACGTCATTTCAACAAAACTATTGCAATGCTAAACTTTGAAGTAAGATAATCTACTGATTAAAAATAGAGGTATAAATGTTCTTCAAAATGCAAGTTTGACATTTTCTATAGAAAAAAAATAACCTCAGTGCCTCTCAGTATGTCCTAAGCAGCCTCAGTAAAAACATCAGTATCACTCAGTTTCAGCTCAGTGTCCTCAGAAGCACCTCAGTGCCCCTCTGTACTTCCACAGTATCAACAGTGCTAACCTCAGTGCTCCTTAGTAGCACAATAGAATGCACAGTTAAAACGTCAGTGCATCTCAGGACTACCTCAGAATCTCAGTAGTAGCCTCGGTACAACTCAGGGTTCCCTCAGTACAACTCAGTATTTCCTCAGGGATTTGTTGAAATATAAGGGTCTTTTTAATACAGTATTGACTGCTTCTTCTCCCGTCCGCATACAGATTTTTTTAAAAATAGTGCTAAGTGCCGGTTTTAAATGCACGCAAAATGCACTCCAGATTTTCCAAAGTCTACAATTTGTTACCTTTTTAATTTCTTGTCCTTTGAAAAAATCTTAAAAGAAAGTTTAAACCTAAACAGTAAGCATAAGATGAAACACATGTTCCAGCTAGGATCTGAAAATGGAGGGGTGCAAGAGAAGGGCACTTTTTTACGACATACCATTATTGCGTGTTTTTCATACATAGGTGAACCTCATTATTTCACTCTTATAATAATGATGATTATGAAAAATTATGAATACGATTGACGATTAAATAGGTGGGCCAACAAATTGTATTACTATATGTTAAAAGTCTAAATAAAGCTATATTTTATGGTTATACAAGGTTGTTTGAAAAGTTAATGGACGATGTCAATCTTTGTTATATTACTCACTAGATATTTGATGTAAGGACAATATAATATGTAAAAATATCTATTTTGTTGATGTGGTTTTATTACATTTGATTTATTTATCAATTAACTTTATTTTAAAATTTACATGCTTTGTACCTGCGGAGCACACTTAACGGCAATGTAATGTTAAAACATAACATCGAGAATTTCTTTCAAAAAATACTATCCCTTTATCTTTCACACAGTAAAATTTACTGCCCATTCATTAAAACCTTTTTCGTACACTTGACATTTACTTTTTAAGAATTGCTGTCGACGTATGATTTTCTTTATTAAGGTGATTGATTCCTTTTATAACTTACATTTAACTCTGCTTTCAGGGTTTGGGTTAGGGTTAGGGTGAAGGGTTAGGATTAGGGTAAAGGGTTAGGGTGAAGGGCTAGGGTTAGGGTTAGGTATAGGGCTAAAAGCGAAGATGAACTTTCTAGGTAATGAACTATCTAGGTCAAATGAAATGAATGTGGAAAGTGAAAGTCATGGATACATGCAAAGTAAAGGAAAAACTCGAATTTTCCGAAGCTCATAACTTTCTCATTTACTATTGGATGGAGACGAGTTTGGTGTCGTTGGAAAGCTAAGAAAAGGAGCAACACATTTAAGTCAGAATCATAAAACCTAGGGGTCAGGAAAAGGGAGAAAAATGAGTTCTTCTTTAAACCGCAGATTGTGCAAAGAAGTGGACAAATTGAGAACTTTTGACCATTTCGAGGCTCCGAGATTTCGAAAATGGCATGCAATTGACACACCCCACTAAAAGATATGAATAACTAAACATGTGGAAAATGTACAAAAGTCTTAGAAAATTTGAAAGACCTGTTTGACAGATTTTAGAGGTCAAATCAAGAAAAAAAGGGCGTTGCTGAGTGGGCCTTAGTGAGCGCATTTCAAGCGCTAAGAAAACAAGTTTGGCTGGGAATGCAGTGGAAATTTTGTTCTTAACCGATTTCTAATTGGGCTTACAACTCGTAAACGGTGTGAGCTAGACCCCTAAATGTCTGTATTTCGTAAGTTGTGTAGAGTTCAAGGATTCTGTACTCCAAAGCTCAGCCTCGCAGCTCCAAGGGCGTGAATCCTATGGACAGGGGAAGGAAATTTGCACTAACTCCGGATAGACCGGAAATAGACGTTGTCAGAGGTCGACAAATAAGGAAGAAAAAGAACTTTTCTGAATATGTGAGTCTACATAGATGACAAAATCCTAAGCCCTTTCTCTACGTCTAAACCGGGTGAAAAGTGATCAAAACGGGCTTCAAATGGACACAAAATTAGTGGAGTCAGAAGTTCCTCATTTTTTAGTCAATTCTCAACTTCTTGGTATCACTGGCATGGTCTTGCCAAGTTCTATTAGGAGCTAAAAGATGGGCATTGAAGGTGCAAGTAGGTGAACGCTGTGAGAGTTGAAAATAGACGGTCTTTGAAGCGTTGGGTTCTACAACCCTCACTTTGCCGATTTACCCTTTATTTAGGCCTGACATGTGCCGACACTGATTGCCATCATTGTGGTCTTATCTGCAGCTGTCAAATGAGAGTTTTCGCTAAAGTTTTTCAAAGTGTCAAAGTCGTCGATAATTTTTTTTTCCAAAATGTCAAAGATTTCGATAAATTTTTTCAGTGTCAAAGTGATCATTTAAGTAAATCAAAGTTTTCAAAATGTCGAAGTTTCGGCAAATACATGTCATATAAAGGGCCGCATGAGTTGAATATTTTAGCGAGACGCAAATATAGCGATTTGTCCTTAAAAACGGGTAATTCATTTTTAGCGAGATGTTATTTTTTTGCAATTTTAAAATACATATTAAAGAAGCGATTACAAAGAAAACATGATTAATCTTTAGAGACATTCAATTTAAGCGATCCCGGCGGCACCCTCGCTTAAAATGCCAAATTTGAATCCTCGCTTACAATTCTTCCGATATGGTATTTAGAACACTAATGGATAATATACAAATAGTTGCTCATTTGCTTGAAGTCTTTTTAACTTTATCAAATAGGAACTTCAAAAATCAAAGCTTTAAGAATTCATTATCCAACCATTTTTATTTATTTATCTAAATGTTAATTTCTTAGACTATATCTTAATAACATTAATGTGAAGTAAATTGCCTACCTTTTTCACGTCTTCTCTCTGCGATGACTTTCTGCGAATCTATGTCCAAGTCTGCATGCGCTATAAGAATTCATTTTACAGGTATTTGATTTTAATTATCTAAATGTTAAATTCTTAGATTATATCTTAATAACATAACTATGAAGTATTTTGCCTACCTTTTTCATGTCTTCTCTCCCCCATTAACATTCTGTGAATGTATGTCCAAGTCTGCACGCGCTAAGTGTTGACACAGCATTTCACACCTCTTTCTGATGTCATCCTATACACAAAGCTAGCGATTACTCTTTGATGATGGAAGACTTTCACAATTACTGTTAACGCTGTATGTGATGAGTTTAAGGTTAAGGTTAGGTTTAAGTTAAAGGTTAGGTTTAAGATTAAGGTTAGATTTAAGATATTAGGTTAGGTTTAAGATACCAGGTTAGGTTTAAGATACCAGGTTAAGTTGAAGATACCAGGTTAAGGTTAATGTCACATTCTATCACGTGAATTTGGTAGGCGTGGTAATATTAGGAATAGGAAATACTGGAGTTTTCCAAAACTCTTATCTTTTTTATTTCTTATCGGATTTAGACAAGTTTGGTGTCGTTGGAAAGCTTAGAAGACGGACAATATGACTAGGGCCGGGGTATCCAAGCCAGGTATTATGTTAGAGGAGAAAAGTTGGCTTCTTTTTTACACGAAAGATTGTACTTAGAAGTCGACAAATGGGAAATGAAGATGTTCTGCCTTCTGCAATCCTTTTGAAAATATCGCTTGTTATTCGACTTTCTGCTCACTAAAACGACAGTATCATGGCGCGAGCGTAAAGAGCTCTTCAAGACCTTTCCAACGACACCAAGAACGTTGACATCGGAGCAGTCAGTGAAAAGATATGAGCAAAAATAGAAAAAGAAGTGTTTGCAGGGGGTTAAAATCAGGGTTAATGGGGGTTAGGGTTAGTGGGGGTTAGGGTCAGGATTAGGGTTAAGGGTTAGGGTTAGGGTCAGGGTTAGGGTTAAGGAATAGGGTTAGGGTCAGGGTTAGGGTTAGTGTTAGGGTCAGGGTTAGGGTTAAGGGTTAGGGTTAGGGTTAAGGGTTAGGGTTAGGGTTAGTGGGGGTAAGGGTTAACGGGGGTTAGGGTTAGGGTTAGTTGGGGTAAGGGTTAATGGGGGTTAGGGTTACTGAGGGTTAGGGTCAGGGTTAGGTTTAGGGTTAGGGTTAGCGTCAGGGTTAAGGGTTAGGGTTAGGGTTAAGGGTTAGGGTTAACAGGGGTTAGGGTTAGGGTTAATGGGGGTTAGAGTTAGTGAGGGTTAGGGTTAGGGTCAGGGTTAGGGTTAGTGTTAGGGTCAGGGTCAGGGTTAAGGGTTAGGGTTAGGGTTAGTGGGGGTTAGGGTTAGGGTTAAAGCGTAGGGTATAGAATAAAAACGAAAATGCCCGTGGATTAAGGGTTAGGGTTAGGGTTGGGGTTAGGGTTAGGGTTAGGGTTAGGGTTAGTAGTAGACCTGTCCTCTTGATCAAGAAGACTTGATCATGTTACTAAAAATCAATTTTATTTTCCGTTGACTATAAATAGAATTTTCTGCGCATGCATTTTGTTCATCTATTTTTATATGAATTGCTCATATACTGTTTCATTGACTTGACGCCATATTGACTACTACTTTTAAATGATTGATACAGGGTTAGGGTTAGGGTTAGGGTTAGGGTAAGGGCACTTTGACGTGTTGCGTGTGCGGGATTGCGGGACTCCGCCTGTTTTTATTCTCATGATTTGAGAATTGATTGGGTTAGGGTTAGGGTTAGGGATTAGGGATAGGGTTAGGGTTAGGGTTTGTAGTAGGAATAGGGCTAAAAGCGAAGATGAACTATCTAGGTCATGAACTATCTAGGTCAAATGAAACGAAAGTGGAAAATGAAAGTCACAGATATTTGAAAAAGTAAAGGAAAAACTGGAATTTTCCGAAGCTCATAACTTTCTCATTTATTATCGGATGGAGACGAGTTTGGTGTCGTTGGAAAGCTAAGAAAACGAGGCACACGATTCAGTCAGAGTCATTAAACCTAGGTGTCTGGAAAAAAAAGAAAAATGGCTTCTGCTTTACACCGCAGATTGTGCTGAGAAATGGACAAATTGAGAATTTTTGACCATTTTGAACCTCCCAGATCTCAAGAATGGCATGCAATTGACACACCCCACTTAAGTCAGTGAGACCCCACAAAAGGGACTCCTGGTAACTGCAAAGAGTTTGCGAAACTGCGTTCTCCTTCTAAAGATATGAAGGACTAAAGATGCGGTAAATGTACAAAAGTCTTAAAAACTTTGAAACAGGGATTTTACAAGTTAAAGTGGTCAGATCTTGACAACCTGCACGTTGCCGAGGAGGTCTCAGTAGAAGCTGCTCAAGGGTCCCAAAAGACGGTTATGTTCGGAGACGAGGTAAAATTGCGTTCCGCGCTAAGTTTTTTTCCGGGCGGTAGCGCTTAAACGGTGCGAGATAGAGGCCCTAAACTCGTATATAAAAGGTTAAAAAGACTTCAAGGAATCCACATACCAAAGCTCAGCCTGCTAGTCCCAAGGGCGTGTTACCTATGGGTATTTGAAGAAAAGGTGCCGTAATTCCGGTTGAACCGGAAGACAAGGTCCCCAGTAGTCGAAAAATTGAGACGAAAAGGAACTCTTCTTCTCATATAAGGTTTCGTAGGCCTCGATACCCTGACCTGATCCTCTCTCGCTGAAATGACCAAAAACTGTTCCAAAGGGGTGACAAATGGACGCCAAATTGAAAGGTCCGAATCTCTCTTAATTCTCAAGCAATTTTTAAGGTCTTGGTGTCATTTGAAAGCTCTTGGCAAGTTCTGTCCACCCTCCGACGATGGTTGCTAAAGGTCAAAAACGGAAAAAAGTTGCGAGGCTTGAAAGATATCTGTATGAGGTGCGTGGGTACACCTAGGCAATATTTGCTCTAGAAAGCCTTTAAAAAATGGTTTGATCTTTCCACACTTTACGGCATTCGATAGACCTTGTCAAGAGCTCTCTGACAAGCCCAAGAACTTGAAAATCCGTCACAAAATACAGATTTTCTGTCGTTTGCAAGCTTTTTGAGAATATCGCTTGTTATTCGCCTTTCTGTTCACTAGAACGACATTGTCATGATGCGAGCGTCAAGAGCTCTTCAAGACCTTTCCAACGACACCAAAAACGTTGACATCGGAGCAGTCAGTGAAAAGATATAAAAAAAAAAAAAAGAAAAATAAGTGTTTGCAGGGGGGTTAAAGTCAGGGTTAACGGGGGTTAGGGTTAGTGGGGGTTAGGGTTAACGGGGGTTAGGGTTAGTGGGGGTTAGGGTTAGTGGGGGGTTAGGGTAAGTGGGGGTTAGGGTTAACGGGGGTTAGGGTTAGGGTTAGGGTATAAGCACTTTACGAAAATGAGGGATGAGGAATGAGGGATGCAACCCACTTTTCTGCCAATCAAAAAAATGAGTAAACCTAGTAAGGGGTGAGGGGTAATTAAGAACCTTCATCTCCTTAAAGATGTTTGGTAATACATCTAGAGCTAACACCCCTTCCTCATCATAATCCTAATGGGTATCCAACAACCCCCTACGTACCTTCACCCTGAAGGTTAACCAACACTCCCTTACTCACCATGACCCTGTAGCTTAACGTTAACCCATTACTCACCATTAAAGCGTAGTTTAACCTAAAAACCCCTTACCCAACATTACACATGGTTAACCAACAACCAATTACCCACCATTACCCTGTAGGTTAACCCAAAGAGCTCACTCACACTTACCCTGTAGGTTGACCTACAACCCCTTACCCACCATTACCCTGTTGGTTAACCCAAAGCCCTTACTCACAATTATTCTGTAGTTTAACGTACAACCCCTTACTCACAGTAACCCTGAAGGTTATCCTGCGACCCCTTACTCACAATTACCCTGCAGTTAAACTTACAACTGGGATAAGCATTAGGGTTAGGGTAGAGTTAGGGTATAGGGAATTTGACGTGTAGCAGATGTGTGATTGCGGATCTTATCTATGTTAGAAATGGTGGTTAAGTAAATTCTAGGTACAATTTCCTGAGTAAACTTAGTAAGGGGTGAGGGGTAATGAAGAACCTTCATCTCCTTAAAGATGTTTGGTAATACATCTAGAGCTAAAACCCCTTCCTCCCCATAATCTTAATGGTTATCTAACAACCCCTTACGTACCTTCACCCTGAAGGTTAACCAACACTCCCTTACTCACCATGACCCTGTAGCTTAACGTAAACCCATTACTCACCATTAAAGCGTAGTTTAACCTAGAAACTCCTTACCAAACATTACACCTGCTTAACCAACAACCAATTACCCACCATTACCCTGTAGCTTAACCCAAAGCCCTCACTCACACTTACCCTGTAGGTTGACCTACAACCCCTTACCCACCATTACCCTGTTGGTTAACCCAAAGCCCTTACTCACAATTATTCTGTAGTTTAACGTACAACCCCTTACTCACAGTAACCCTGTAGGTTATCCAACGACCCCTTACTAACAATTACCCTGTAGTTTAACTTACAACTAGAACTAGGATAAGTATTAGGGTTAGGGTAGAGTTAGGGTATAGGAAATTTGACGTGTAGCAGATGTGTGATTGCGCATCTTATCCATGTTAGAAATGGTAGTTAAGTGAATTCTAGGTACAATTTCCTGAGTAAACTTAGTAAGGGGTGAGGGGTAATGAAGAACCTTCATCTCCTTAAAGACGTTTGGTAATAAATCTAGAGCTAAAACCCCTTACTCACCATAATCTTTATGGTTATCCAACAACCCCTTACTTACCTTCACCCTAAAGGTTAACCAACACTTCCTTACTCACTACGACCCTGTAGCTTAACGTTAACCATTACTGGGTTAGGGTTAGGGTTAGGTTAGGTTAGGGTTAAGGGTTAGGGTTAGGGTCAGGGTTAGGGTTAGGGTTTGGGTTAGGCTTAGAGGGTTAGGGTTAGTGGGGGTTAGGGTTAGGGTCAGGGTCAGGGTTAGGGTCAGGGTTAGGGTTAGGGTTAGGGTTAGGGTTCGGGTTCGGGTTCGGGTTCGGGTTAGGGTTAGGGTTAGGGTTAGGGTTAGGGATAGGGCTAAAAGCGAAGATGCCGGAATTAGGTCATGCCGGAATTAGGTCAAATAAAATGAAAGTGGAAAGTGAAAGTCAGGGATACATGCAAAAGTAAATGAAAAGCTGGAATTTTCCGAAGCTCATAACTTTTTTATTTATTATCGGATGGAGATGAGTTTGGTGTCGTTGGAAAGCTAAGAAAACGAGGAACACGATTAAGTGATACTCATAAAACCTAGGTGTCAGGAAAATGGAGAAAAGTTGGTTTTTCTTTGCACTGCAGATTGTGCTTAATAATGGACAAAATGAGAATTTTTGACCATTTTGAACCTCCAAGATCTCAAGAATGGATTGCAATTGACACATCCCACTTAAGTCAGTGAGACACCACAAAAGGGCTCTTGGTAGCTGCAAATTGTTGGCAAAACTGCCTTCTCCTTCTTAAGATATAAATGACTTAACATTTAGAAAATGTACCAAAATCTGAAATAACAGTCGGAAATCAGACCTTAATTTTGATGTTTATAAGGAAAGGACATGAGATATTGTGATAGATTTCAAATTAGGAATTATTTAAATGGAAAGGGATAAGATGACGTCAGATTAATTTTGTTGAAAGAGTTAATAATGATATAGCTTGCGATTATAATTAAAAACAAAGCATATAAAGTAATACTTTCTTCACCAAATATCATCTTTAACATTGTTATATAATGTTTTTGAAATGACAGACTATTTGCAACCTAAGATAAAGAATATGTGCAGAAGAAACACAAAATAATATGTTTGTAACTGTACTTACAAAAATCATCTTGTTTTAAATTGTTTTCAACACTTTGTTTATCAAATGATCAAGCTACAACAGAAAATGAATGTTTTTAGAGTTATGGACTTGTCGCGACTACTCGTTTACCCTCTTTTTATATGGATGACGCATTAAAGAAAATAATTTTGCTTTATATTAGTGTGGTTAACTTAGACGAAGAAATAACAACCCTTTATTTTGTTACTTTAATCCCCGGTATTTGTACGAAATACAAGGAAAATGTAAATTCGTCACCAAGTCTGCAGAAAGTGTGAAATATAACTTAACATTTTGTGAACGTTATGTATTGTTACATTTGTAACATTGTGTTACATGAGTAGAATAAAGAGAATATAACAAGTCAATAATTGTTCAGTCAAAGGTCAGGGTTATTTAAAGAAGCACACATAAGCAATTTTCATACTTTCCCGATTACCTTGACCTTTGACCTTCACCTAATATTTAAGTTCCAAGGTCAGGAGATGGGGTTAGGGTTATGGTTAGGGTTATGGTTAGGATTAGGGTTAGGAATAGGGCTAAAAACGAAGATGGCCAATCTAGGTCATGGCCAATCTAGGTCATGAAAGTGAAAGTGAAAGTCTTTGAGAGAAAGTGAAAGTGAAAGTTAATGATAGTAGCAAAAGTAAAGGAAAAAGTAGAATTTACCGAAGCTCATAACTATCTCATTTATTTTCGGATCAAGACGAGTTTGGTGTCGTTGGAAAGCTAAGAAACCGGACAATACTGTGAAAGCAGAGTCATTAAAGATAGATTGCAGGAAAACGAAAAGAAAAGGCTTCTTTTTTACCCCACAGATTGTGTTGAAAAATTGACAATTTCAGAATTTTTTATCATTTTCAATCTCTAAGATCTCGCGAATGGTATGCAATTGACACAACCCAATTAAGTCAGTGAGACCCCACAAAAGGGACTCTTGGTAGTTGCAAAGAATTGGCAAAACTGCTTTATCTTTCTAAAGATATGAAGGACTAAACATGCGGAAAATGAACAAAGGATTGGACACTGTAAGGATAGGGTTAGGGTTAAGGTTAGGAATAGGGTTAAAAGCGAACTATTTAGGACACAAAAGTGAAATTGAAATTTGGGAACTAGGAATTGAAAGTGAAAATAGGGAATTGAAAGTGAAAGTTGTGAAGCAATGAAGTACTCTTTGAAATGTGTATTGATTTGAATTTTTGTAACTTTGTTATTTATTGCTTAATTACGGCCGGTTTGATATCATTGGAAAGGTCTCACAAAGGATAAGAATGTTATATATGTTTTGGTAGTTTTTATGTATTTCTGTTGCTAAAAATGATTCATACCAATGCATTCAATGTATAGGGCTCATCAAGATTATTGGATGAAATATGTACTGGTTTGCTGTTTGCAATTTCCATTGAAATAGAAGTAGGATTTATCTTATGTGCATTAGAGTTGTTTAAAAAAGGACTGGTCCTGTATTGAAGGTTGTTTTCTTTATTGAATCCAGTTTTGTCTCATTACCCTAGTAATATTGTTTTTGGTTAGAATTGTTCTGTAATTCTCTGTTTCTATAAATAGCATATTAGAAAAAAAGGTCTAGATCCGGAAAATATTTGACACAAAATAGGTTTATTCCTGTGAAATAGGGAAATCAAGTAATTCTGACTAAAAGTTGGTTTACAGTAAATGAAATAGAAGATAATGGAAAGTAGCATTTTACTCACTTTCTCTTAGACAATAGCTAAGGTAGGCAAACTGTATGTACTGAAGACATTAAAATTTTTTCCGGAAGTATATATAGTCATTTTAATAATCTGGTTATAAATGTGTTTCATAACAAAGGTATGAAAAGTCCACACTTATGAACTTGACTTTCACACTTGAAGCTGAATGTAGGTGAAGGTAATGAATATATATCTATAACTTTTGAGTACAGGTCAAGGTCAAAGGTCAAGGTCTAACCTGAAGGTCAAAGGTCATGGTCATTTAAATAAAGAAGCATATATAAGCAATTTTCATACTTTCCCGATGACCTCAACCTTTGACCTTTACCTTATCTTTAAGCTCAACTGTTAAGAGATCTCATGCATTGTCTCCATGTCTGTACGACCTGTCATTAAGAATTTTTTTAGTTTTTTGAAAACTACTTAAAATAGTTTATGGATTCTTTCACACTAATAGAATGAGAATTTTACTAAATTTTACTAAATCAGTCGGAGATATTTGTGAATGTTTTGTATCTCTATGGATTACGGTTTTTGAAGTAGCGATAACAAGGGTTTTCCCTGAAAGGGGCACTAACTTTTCGAGGGATCAATCTTAAGGGACAAACATGGAATCTATGAAATGATTTTAAGAGTACATACTAAAGAAGCAATGATGTGTAGAATTAGGTGATGAGCAAAAGAGCTATGAAAAAGCTAAATTTACCTAATTTGAATGACCTTGACGTATTTGTTAATATTAAAGGTCGATGAATATTTTGCAGTTAGCCCCATGGCTCTATTTTAGAAAATATTTTGATAATTGTAAACATTGCAAACATTCTGGGGCAATAAATCATTATAGAAGATTACGAATCCTTGAGCAATGTTTGCTTGATGAATCTACTAAATTAGTCGTAGACATTAATAAAGCTGTGGAATCTGTTCGGTTTTGGAGGAGTAGCAATAACAAGCTCTTATTGCCAACGGGGTCGTGAATCCTTGAGGGGTCAAATCATATACACCGGGTCAACTCCGAAATTCTTTTACGAGGTACATTTTTATCGACTCAACTTTTTTCGATTAATCTTGAAACTTAAAATTACCCTGTGGAAAAATAATAAGAATGAAGAAGCAAAGGAAATCAATAGGTCTTTCCAAGAAAGTTGGAAAGACCTAATAAGCACTTAGACACTAATTCTTCTTGAACAATTTGAGGTATGGCCACTTTCATTGAATTTCCAATTCATCTAAAAATTGTCTTTTTAAATTTAATTTTCATTAAAAAGAAATCGTAAATGGCTTAAGAATTTTGTAAATGACCTTCATCTTTGACCTTCAAGTAATGTTCAAGGTCAAGGCTTAGGATAATATTTTAGTTAACTCCGTACTTCTTTGACTTATATTTTTAAATTTATAAGTTTTCATTACGTTAGCAAAAAATAGTTGAAGGGTAATAGTAACTCATATTTAGGGGTCCACAAATTGTTTTGCATTAGAACATAAAAGCTTTGCCTAAAGTCCCATGAAACATTATTCCCAGTGTCATGTCTCTCCGGGTTAGGGTTTCGGAGTAGTAGCGATGAACAAGGTTTTTCACACAAGGTGTAATAGTTTATAAAAGGGTAAATCTTAAGGGATAAGAATAAAATTTTAGAAATAATTAGGGTTTGCAAACAGACAGACACACAGACATTCAACACGTACAATTTTACCATATTCTTTTCATGCCCATTTCTTGAAATTAATTAATCTAATAAATGAATAATTTGCTCCCACCTGAAATCACACTGTTAACATTGTTTATTAAGTAAATTTAGCATACTAGGTAAAAATCATGTTTTACTGACAATAATTGTACATTCATCAAATACAGGTAATGCAATTGATAAAAAATATGAGAAAAATTAGCTAATGTGCATGTTCACACACATCATTTAATTCCCAGACAACTGTAACCAGGTTCACCGCGCAACTGATCTGAAATGATGTATGTCATGTGTGTGATGTTCCGATCATGGACATGTTCGAAAAACATTAAATTGTTATTTACCAATATTGTACTACGGTATTCCTCTTACCTCCTGTGTAAAATACAAATGCCCATCACCTATATACTGCTAAACACTGCACTGAACAGTTTTGAAAACTTTCTGCTAAATCTACTTTCACTTCGACCTTGACCCCGATTGAATACCGATCGGGAACTCATTTGTGAATGTTTGTGTATTGAGAATAAACCACAGTGGAGCATGTACTTCTACATAATTGCTTCCAAATCAAATTATACATTTGTGATTCTGAATAAACAAATATAAATAAATCGATACATTTAATCTACATGATATATGTGTAAACAATGGTTGATACATGTATGAGCATGTTTACTGATGAATCAATTTGTTTAAAAATGTGTATCAAAAATATATGATTTTTTTTTCATAAATTTGATCAATTGAAAATAAAAGAAAACACCAACTTTGAAATAAATTCAAGATTTATGACATCTTTCACTTACTTATATTCTTCCTTATATGGGTACAGTCCAATAATTGTTTTCCCATAGGCAACTATGTTAACGTTTCTTCTCATAGTGATGTCCCTAATTTTCATTCAGAAGTGAGTGACCCCTCAAATCAAAGCACATCAACTTGTCTTTCCTTGGTTAAAATCTCGAGATGGTATGTCACATTCGTTTTCCGGTCAAATGTGTCTGTCTGCAGGAACCTCTAAAAATGAAAGTGTAAGTTGGAGAATTTCAGAATTCTCAATGTGGTTATAATACACAAACTAATTCGGTCGATCTTCTTGAGAAATTACATTTTCAAAGCTTATATGTTAGGAAAGATTCTCCTTATCAACAAGTGTGAGGCTCAGTTCAGTACATCTGGCCATGCAATTTTTTTTATGCAAGTCTGCAAATTAAGGAACTTGAAATTTTTTCTGCATCACTTTCTTCTCATACCGAATCTAAAAATAACTAGTACTAATTGTAACGGGAACGGATACAGATGTTCCCCAAACGCTCCCCAACTCCCTTTTGGTGGCAGATTCCGTGTAAGCTTTATTAAATAAGGCAACCTTTGTGAATTTTTTTTGCTTAAACAAAGGTTTCCGAGGAAGGTGCGAATCATAGTCAAATGTTAGCATTGCACGCATGCGAACATGAATGCATGTGCGTAATGATCATATGATCTTGTCTACATTGTCTATATATTTAGATATACTATATATATTAAAGCATTTACTTCAAAAGTATTAAAAATAACTCATTCAAGTTTATTTTTAATTTAACTCATTCCAAATGCATGCACGTGTGTGCATGTGCATGATGACCATACCTTCTTGTAGGAGGCCCTTATATCTATTTATGTTCTAAATCCCATCCTGTTTTGTTGAAAACTGAGGGAGTTACAGCCATTTAAAGTTTCAGCCAATCAGATTGCAGCACGTGATTTCCTGAAAAATTTTTCTATATCATTTTGTAGGATATCCTAATGCATGACAATGTTTTAAATTTTAAAGCATTTCGTAAAAAAAGAAATGAGATAAAGACATTTAAAGTTTCAGCCAATCAGATTGCAGCACACGTGGATCCACGCGATTTCATGAAATTTTTTCTATATCATATTGTAGGGTATTCTAATGCACGACTATGTTTTAAATTTCAAAGCATATTGTCAAAAAACAAAGGAGATATAGCCAGTTTAAGTTTCAGCCAATCAGATTGCAGCGCACGTGCATGCGTGTGATTTCCTGAAATTTTTTCCATATCTTATTGCAGAATATCCTAATTTATGATAATTCTTTTAATTTCAAAGCATTTTGTCAAAAAACAAAAGAGATATTGAGATTTTTGTTTCAGCCAATCAGAGCAAGGCGAATGTGCATGTGCATGAGTTCGTGCTAATTTGACAGTGTCCTATTATTAATACTATTAATATATCCTTATGTAATGAGTTTAAAAACATTTCATAAAGAAATGTAAAAGTCATGGCCATATTAATTATATCAGTTATATCACTCATTTCACGTGCACGCACGAGCATGCGTATGTGCGCAAAATGACCTTCGTTCCGCACACCTACACTACACACCTATTAACCCTAAAAAGGTTTTAGCTCAGTTGGGTGAACAGTATCTGAGAACACACGCGTAAAAAAAGTACCGGAGAACTAATAAGAAAAAAAATAAAATAATAAGCAATAGAAGAAACCGAGTAAGAACAATGTGTTCCCAAACTCCGTTTGGGGAACATAATTAGTGGGATGTACCCCAGTATTCCAAAACATTTGTGATGGTTTCAAACTTATTTCGTTAAAGGTTTCGAGGGAGTATTGAAAACAAAATTTTGTGTACAAAGTGTAAGAACTCCAAAATGTGACCTAGGTCATGTGCGTTGGTTAGTTTATAATGAAATAACTGTAATTATCGATTATTCTGAACTATGAAGTTCTTGAAAAAGTATTTTGGTTAAATTTTTGTAATCTTAATAATAATAATAAAAAGCAATAGAAGAATATTTATTCTTGAACAATTAGAGGTATTTCCACGTTATTTGAATTTTGAATTTATGAAGTATATATCTTTATAAATTAAATTTTTATTTAAATGGAAACCAGAAAAGGCTGAAGAGAGGGAAAGATGGAAAATTCTAAAAATTATGAAATGAGTGTGACATTTGACCTTCAAGTAATGTTCAAGGTCAAAGGTCTCTGTAGTTTAAGGATTCAGAGTAATTGCGATAAACAAGTTTGTTGTGCAAGGGACAATAACTTTTAATATGTTAATAGGGTCAATATGAACGGACAATAATAAAATTCTTAAAATAGTATTAATAATTCATATTAATGATGCAGAGACTGTAACAGGTACTGGGCATGAATTGAATTATCTGTATATGTTTTGCATTGACTTTCACCTATGACCTTTGCATAAATGTAAAGGTCAAAAGTCAATAAATCTTATGCAGGTGGTTCCAGGTTTCTACGACTTCTTGTATGGAAATATTTCCATTTTTGATAAAATTTCAAAAAACATATCTGTATGCATCTTTAACAGTTTCAGCTGTAGTGTCAAGGTTTATAGTGGCTAGGGCAAAAACTGTGAAAGGGTTCATGAAACACGTAAGAGTGTAGGTATTTTCATGGAACTAATTTGTTAATTATTGAACATGAAGTATAGGCTTATCCGAAAGGTTATACTGAACATACATTTAGTGTACCACACCAATAATCAGTATTATAATCTCTTATAGTCCAGGAATCTGTATTCCTTTAATGTGAAGGAACACTGTATGAATATGTGAAGTTGAAAAGATCAATTCCAATTATTGATTTTGTAAGAAATTGTAAAGTGATATTTACAAAATGACATATTCAAAGGGAGTTGAACAACATGTCCTCCCAGTAAGTTTTTTAGCCTTTGTAAATTATTATTCATGTCTATATATTTATTTAGATGAACAAAATGTTTTGATTATAATTTCCAGGATGTATTTTTAAATTTAATTACACTATACCAATGCAAGAAATATATGGATGATTTAAAATAGAACTGTTTGTGTTAATTTCTTAAGAAGCCATAATCAGTATAAATATATATAATTAATAAATGACCTCATTCATGCACTGAATTTTTCATTGATCAATTATGAATATTTTCTAAGTATGGTAATTCAATGGCCCTAACAAGAATCATAAGGTGTTTGAAATATGAATGCCAGAAGGATCCGCAGACCACCGGCATAATGAGCGTTAGGAGGAGATTTAATGTGCGGGGTTGGGGTGGGGTTAGGGTTTGAAATAGAAATGTTATGTGGTGGGTTGCCAAACCAGCAGGAAATGTTAAACCCCTATGTTCAATAAATAGAAATGGTCTATATTAGCAGAAAGGGGAAGGGAGCTGTTCCTTCTCCCCTTACTAACCCTGGCCTGATGCCCAAGTGTAAAATATATTTCCTAAGAAGAAAACTGTTAGTTGGTCTAGGACTTGAACCTAGAACCTCCCTTTAAGTAATAAAGGGATGCTCTACCATTGAGCTAACCAACTGAGGTAAGACTTTTGTTTAAAGAAAACCTAATGAGTATTACATTTGAAACCTTTTTAATTAGAACTTACATATGAAATGAATTGCTCTTTAAAGTGACACAAAACTCTCAAAATACTGTATGTAATCCTGTAATCCTCATTAATATGAAACAGGAAGGAGGGAGATATAAATATTTTCAATGTAATTTTTTTTTATTTTGGACCCAATGACATATATGTCATGATAATGCCAACAGAAGCCTTTGATGACCGTATTATACAGAGGAAGGTGTCCTTCGAAATAAGGTAAGGTACTTAATATCAGAAATAATGAGAAACATACTAAAAATCACTCACATTGCAGATGTATACACCTGACATCCGATACACATGCCTTCAGTAGGCTGAAGAAAGTAAACAAATAACCTTTCGGAACCTCTTGGGCCTTGAACTGAAATCGACAGAAGTAAGAGTTATCGCTCTTACCCTGATAGAAATATTACGGAACAGTCCAGTAGTCGAAAATAAAGGAGGTTAGATTTTTTTTCTTGTAATGTTGATGAGGTATAAAAGATGTAATTATTATTGTAGTGATGATTAAGCAATACAAGGAAATGTGGTGTTAATATCATTGTATTTGATGTCGGAGGTTTAAGTTCGCTTTGAATTCTTCGGTCTACCACTCGGCGGTTGGCATTATCCACAAATCAAGTTCAGGCTGTGTTGAGAAATA
Source organism: Saccostrea glomerata (assembly GCA_003671525.1). Taxonomy (NCBI): domain Eukaryota; kingdom Metazoa; phylum Mollusca; class Bivalvia; order Ostreida; family Ostreidae; genus Saccostrea; species Saccostrea glomerata. Next base: position 788,510 of record PRKT01000190.1, read on the forward strand.
CATTTTCAAATGAAATGATAAAGCAAATTTTTTAATGTATAGTCCTTTTTAATTTTGAAGAAATGAAGAAAAAATGTGGAATTGATTAAAAAATAGTTTACATCGTTTGAAGAAAAACTTAAATATTTTTTACTTTATATAAATTGTAATATAAAATTCATATCTTCCTCATTCTTAGAATATTTTTCCTTGTGATTTAAAGCCCACAATTTAATTAAATTGTAAGTGAAAGTTCACCCCTAAAATAAGAAATTGCGGTCTGAAGCGGTGGGAAACAAGTCGTTATTCGTAGATTATAAATTCAAATAATGGGAAAATTAAATTAATGAATTATTAAGGTTGACATATTTTACCAATTTTAGGGCAGAATTAACATTAATAATGAATTTATTTATTTACTAAGCTAGATGATATAGCTAAGTTTGTATATATTGGATACTGCATGAGATACTGTTCCCCTGCATTGCATGACAGATAGGGAAACCCTCGTTGGTGGGTAATTCCCCGTTTAGGGTTTCCGCTAGACTGTTTATTATTGCTTAACCAGATATTTTCCATAAAAAAAGTATCCTCCATGTTGAAGAAGCGAAAAAGAATTATATGTCATTACAGGGGAAGTTGAAATGACAGCACGTCCCCCCATTTTTATTAGTATATGTTTTGCATACCTGTACATGACTGGTATTTTTAATTAAGGTCCAAAAGTGAAGATGTAAGAGAAGAAATGAATGTACACAGGCAAAAGTGGCTCGCATGAAATTCATATGAAATTCGCATGAATATCGTGCGAATTCTTCGCATGAAAAGGAGACGAAAAGGACCACGCATGATATTCGCATGAAAATATCATGCGATTTTACATGAAATTCGCACGAATATCATGCGAATAAAAATTCGCACGAAATTAATCTGAATATTTTTGCTACTTTCTTTACAGATTTTCATATGAATTTCGTGTGAATTTCATGTGAATATCATATGATATTCATATCAAATCCATGTGATGTACACAGTATATATTTTTCCTAGTATACTGGACTTTCAATTCTTTTAATCCAAGAAAAGAAAAGTATTAGGAAATTCTAATGCTTAGATCTGTATATGAATTTGTACAACTAATCATCAAGGTTTCACTGTTAGTGATATTCAAAACATATGCAATAAGTACAATCTCAAAATCTGGTCCAGCAAATGACTTAATGATCGAGCTTTATCTCAATCTTACATTTGTACTTTGAAACTGCTTAATTTGAACACATGCAGATTTTGACGAAGCATCAATATGATTATCCAAGTTATTCTTTTGATGAACAAACAACTGGACACACTCTGTTTCTTAATCTTCTTTATTGAATACTTCAATTTTTTTGACAATTCTTTGTTCAAAGGCCATCCATCTGTCTGGAGATTGTTTCATCTGCAAGAGAAAATAATTTTAACGACTACTGGGTATTGGTAAATGAAATACAGTCATGAATTTTACAACTGCATTTCCAAAGTCAATATTTCCATATTTATCAAGATAACATAAAATATGAAGAAATGTAGATATAGCAATCTCATATCATCCCTAAGTTCAATTTGGTAAAAGGTTGAACTTATAATGCCTACATTTTAAATGATCTTTAAAAAATTAAAAAATCATACATCATAAATTATAATTAATTCAAAATCATAAATTATAATTAAAAAAATACATGTATATAATGTTTCTTAAGTTAAAAATTATTGACAAAAAATGAAAACAATTTTCCTGCAAATGACTTTAAACTTAAAAATAATCTTGTGTCAGGTTTCAAATAAACCTTCAGATAATTGTTTCCGTTTCATTGACCTAGATCTGATGATGCAATTTGTATCTGTTGCAAGGGAATAAAAGCAAAATTTACCTATCATTGCATCTATGTTCCTTCCTTCTGAACGCATGCCAGAAGTCTATGGCTCGGTGGTAGGTGCATGGATTTTTTCTGAACAAGTATGTCCATCAGCGAAAGCTCTCTGTAAAGCAAAGAACAGAAATAAATCTAAAAATATGGTCATGAATTTTATCTCATTTCTTTTTCTTTTTATGAAATAAAATAACAAGTTCAACTTTTTAAAGGATTAATACATGTAAGTTTGAATCTTTGTAATTATTTAAACGGTCATGAAAAGATAATTATGCACTAATTTTGCCTCCATTAGCCAAGATAATTGGGTTATAATATTTTTCCCACTGTATGTCCTGATCTTTCTGTCTATTTGTCTGCAAAAACTTTAACCTTACCCATTACTTATGAGTGGATGGGGCTATGGCTTCATATTCCTCAGGTGTACTTCTTGTGACAAGAATTTTTTTGGGGTACTATAAAATTTGACCTCTTGACCTTGATATATGGGTTTGATCCACTTTTACAAAAAAATCCCTAAACTTTAACCTAGGCTATAATTTTGAACAGTTAGTGCTATCAATCTGATACTTCACATTATTTTGTTATCATTGTGACAAGACCCTTCAATGATGTTTTTTTGTTTTTGCCTTTTGGTCTTGACCTAAGAGTTTGACCCACTTTTAAAAACTATAATCTAGGCCATAACTTTTTAACAGTTAATACTAAAATTCTCATATTTCACAAGTTTATTCCTTATGACAAAACCTTCCTTCAGATGCTTACAATTTTGACATTGACCTTTAAGTTTGGTTTGCATTTCAGAAACTCCAGTCCTCGCTTTAAGATGTCATATAGGCATATATTAAGGCCTAAACATAGGGTAAAACTAGAAAACTGACCAGTCAGCAAGGGCCCCGCCATGGGGTAGGATTATAAGGGTGCACTTATGGAATGATTAAAAATATATGACAGATAAGAAACAGCAACTGTATTCTTAAAATTTCAAGATAATTCCTGAATACCGGGTATCCAAAAACCTGTAAATAATATCCTTGTATTTACATAAGGCAGTAAAGAACAACTCAACACTGAATGTATATCTAAACAATAATGAAGCTTGTGTTATATAAAATGCCACCCTTCAATGAATGCAAATACATATCATGAAGGCTTGACCTTAACTTCAAAACAAACAGCAGTTGCAGAAAAAGGTTTTCATTAATCTTAAAGTGACAGATAAAGATAAGCCTTCTAAATTTTATGCAGCAGGCTAGATAATTAATCCCAAGGGATTAATTGTACTTCTCTCTCATCATTTTCTTCTTAATAATAAGAACTTTTTCAGTAATGATAGAATGAGGTTTTTATCCTACTACCTTAAAAATTATTATTATTGAATTTTCATGAGCAAAAAAAAAAATAATAATAAATAAATGAATAAAAATAAAAAATATATCTTCTTTAATCTATTTCTTGTTTTTAGAATTCAATGAAATCAGAACTCATTGTGTAGAGTATTTCAACAAAAATAAACTAAATACATTTATACTTCAATCCACATAGAATTCCAAATGGACTTTAACTTCAAAACAAACTTCATTTGCAGACAGAGGTGGTAATTAATCTCAATGTGACAGATAAAGATAATGCTTTGGATTTTCTTCAGGAGAAAAGCTAATTAATCCCCAGGGACTTGTTCATTGCAGTATTCAGTTTACAATGGGAACATTTTCAGAAGTTATCTCTCTTTGCCAATTCATTCTTATATAAAGTTAAGGAATCTACCCCACCACCCCAGTTCCAAACCAGAGAACATAGAGAAACAAACTTAGCATCAAAATATGTCTTTTTGCCTACAGAACTACCATACCAAATTTGAATTTAATTGGGCTACCATAAAAAAAGTTATTAGGAAAAAACAGAAAATTTGTGGACGGAAGAATGACAGACGGACAGACAGACGGACAGACAGACAGAGTGATTACTATAGGGCACCCGCATATCCTTGCGGGGCCCTAATAATATATGCATGCATATGAAAGCACTAGCCCTAACCCTTTGAAAGTTATGGTCAAGGCTTGTTTTTTAAAGTAGGTCAAACTCAAAGGTCAAGGTCAAAGGGTCAAAGTGCTTGGTATCCAATGAAGAGTCTTTTCACAAGGATTACATATATGAAGTATGAAAGCCCTATCCCTTACCGTTCAAAAGTTATGGCCAATATTCAAGTTTTTAACATGTACAGAAATCTGCAAGGTCAAGGTCAAGGTTGTTGGTATCCAATGAAAGGTCTTTCAATAAAAAATACACATGTGAAGTATAAATGTCCTGGTGTCTACTGTTCAAAAGATATGGCCAAAGTAAAAGAAGAAGGTACAGTTTCAGTACAAATTAAGCCCTATATTTTTCTAAACTATGAAAGTGATATAAGAAATTAAAATTCATTCTTTCTGAATCATTGGAATTCTCGGCAGTAAGAATACACAAATGGTTTTTCTCATATGACCTCCTAAATGCTAATTGTGACGTCATTAACTTGTGCATTTTCCCGTATTTTCTTAAAAAATTGCAGAAGTCATCAATTTTCAATAGAATTTTCTTTCAGAAAACATACTCTGCCACCGTCGCCCGGAAAGATTTTGAGATATGTGATTTTTCATAGCTGTTTGCACAATATATCCAAAAATTAGAGCTGGCGATGGTGGCAGACAATATTTTCTAAAGGAAAAATTAGCAGAAAAACGAGTCATTTTGACGCATTTCTGCATTTAACTCAAAAATATACCAAATTAATGACGTCATATTTCAAAAAAGGCTCTTCATCATGCCATATTCTTTTATGATTTATCATATTCATCTACTCAACTATTGTTAAAGTCAATTTCCTAACTTTTTAAGAACAATTAATTTTTAGGGCACAATAAAGCTCAAACCGTACCGTCTTCTTTAAAATTTTCATGTAAAAGTGGGTCAAACTCCAAGGTCAAGAGGTCAAATTTGGTGGTACCCAAAGAAAGGTCTTGTCACAAGGAATACACATGTGAAATATGAAAGTCATGGCTTCAATAAATCAAAATTTATGGGCAAGGTTAAAGTTTTTGCGAACAAACAGACAGACATAGAGACAGACAGACGAACACGACAAAAACTATATACTGTACCCAGACACTTTGTTTACGGGGGCATAAAAAGGGCTAACTTAAGCTTCTGGCTTAGGTGAGAAAAATTCAATGAAACTTCCCAGCTTCATAGTCATAATTGTCAAAATTTTAAACAAGATGCCCAGGGGCCACATCGCTCACCTGACCACATCAGCTAGGAAAACACACAAATCAGATCAGAATTGAAAAGTTTACTGAAAGGGTGTGGTGGTGGGGTGGAGCAGAAATTTGACACCCCATCATTTCCCTCCCTACCCCAAAGGGTACTCATGATTTGAACAAATTTATATCTGCAATACATGAGGATGCTTACATGTCAATATTACCGTGAATATAGCTTTTCAACTTTCCTGGTACAGTGTTTCTTGAGAAGGATTTTTAAAGAATTTTTCTATATCTTTCTATATAAAACTTTGCTTTCCCATTGTGGCCCCGTCTTATCCCCAGAGGTCATGATTTGAACAATTTAGAATCTACACTACACTTGGTACAGTTTTTCTTGAGAAGATTTTTAAAGAAATTTTCTATATATTTCTATATAAAACTTTGATTGGCCATTGTGGCCCTGCCCTACCCCTGGGGGTCATGATTTGAATAAACTTGAATCTACACTACCTGAGGATGCTTCGCCGTAAGTTTCATCTTTCCTGGCACAGTGGTTCTTGAGAAGAAGATTTTTAAATTATACCATCAAATTTTCACTATATCTGAATTATCTCCCCTTAAATATGGCATGGCCCTTCATTTGAACTAACTTGAATCCCCTTCACCTAAAGATACTTTGTGCCAAGTGTGGTTGAATTTGGCCCAGTGGTTCCTGAGAAGAAGTTGAAAATGTGAAAAGTTAATGACAACAACGACAACGACAGACAGACAATGAACAAATTTTGATCAGAAAAGCTCACTTGAGCCTTCGGCTCAGGTGATCTAACAAAAAATATTATAAAATACTTACATGTACTTTTGACAAATCAGGAAGATTTAGGAGTTAGGACTACCCGGGTACTTGAATTCTGATCCTTGTGATGACAAGTAACTGTGCCTATACAGAGAAACTCAAAAATTTATGTCAGTACTGTAGGATCAATAACATTTAGGTCATTATCTCTTTGTCACTTTATTTAAAACATGTATTCTATAAATTAACGAAGATTATATACATGTATTTACATTAAAGAAATGCAAGATAAGCAAAAATAAGCTGAATGGTTAAGGTTTTGCTACATGTATACTTGTAATAACAAAACTGTTATACATGTAATAACCAACAATGTATACCACCGGCTCTGCAAAAAATATTTCTCTATTAGATTTTTTTTTACCTGTTTACATGTATCATATTTATAATCTTTGAGAAGCTATCAGTGTGGTATAATGGAGTGCCATGCATAGATCTGCTTATTACCAGCAAATTATACCTGTAAGTATAGAATACAACATTTAATAAATATTTTCGAATCTAATAAATATTTAGTAAATATATGTACAGTACGACTCATTTTAGGGAAGTGACAAGGACTTTCTGTCTTGCATTCTAGATGTAAGTAAGCCTCTTTATATCTGCAATGCATATATACAGTAGTTGGCCATAAGTATGTTCCCAAAATGGCCGACGTTCTCCGTAGACCTAAGTACATATCAAAAAGTAAAACCTAAATTTAATTCTACGTAACAGCACAATCTAACCTTTTATGACTAGTACTTTGTGATGTGTCCTTTGGCTTTCAAAACTGTCCGAATTCGTTTAGGTAGACTTTGATATAAACTTCTTATATAGTGAAGCGGTAACGAGGACCAGATTTCATGAATGATGGGTTCCAGGTCTGCTTTGTTTTTAATGTCCTGTAAGCGTCTCTTAATCCGAATTTTTAATACTCTCCAAACATTTTCTATTACATTAATGTCTGGGCTCTGTGCAGGCCATGGTAATACTGGAATATTGTTTTGCATTTTCCAATCGTTACAAACCCTAGAAACATGGCATGGGGCATTATCCTCCTGGGAAATCCAGGCACCATTTCCGAAGTTTTTAGCAACGGCAGGCCACAAATTATTGTTTAGAGTTTCAATATAAACATTAGAGTTCATATTTCCTTCAACAGATGAAAGGGTGCCCACACCATTGTATCATTTTGTATGTTATACACCCCCAGAACATCGCAAATATCACCCCCTGCCTCTCCCTGTCCAAACGGATTCCCGTACATTCCCCCATCAAACGTTCATCAGATTTCCTCCAAACATAGATTTTCTTATCCTCACCTATAATAATTTTTGTCTCGTCACTAAAAATCGCTCTACTCCAACTTTTCTGCACATTCCAATGTAACTTTTGTCTACAAAATCCCATGCGTCGAGAGTGATTCACTTTTCTGATCGCAGTCGTTTTGGAAACAACATGTCGTTTGTATTCACTTTCAAATAATCTTCTTCTCACTGTCCTAGAGGATACTTTAACAACTGCTGAATTGTTGAATTTACTTGTGAGATCCTCTAATGTTTGCCGACGATTGCCCCGAACCATGCGAACGAGTCATCGTTTCGCCCGGTCATCAAGTTTTCTTTGCCTGCCACTTCGCGGTAAGTTTTCTGTGTTTCCCCGCTCACAAAAACGCTTTAAAAAATTACTAACTGTTCTCCTATTCAAGCCTGTTATTTCTGATATTTTTTAACTAGAATGATTGCTGTTATATAGATTAATGATGATGTTTTTAACATCTTGTGTCAATTCCTTCCCTCGTTTACCCATATCTCCAAGCAGACGATATGTAAACAATAAACCGGAAATTAATTAAGGACGCTTATTTTAAAACATCTACCACTACGAAAACTTTATTTCCGGATGTTCAGTTAAGACAAAAAAACGAATGTAGTATTGCTAAAAAGTTTTTTAATCTCCGAATTCTCAATGCGATTGAAGAACGTCGGCCATTTTGGGAACATACTTATGGCCATCTACTGTAT